>JAYESA010000006.1:156789925-157084925 GCA_036927795.1 Iris macrosiphon
TATGACTCGTTGTACTAGATAGAGGTCGTGATCTTACGTATTATGGACATGAGACATTATGGACATGAAATATGAGGTTACATTGGGTGGGGAGAGACACACATACTACAGGCTAATTATGTTATATATATACTATGTTACTGGAGGTGCTTAGTCTCTATACCAGAGCTTAGCACATTACTGGCCCTACGAGATACTACTTACTGCTATGGGCTCCCCGATACAGAGCTTGTAGTGGTCTCAGCCTGCGTACTAGTGATGCTCTCATTTGTATTTCACTTAACTGGTTACATAGCTTACCCTGAGGATCTGTTTATATTTACTTGCTGTATTTTATTTGGCTTGAGTGTTTATTGTACCTTATTATGTCCCCTGATGACCTGGATCCAGATTATGTTCCCAAGTGTAGACGATGAGAGCTATCTCGAGGTTTACGGGGTAGGTGCTACTATTGGAGACGTACATATTATAGAGGACGAGGTTGTTTCGGAGGACTTCTCTTGAGCACACAGTATTCTTACCATTCATTTATTATGCTTAGTATTCTTAAATATTTGATCTTGTAGTGACTTCTGGATATTATACTTGGAGTTATTTTCCTTTCCATTTTGATGACGGGTTATTTCCCGTGATATTATTTATATTGCTTTGGTTGGACAGTTCATTTTATATTATTATGACTGGACTTGTCTCTTTGTGATTTCGTTACTTATTATGGATGAGATTAGATATATAGACTGTGACAGGTATTTGTAGACCATTTTATATGTATTACAGCTTAAGTACACTCTAACGGGTCCATTAAATTGGGTTTGCCCATTGGAGTTGTGATGTTGGCCATTGCCACGTGACTAGTCCCTTGGTATTTTGGGACTGGGCATGACATAGTTTTTGTGGTGGCCCATGCAAGTCTATAAATATATTGCTTTGGTTTCAACTAAGGGACCGAGCAAGCCTGCAATTAGGATAGGATAAATTATAGGATCTCATCCACATATTGATACGTTCTTGACCTCTATATCGGACTCGAATAAATTTTTTGACTTGCATCATGCTTGATTCAACTGTTTGACCCTACATTAATCCCAACAAAAGAAGAGAATACGGAGAAATTCTTTGATGGACTGAGTTTTGAGTTACAGAGATTGATTATAGCAGTTGTACCTACTTCTTATACGGACGTCCTTGCAGCAGCTCGACGCACAAAACACATCAATAGGAGAGAGTCCAGCCAGAAGCGGCTACATTCATTAGTACCAGCTCGAGCACCACACAGAGAGCCTGCAAAATGATGCCAGATGAATCCACTACAAAGAGCAGCATCACGAGCCCCATCCCTTCCTACTTGTCACTACTGTGGCAAGGTAGTCTATATTGAGAGGGAGTGCAGACGCAAATTAGGATTATGCTTAGCTTGCGGATCCAGTCAGCATTCAACCAGGGATTGCCCTGAGCTTCGGGAAGGAACACCGATGGTTTATCGACCCGCTTTACCGACACGGGAGCCAGTCCAGCAGCCACATCGACCAGCTTATCCAGCATCAGAAGCAACACAGACGAAAGATAGAGAATTCAGACCACCAGCACCGAAAGATATCAGCCAAGGCCACCCTTGGCATCATAGGCAACACTCTTCCAGCAGGTCCAACAACAGCAGAGGTCACCACCACAGGGATGTGAACGGGCTTTTGCGATGACAGTGGAGGAGGCACGGACTCGAGGAGTAGCGAGTATGGGTAAGATTTAGTCTTATCATAGATAGCTATAGTAACGAATTGTCACTACCCCATTCCAGGACAAGATATTTTTTTTATTTTTTATTTTAATTTGGTAAATTGTGAATTGATCATAAATATTTGTATTAATATTTAATTAGATGCATGTATTTATTTTTATTAGTTATTTTAGGGTTTTGGCTAATGGACCCATGTCAGACCCTAGTGGACCCTTGTCAGACCCAACCAACACCCTTGTCAGACTTATTTATTGGTTTAGAGTAGTTATTTATATTCTAATTAGTTAGTTAGAGTGATTAGGGTTTAGTTAGAATGCATTTGGAATCCCAAACCCAAACCCTAATTAGCATGACTTGTATGAGAGATATTTTAGACTTTGTACCTATATCTAACCCTAACCCTACTCTCCATGACATGGCCGGCCCCCTCTTCCCCCTTCATTCCATTTATTCACTTCTTTCTTTCCACTCTCTTTCTTTATTTCTCCTTCATTTACTCCTCCAACCAATTTCAAGTAAGTTTCATTCCCCATTTCTCTTTCTACCTCCAATCTTCATCCATATCTAACCCTAACCTTTCATTTTCCTCTAACCTAGTTGTGTAGGAGTTACTTTGGGAGTAGAGCTTGGATTTGAGAGCTTGGAAGCTAGTTTGGAGCTTTTAGGGCTTTTTGAGGACTTTGGCCTTGGGATTCCAAGTCCTAAGAGGTAAATCCTAATTTTTTTTCCTTTGAGATTACTCTAATATAGTGTAATAGTTATTTAGAACCTTCCTAGACCTTAGGGCTACCTATTTTTGGATAGATTTGGAGACTTTGACCTAGGATTTTGTGTCAATTTCGGATAAAATCTGAGATTGGCCCATTTTGGGTGTTGCCCTAGGTTAGACGGACCTAGGTAGACGTGCTTGGGTGTCTTGAGGGTAGGTTCGTATCCCCGTTCGGACACGTGAGGTCGTATCGCGGAGTTTTGGACGTTTCGGGCGATTTGGGGGTTTTCCTTCGATATGGATTCCACTCACATGTGGAATTTTGCCATGGACCTAGAATCGGGGAGTTAGCATTTTTGTGAGGTTCTAGACATTAATTAGAACTCGTGGATAAATTTTGGGTCAATTCCGATTAGGTTTGGCGTACGTTTCGCGAGGTATCGCAAGCCGCACTCCAAGTGTTCGTCAAAATGACCAATTGGCCATTTCGACTTGGTTTCTAGGTTTCGGGCTTGTGCGCGGGTTGGTTTAGACTTGTAGAGTGTGTATTAGGGTTTCCGAGTTTATATTTGTATATGTATATGTATATGTATATGTATATGTATTTATATGTATATGGGTGAGTATGTGTGGTTGTGTGTGTGTGTGTGTGTGTGTGTGTGTGTGTGTGTGTGTGTGTATATATATACGTGTATGTGAATGTGTAAGTGTGTATATCTATAGATATATGTATATGTATATGTGTGTGTGTGTGTGTGTGTGTGTTTATATATCTATATGTATATATATATATGAGGATAATTGTGTGTGGTTGTGTGAGAGTGAGTCTGAGAGAGTGAGACTGAGAGGGTGAAAGAAAGAAAGAAAGAAGGATTGAAAGAAAGAAACAAAGAAAGGAAAGAAAGAAACTGAAAAAGAAAGTTTGAAAGAAAGATTGAAGGAAAGGAAGGAAGTAAGGAAGGAAGGATGAGAAAGGAAGGAAGGAGAAGAAGGAGAAAAAAGAAGAATAGCAGTAGCAGTAGTAGGAGCAGCAGCAGCAATCTCACACAACAATATAAGTACCTTCCAAGATCTCAACTCCAAAAGGAGGAACAATATGATAAAAATAACACAAGTACTCAATCATGATCTAAGCACGATAAGATAACAAGGAAGTCTAACAACTACAAAGTCTAAACAACAACTACTACTAAAGACAACAACAATAATAATAATAACAACAATATCCTGAATCAAATACAATACAAAGTCTCAAACCAAAAAGCCGAGGACAAATCCTGTACCAAAGCTAATAAATACAACTGAGGTCCTAGTGATCCCGGCTACCAACCCAGAAATCACTCATGAACTAGGGGATCCCTGTCTGCACCATCGACAGACTGAGGTCCATAAAACGTCGGACACCAATCTTCCGGATCCTCTGAAAAATATATCCAGTCAGAATTGGAGCAAGTACACCTCTAACAACAGTTCCAATTAAATGATAAAAACTATAAAGCAGTTGTAACAAGTAGCACAAGGTGAAAGAAATAAAGTATGAACAAGGAAATATATATATATTTGTCAACTGGTGCATAAAGGTAAAGATGCATGAAAATCAGAAGCAAGATAATAATGACTGTAGGATACAAGAAATCTAAACTAAGAGCAGGTGTGTGCACAATAACGTGAAGTGAGTCCAGCAAGAGTAAATATAATGAGTCCAGTCCATAAAGTATAAGTGAGACCAGACTATAAAGAATGAACTAGTGTCTCTGAAATACCTGTTTTGATATGTAAACGGCTAGGGGTTAGTACGGCTCACCGTACACTGGGTGTGCGGCTGCTATCATTCCAGATTAGACCGAGGGAGTGATTCCAGATTTGGGAATGTTTACATGTCTACTCGAGTATTTTTCTGCCCCGACTAGTACAAGTGAATCCAAGACCCGACACGTAAAATAAATATGAGTCCAGCCAGAAATATGAGTGATGCCTGTAGTGAGTCCTGATGTGATGCCAGTAGGTGATTCCAAAAATAGAGGCCAGACATGAAATATACGCATCGCAAGTAAATGAATCCAGAAATACTAGTCAGTGTCGTGCCAAAAAATTAGATAATACTATACTAGAAGCTGAATCATAATAATTATCAGATAATGAAAACTATCAGAAAATATACTCGCTTGACATCCTGAGCAACTGGCGAGGATCGAGGTCCGAACTGGTGTCGCGAAGACCTAATATGGAAATCCAAGGTTACTTGGTGCTCTAGAGAGATAAACACATTTAAATAAACTAAAAATAAGCTTCTAGGCCTTTTCTAGGTCAGACGGGTCAAACCGGTCCATTCTATGTCAAAAAGTCAACTCATAGCCTAAAAAGTCAACTCTAGGTCAAAACTAGGTCAAAGGTTGACTTTGGCGGTCAACCAGGTCAACTACGGTCAAACTAGGGTGCCCCTAAAATTCTAGGTCAAAACTAGCTCATTAAGCTAGTAAACCCACAAACTCACCTCTTTGAGATACCGGGATACCCTCGGTATCCGATATCTCAACCTACGCTATATATCTCAACCTACGCTATATACCCCATCTAAACCTTTACTCTTGAGTTACTTATCTCTCATTGCCTAGAAAAAAGTTTATAATGCTTTCCTACATGTTCTGCTTGAAAAAACCCTCACCCTTTCTCTTGATTTTTTCTTGTTCATGGTCCCTTATCCTTTGTGTCTTGCTTCAACAAATATCATACAACCATGTCATCTCTTCTGGAGGAAACCTTTCATGACCGGTTACGTTTTATTTTTTTCTTAATTGTGTGGACATAATTCTTTTAAGGTGGGTAGATTGTGAGCACCCTAATTTTTATATAGGGTTAGTTCGATAATTAATAATTATTTTTTTATTTTAAATATTTATTTGATAATTTAATTAAACTTTGGAAACCAACCAACCACCATAGTTTTAAGAACTTGAGTGCAACACTAGAGTTTTTCTTCCAACCAATATAGCATGCTCAACTTAGACGAGTCAAATTAGGCTCCTACCATGACTGTCACTCACAAATTCGTAATCCCATGCCTTATTTTGGTCGCACAACTTTCGTGACACAATTACGAGAAAACGATGATTAATTAACCATTTTGTTGTGGCGTACGATTTTAACACGCCACGTCAACCCATTGTTTCAACTAAATCCATACTATGAGCCTAACTAGTCCTATTACTCACATGACACTCGAGTTGCATTATTCAAATCCCCTGCATGCTCCCAATATAATATTAAGTAAAAAATAAAATTTATAAATTTATTTAACTAATTTAATATTCATTAATATTTAGTAAATACTTTTTTAATTAATATAAATTTGGTTGTAAATTATTTGTTGGAGAAAATATAAATTTTCTAGAATTTTCTGAAGTGCCTAACTATTTTTGGAAATTTTCTATATATAGTATTGAATAAAATAAAACAAAAGAAAAGAAAAGAAATAAAACCCAAACCCAAACCCATTATTAACCCAAAACCTAACTACTCTACCCAGACCCTCACCCGCAATCCCCATCTCTCTTCATATATATATATATATATATATATATATATATATATATATATATACATGCTAAACCCTAACCCTTGTAAAAGCACGAAAAATACGCTGGGAAATAATACGCGTAAAACCCTCAACATGCAGGAAGCCCGCGTAAAACAGAGCTCCAGTACTGGGTGGCGTAAGACATGACTTCAGAGCCATCGGCGTACAACAGAGCTTCATCGCTAGTTCAGCGTACAAGAAAGCTCCAGAACAACCCGCATAATGCAGTATTTATAGACTGCTTCGGCGTAAAAGGGTTGTTACATCGCCACTTTGGCGTAAAACCTGCTCATTTTTAATGCAGATGGAGTTGTACGAGGAACTCTTCGTATTCCTCGAACGAACCTGTCAGATCATGCAGAGAACCTGACTCCTGACAAAGAGTACTGCACAGCGATCGAGAGGACGGCTGTAATGATGATTCGGCACAGAATCCCAGACTGTCGTCTAGTGACATAACCCTTGATATAAGACGTCATTTAAGCATTCAAGGAATACGCTGCCTAGTTTTACACAGGCAGACGGGAGCTTTACGCTCAGCAGGAGATGAAACGAACCGCCACGTCAAAAGCTGCTCTTCGTACAGAGCTCGAGGCACGTCTCTGCAGTTAATGCGTGTGATGGGGGCAGATCTCTGCATTTAATGCACGAGATTTGGTTCTACTTTTAATGACTGAGCGAGCCATAATTATGGCTAATATGTCCACATCACCACCCCTGCATATTACGCCATCAGGCTATTTTCAGCAATAGGATAAAGTTTACGCTATCTCCTTGAAATACGCCGACCTGGCTATTTTCAGCTATAGGAGTATGATGTACGCTATCTACTCGAAATACGCCAAATCAGGCTATATTTGCAAAGCATTTGGCTTCTACGCCAATTTGACAGCTATTGGGCTTCTATTGCCTACTGGGCTTCTATGCCTACTTGGCTTCTATGCCAACATGACAGTTACCTGGCTTTTACGCCAGTATGACAGCTATTCGGTTTCTACGCCAATCATCTCTACGCAAGGGGCAGTTACCCACGTGGCTTGCATGCCGTGATCTTCGCAGCAGTTATACGCATTACCTCATAATGGGACACGCGTCACACGCAGAGTCGAGAGATCATTCAGACGTGGGTAGCAGTTATCATAACCGCTGCGTAAAGAGCGCCTTACTCTCCACTGTTCGGCTTCTACGCCGATTGGACGGTTACGGCCATTAGACTCTATAAATAGAGACCTCTATTGACAGAGGTAAAGGTCGGGAAAAGGGTCAAAAAATTGATTTCTGAGAGAGAAGAATCCAGAGCACAGACAGAGAGTAGTGATTGACGATTTTGGCATCGAGCATCCACTCCCTCTTAGGATTTTTGAAGTTTTTCCTTCTTCTACAGCACTTCTTCATCATCGTGTGGTCCAAAGGACAAAGTGATCGACCGCAGATCATACTCCTATAGCAATATTTCTCCAGAATCAAACTTTTGTACTTAACATCCTCATATAGGATTAATTGTACTTCTTTTTCTTGTTTGTAAACCAATGAAAGGGTTTCGTATAAACCTAGTTTTATTTTTTTCGTTTATTATCAAACACAAGATAGCGACTTTGCTGGGGATCGAACCCAGAATCTCTGGTTTCGTAGACCAGCAAGGTTGTAGCTTCGCAACATGCGTGCCTCGTGCGTAAAACTATGTCTCCCGTCTGTGACGTGGCAGACAAAACTTCTGGCAATACCTCAGTGCTAATCCAGAAGTCTACTCCGCGCTCTGTGCGTAAAACTCTGTCTCCCATCTGTGATGTGGCAGACAAAGCTTCTGGCCATACTACAATGCTAACCCAGAAGTCTGCTCCGCGCCCTGCGCGTAAAATTTAGTCTCCCGTCTGTGACGCGGCAGACAAAATTTCTGATAATGCCTCAGCGCCTATTCAAAAATTCCAAACGCGCTCCGCACGTAAAAATGCATCTTCCCTCCGTGGAAAAGCAGATGGTCCTTGCAATCAGCGCAAGGGAAAACAAGTGGCGGATTTTCCAACCTCTCGGCCTTTACGCCATCAAGAGAAGAATCTGCCCGCTCTCCAGATTACGCGAGAAGCTGATGGCCGATTGAGGACTTCCTCAGTTTTACGCCAGCCTGAGCAAAATCCTAGATTACGCCAGGCCAAGCCCCTCAGCGTAAAGAAGACCCAGTTTGCGGATAGATATGCTCCTCAGGGATCAAGTGCTACTCACATGGCTGAACTGCTGTATACGGGTGGCAGGGGGAGAGTTATGGTTCCCAATATCCACATTCCAACTGATGTAAACAAGAGGAACAAGCCTTCTTCCTCTCCTTCTTCTGTTAATCCTCCTGACTTGCGTGAATTCCTGATCCAGAAGCGCAAAGATAGGGGATCTTCCAACATATCTATTATGCCCCCTAGGGAGCACTGTTGTAATAGTCATAAAATTGTAGTTAATTATTGATGTTCTGAAGCAAAATGGTCAGTTTTCGACCGGTTGAACTAATCTTTGTCTTTCCAGGAAGAAGAGCCTACATTTGTATCAGTGAATATGGCTTCACACGTTCCTAGAGGAAGGTCAAATTCAAGACGTCATCCCTCTAGAACGCTAAGCCAAAGGAGATTCGATACTCCTTGAGAACATTGAAGCTGGGGTGTTCCGAAACACCCGTTCGAGGTCACGAAAACCGGCTTCGTATTCTTTTGATTCCGACACTGGGGGTCGCCAGTTTCCCGAATCGGATGCTGAAAGTATAAAGTCAATCTCTACAGAGACCTATAATAACCCTTCAATGACATCCAAAGAAATGGGAGTCTATGCCATTGGAGATGAACGCGAAGAGGCTTCCCCATCAGGGAGTACTGAGCAATGCATCACTATGTTGGAAACATCTCTGAAAAAGATGCAGTCCATGATGGAGAATATGCACCAGATGATGCTGGCCCAACACACAGCTGCTATAGCTCAAGCATCGGTCCCTCTGACTCAAATACGTGTGGGGGTGGACTTACCACCATCCAATGCGAACCAGGAGCCTGCTCTAAATCAAGAGTCAGCAGCTCCTCCACTTCCTAATTCGGAGAATGTATTGCCTCCTGTTGGAGTTACGATACAACCGATCTCTCACCACTTCGTGGTCCCTCTACCAGCTGAAGATCCGATGCAGGCAGTGCAGGAATTGAAAGCCCAATTTCATGCCTTGAAGCATAAGGACCAGCTCAAGAAATTGGTAATCAACCAGCCTTACCCAGCTATCTGGGATGAGATCCCTTTCCCTCCTAAATACAAACCACAGGCTATGGCTTTGTTTGAGGGAAATACATCATCGAGCCAGTACATGAACTACTTCAGCATGATGACGGTGTTATTGCAAGGGAATGACGCCCTTCTCACTCGAGTGTTCAAAGGCTGTCTCTCGGGAGTGGCTTATCAGTGGTACCGTAGTCTTGCGGACAACTATATTACTTTCTTTGAAGATTTCAAGACTTTATTCTTCGCGCGATTCTATGAAGGAGGGATGGACATGTCTATGTCCTATCTCATCGAAGTAAAGCAGAAGGAGAAAGAGAACGTTCGCACTTTCATCGAACGTTTTTGTCAAGCCACTTTACAAATGCCTCCCGGAGTTCCAGACTCGGCATTGGTGGACATTTACAGGAAGAACCTTCTTTCAGTAATCTTGGTGTTCACATGACCATATCAGTTCCATGATTGGCCCTCATTTATCATCTCAGCGGTAGCCGCTGAAGACAACAGTCAGAAGGCGCGTGATAATGGAATTATGATATCTAACTCTGATAGAGGCAAGAGGTCATCCTCCAATAGCGATCATCCTCGTGGTTCCAAAGGAAAAGAGGCTCTGGCGATCAATACGTCCATGCAAAAGACTGCGGCAACCACACAGACGAAACCTGGGACTTCCAGGCCCATTGAAGTATATTCTTTTGACGATGACGATATTCCGAGCATATTCGAGTGTCTAGTCAAAAGCGGCAAGATTACCCTCCCAGAGGTAAAGCGGCCTAATGAAGTCGGCAGTACCAATAAACCCAAGTACTACATTTTCCATAGGTACATATATCACCCAACAAAGGCGTGTTATGTACTAAAGAGGAAAATCCAGGAGTTGATCGATGCTAAGTCCATCACTCTGCATAATAGCGAGAAGACGGTCACCGCCAACATGATCTCTCTTTAATTTGGCAATCTGCCTCCTCAAGAAGTTTCGGATGGTGTTGTACCTATTTTCCGGACAACGATGAACGTCGTTAATCTTCCTCCAGCCAGGGGTCAAAATCATGACCTGGTACCCCTAACTACCCAGCGTGGCGAGATTATGTGGGTTCATCCAGATCTGGTGTCAGATATCGAGGAAGAGACTCAAGCTGCTAAGGCTAAGGCTAAAAAGAACTCGAAGCATAGACCATGTCATATGGTTGCGATATCCTCGACATCAGAAGAAGAGGCTTTGGCTACCGGAACCCGTTCAGGGAAAGCCTACCTCAAGGATTATGGAGGAAGTCAGGAAGATGCATCGGCAGCCACTTTAGCTGCCAAACTTTCAGAACCTGAACCTGTCATACCAGAGGCAGGTCCTTCTAGACCAACTGCGGCGGACAAGGGCAAGCAAAAGGAAGTGCGTTTTGATAAACCTTTGAAGAATATTCAAAACAAAGGTTTAGAAAAACTATATAACTTCGACATCCTCGCCCAATTGGCTAATACACCAGCCAGGTTGTCCATTTTTGAACTACTCAGGCTCTCCAAAGACACTCGTCAAGCCCTGAGTGAAGCCTTAATACAGGCGGACGCATACTTGACCCAGCTCAAGTCCCCTGATGAAGAACCTGTGGCATGCCCTCAATGCCATAGTATGATGGAGGTGGTCCCGAATATCACTTTCACTCAAGATGACATGCTGTTGAAACATAACAAGCATGACAGACCCCTCTATTATACCGGATACGTCGGTTCCATGGAGGTCGACCGGATTCATATAGATCCGGGATCATCGATCAGTATCATTCCTCATAGTCTGCTCAGACCGCTGAGGATTCCTACCAGCGAATTGGCTTACACTACCACTACAATCGTGGGCTTCAACGCTAGGAAAAATAATTCGTTGGGAAGATTCGTTTGAGGATCCAGATTTGGGACCTTAGATCAGTGGCTACATGCTATATCATTGATTCAGAGGTGTCCTACAATATTCTGTTGGGCAGACCATGGATCCACGATCATAACATCGTTCCTTCGACTCTACATCAATGCTTCAAATATGTAGACGCCCAAGGAACAGTACAAACGGAGTTTGCTAACCTTAACCCGTTCAAAGGAGTAGAATCCTACTACTCTGATGCCATGTTGTACACCCAAGACTACATGAAGGAGGTGTCAGGCAAGACAGAGGAGGAATCCCACCGGGAGCCAAAAGAACCCTCTGCCGAGCAACCCCTGTCAATCAAGGTGAAAGGGCGGACTACTCGCCCGAAAGTCATGGAACCCATGGCTATCCACCTGAACAAAACCAAGTCAGGAAAAGAAGGTGATCCCCTAGTGATCACTTTAAACCAGAAGCCTCCACCTTTGGTCATCAACCTCCGGCGCAACAAGCAGCCGATTGATGTAAATATAACCAGGAACGTGGTTTTCGACGATAATAAAGATTCTCCTTTCTAGTATATTGACGCTCAAATTCCAAATCAGGAATCCTCTCCCCATAATGATATAGAACCTATAGCACAAAAATTCTTGAAAGCTATAGACTCCTATCATCCGTATATGTGGGAAGTAGCGTCATCATCTAATGTCATCATGACATATGGGCCACACGAGGACTCTATCTTTATTGTCCCGCCTGCTCGCAGCAGTCAGCATCCAATAGTCTTCGGTCGTATGCGCAATAAACCGACTGTACAAGAAGATTCTCACGAATCTGATGCTGGTAAAATGCAAGTTCACAGATATAGTCCGCAAGCTTTGAAGATTATGCAAAGTATGGGTTATGATCTGAAGTCAGAACCAGGCCTCAACTATGCGAAAGGCAGGCGAATGTCGTTGCATGGTAATCCCTATTGTCAACGAACTCATTTTGGATTAGGGTATGCCATTTCTTTCACAACTTCTGAGTCAGGTGAGGATATATTGTCCTCTTCTCAAGATGGCCCGTCGTCCGTCGGCTCATATGATGATCTCGAACGAGCATTACCAGTAAATACGGTATTGACAGATTCCTTCGAAGCAGACGAACAAAAATCTGAACCGTTTGAGAATGACTCTTGGGCTCAGCAAATGGATACACAGTGGGAACTCCGGTTCGAGCAGAGAGAACCGTCCACTGAAGATAAAGTTATCCAGATTAACGTTGGGGATGAAACTTCACCAAAACCGATATTTATCAGTAACAATCTTTCCGAAGAAGAAAGAGAAGAAATAATCCAGCTGATAAAAGAATATATCGATGTCTTTGTGTGGAATTATGAGAATATGCCAGGTCATGATCCAAAAGTGGCTACTCATAATCTCAATATACTGTCCAATTCGAAGCCTGTAAAGCAGCACCAACGCCGGTTCCGTCCGGATATGATGGATGCCATCGAAGCTGAAATCAAGAAGTTGATAGCCTGCGGGTTCATCCGGGAAGAACAATATCCTGACTGGGTCGCCAATGTTGTCCCAGTCATGAAGAAAAATAGAAAAGTGCGCATTTGCATCAATTTTCGAGATCTGAATGCAGCCTGTCCTAAGGATGAGTTCCCTCTTCCCATTACAGACGTTATGATCGATAACACGTGCGGTTTTGAGCGCATGTCTTTTATGGATGGATTTTCAGGATACAACCAAATCAAGATGCATCCTGAAGATGAAAAGCATACTGCCTTTCGGATGCCTCTGGGGGTATATTGCTACACAGTCATGCCCTTCGGACTGAAGAATGCCGGGGCTACATATCAGCGGGCCATGAGTAACATATTCCATGAGCACCTACGCAAAACAGTGGAATATTATGTGGATGATATAGCTGTCAAAAGCCGCATCAAGGATAATCACATCCAAGACTTGAAGACAGTATTTGAGTTGATGCGCCAACACCAACTCAAAATGAATCCTACAAAGTCCTTTCTTGGTGTATCCAGTGGCAAATTTTTGGGATTTGTCATTACCGCTAAAGGCATTCAGGTGGACTGGTGTGCTGTCGTAGGCACCCAAAAATAAAACCTTTACTCTTGAAATAATATGTAGTAGTGAGAGTAAGGATCGTTCCCACGAAGAGTAATTAGTTTGATCTTTATGCTATGTGAAATAAGTGGGGGGGAGAGTTTTGGATCAAAGAAAATTAAAAAGAGCTAAAAATAATTAAAGTATTAAAATAATCAAAAGAAAAAAATGTTGGTCTCAGTCAACATCCACCATTGGAATCTTAAAACTGATCATCGATGCAAGTATATATTAATTCATGCTTTGAATATTCATCGTTGGAATTATTTTCCTATCTCCTTCAGCCATAATTAATTAAAAACAAGCGATCTAATTAACCTTAACTACTAAACAACCCCAGACAAGCGCTAAAGGTTTAATCTAGTAGAGTATTAAACTCGATGAGATCGATGAAGCAAAATAACACAAGCACAAGCGGTTGCATTTAATTTTGTCAAAAGTTTTTCTCCTAAGATCTAATAAAACAAAGCAGTTCATTAAATCTTGGTTGCTTCACAAATTAGAGGGATCGAACAATTACGGATTCGATATCTAATTTAGCATTAGATTGTCAGGAATAATAAACTAGTATGCATCCTAGTCCTTAAACAAGATAATCATAAAAATATGCATAAGAAAACATTCGATACTCAAAACACAAATCAAAAATATAAACACAGATTAGATCTCACAAGTTTTTATTCATTCCGAGGCTTCTGTTTCCTTCGACCAACAAGACTTTTAGCTCCACATGTTCAAGAACACTTCAAAAGAATATTGGAGAAGAGGAAGAAGAGTTGTGTGTTCTCCCCTTTTTCCTCTTGATCTCTACCCCTTTTATACACTCTAAATAAGTGTTTGAAGATCACAATATCTTTCCAAAAATCCTCTAAGAGTTACAATAACCCAACAATAAAATAAAATCTTTGAATAAGTTGGGAAATGGTTATATCAACTCCACTTTTTGTGCACAGCATAGTTGTCTCAACTTCAAGCGTGATTTGGTCCATGATGTAGCCAGAATCTCGGGGAAATCAAAACAGCAAAATTGTGCCTCTATCACTTAGTTTTCCGAATCAATTTGGATTAGCTCAATTGGACTTCGGATGAGCAAGTTATGACCATTTTTCTACAAGGTGTCAGAACTGTCCAGAATTGATAATTAGCTCCATTTTGCTTTTAGTGACTCCAATTGTATCCTAGATCAAAATATAAAAATAATGAGTATCTTTAGACATTAAATGAGCATAAAGGAGTATACATTAAGGAATAAAAATATGATATTTTATGTTCTCATCAAATACCCCCACACTTAACCTTTGCTCGTCCTCGGACAAAACTCTAATTTATTTTTCCAAAAAGAAATCAAGGTTGCAATGTCATAAATAAATAATAACCAAGTTCTTCAAAACTCATAACATATCATGAACATATATTCTTAAACAACTTCTAATTACTTAGTAGGTATTTTTACTTGAAAAATGGAGTAAACTAAATAGGTAGACCCTCACGGGAATAAACACTAAACTCTCATGTGTTTGAAGGTATATATTTCTCTCGAATTTATTCCAAAAGAAATGCTCTACCATAAGCTTGTATATTTTCTCATTCTCCACCACTGGGATCACATGCATAACATAAATCATAAGGACTTTTCATGGGTTGTAACATGGCTTAGGATTAAGGTGGGATATATTTAGGAATGTAGCTCAAAAGCCATCAAAACTAGTGGAGCAAAAATGAATCAACTCAATCTCAATATAAAACATGTAAAATCAATCACTCCATTTTGCAGCATCTTCAATTTGGCTTTTAAAGCATTTAAACAATGCAAAATCAATCACTCCATTTCTTTTCTTTCTTTTTTTTCTTTCTTTTTTTTTTTTTTTTTACTTTTTATTTTTTTTAACAATAATGGAACTTAGGAAATTTGAGGATAAAAATATGTTCCATTTTGTTGGTTATAACCAAACCACAAATTTAGATACCCCCACAATTATTTTTTCGTACACCCATACATATCATAATGATCAACAATGCTCCACTAGCTTTGCGACTTGGGTAAAGGTATAAATATTATTGGTTGAAAGCTTGTAATGTGGGTATACCAAGAAAAAGGCAATAAAGCTCAAAGGGGTTCAACAAAAAGAAAATTAATTACAAGGTGGGCTATTTGGCTTATGTAACGCATAACAAAGATGGCCTTAATCATGTTCATGCATGCATGTGTCAATGTGACCTCGAAGAGAATCAAAGCAAGTTCTAGAGAAACAAATCAGTGGAAGAATATCTCTCATGAAAGAATAATGAGACTGATGTGTCAGTCTAAAGGCTCAAATCCTCACTGGCTTTTGTCTACCAATTTAGATACTACCATTTTCAATAAAAAATAACTAGACTAATTAATTCTAAGTTGGAAAAAAAATTATTTATTCAATCATGTTATGAATTTTTCAAATCTAGTTGAATCTTACTCATGACATACATAACCAAAAATCATTGAAAACCAAAAACCAAAATTCTTTTATTAAAAAAAATTATTATTATTATTTTATTTTTTAGAAAAATAGCGAACTAAAAATGCTTAAAATAAAGTAAATCCCCTCCCCCACACTTAAAACAGACATTGTCCCCAATGTATGGTTAAATGCAAAGAAAAGACAAAATAACCAAAAAAAATAAAATGCGAGAATAAAAAAAAACTTCTCTTGGGTTGCCTCCCAAGCAGCGCCTTTGTTTAATATTGTCGTTGGCTCGACTCTATGCACACTTGATATAACTAGGCAGGGATTTCAAGTCTAGAATGCAGCCCTGCAAAACAGAAGGTAAAGGTCTTTTGTTATAAATTAGAATATATGGAATGTTACCTGACTGTTGTCTTTTTGGAAGATCGTTCAACACTGCAACAGTTTTATGTAAGTTAGTACTCAAAGCTAACTCATGTTCTTTCTCAAAATTCTCACTGATGGCAACTTTTACTCCATTTTTTCCATCAAGTTTAAAAACTTCTTTTGCATTAGGTACTACATCGTCATTAAGAATGTTCGTGTCTGCAACGATATTTTTCTCTTCTTCTTCTTTTGACGATGCACATGCTTCTTTTTCTGGAATTTCAACTTCTTTACAACTTTTCAAAATGATTAAACTTACAGTTTCTTTTGGATTTACTATCATTTCAGATGGTAAGTTCTCCAAGTTTTGTGCCTCTAGCTTATTAATTGCAGTTGTCATTTGACTCATTTGATTGTTCAAACTTTTGATACTAGCCCTCGTCTCCTGTTGAAATTGTAAATTATTAATGGCAATAGACTTAACAATATCTTCTAAAGACATACCAGAATTAGAAGTTTGGCTTGGTTGTAGGTATTGCTGCTTGTATTGCTGGTAACTTGGGCAATTTTGAGTTGCTGGTTGATTTAATTCTGGACTCCCATAGGTGAGATTGGAATGATCTCTCCATCCTATATTGTACGTGTCTGAATAGGCATCATACTTCATTTCTGGTAGCCCAGGAAAACCATATTTCGTATTCACTTGTTCATTGGACTCCTCTTGGAGAGTTGGACACATATCGGTTGGATGCCCTGATACTAGACAAATCCTACAAGCCTTTGTTGTTTTCATGTTACCTACAACCATCTGACGAACAAGAGAAGTTAAACAAGAAATTTGTTGTTCTAAGGAAGAAACATTTACCTCATCAGCATGCCTAGATGGAAGATCTAGCCAAGTGCCAATTATTTGAGAATTGGCCGCCATTACCTGTTACCGATTTTTTTTTTTTTTTTTTGCTAATAGGCAAAAAAATATTTGATCACAAGAACGAAATAAAGATCACAAAAAGCACAAAAATCAACTAAAATTACTCCCCGACAATGGCGCCAAAATTTGGTGTGCTGTCGTAGGCACCCAAAAATAAAACCTTTACTCTTGAAATAATATATAGTAGTGAGAGTAAGGATCGTTCCCACGAAGAGTAATTAGTTTGATCTTTATGCTATGTAAAATAAGATTGGGGGAGAGTTTTTATCAAAAGAAAATTAAGAAGAGCTAAAAACAATTAATGTATTAAAATAATCAAAGAAATAAATGTTGGTCTCAGTCAACATCCACCATTGGAATCTTAAAACTGATCATCGATGCAAGTATATATTAATTCATACTTTGAATATTCATCGTTGGAATTATTTTCCTATCTCCTTCAGCCATAATTAATTAAAAACAAGCGATCTAATTAACCTTAACTACTAAATAACCCCAGACAAGCGCTAAAGGTTTAATCTAGTAGCGTATTAAACTCGATGAGATCGATGAAGCAAAATAACACAAGCACACGCGGTTGCATTTAATTTTGTCAAAAGTTTTTCTCCTAAGATCTAATAAACAAAGCAGTTCATTAAATCTTGGTTGCTTCACAAATTAGAGGGATCGAACAATTACGGATTCGATATCTAATTTAGCATTAGATTGTCAGGAATAATAAACTAGTATGCATCCTAGTCCTTAAACAAGATAATCATAAAAATATGCATAAGAAAACATTCGATACTCAAAACACAAATCAAAAATATAAACACAGATTAGATCTCACAAGTTTTTATTCATTCCGAGGCTTCCGTTTCCTTCGACCAACAAGACTTTTAGCTCCACATGTTCAAGAACACTTCAAAAGAATATTGGAGAAGAGGAAGAAGAGTTGTGTGTTCTCCCCTTTTTCCTCTTGATCTTTACCCCTTTTATACACTCTAAATAAGTGTTTAAAGATCACAATATCTTCCCAAAAATCCTCTAAGAGTTACAACAACCCAACAATAAAATAAAATCTTTGAATAAGTTGGGAAATGGTTATATCAACTCCATTTTTTGTGCACAACATAGTTGTCTCAACTTCAAGCGTGATTTGGTCCATGATGTAGCCAGAATCTCGGGAAAATCAAAACAGCAAAATTGTGCCTCTATCACTTAGTTTTCCGAATCAATTTGGATTAGCTCAATTGGACTTCGGATGAGCAAGTTATGACCATTTTTCTACAAGGTGTCAGAACTGTCCAGAATTGATAATTAGCTCCATTTTGCTTTTAGTGACTCTAATTGTATCCTAGATCAAAATATAAAAATAATGAGTATCTTTAGACATTAAATGAGCATAAAGGAGTATACATTAAGGAATAAAAATATGATATTTTATGTTCTCATCATGGACCCTGATAAAGTAAAGGCTATTTTAGAAATACGACCACCCCGTAATCTGAGAGAACTCAGGGGATTTCAAGGTCGTCTGGCTTATATCCGGAGATTCATATCCAACCTCTCTGGGAGATGTCAGCCTTTTTCTCGCCTCATGAAGAAAGGTGTATCCTTCGTATGGGACGAAGCCTGTCAGCAAACGTTTAATGATATCAAATGCTACCTCACTAATCCTCCAGTTCTGGTACCTCCCGTCATAGGAAGACCATTTTTGCTGTATGTTCGAGCAATGGATCATTCTTTGGGAGCTCTCCTCGCACAGAAGAACGATAAAGGTCATGAACAGGCTATCTACTATTTAAGCAGGATGATGGTCGGAGCTGAATACCGGTACAATCTAGTAGAAAAAGAATGTTTGGCCCTAATGTTCGCCATTCAGAAGATGCAACATTACGTCACAGGCCAGACTATTCATATCATCTCTAGGATCAATCTTCTTCGGGTATTGATGAACAAGCCAAGTGTTCTTAATTCCCGACTCGCGACTTGGGCGATATTATTAACACCATATGATATGGTGTATGTCCCTCAGAAATCCATTAAAGGCCAAGCATTGGCTGATTTCCTAGCCGCTCATCCGATTCCGGAAACCTCCAGATTATACGAGGACATTCCCGACGAAGTTGCATAATGCAATTTCGCAATAGAAAGTGATACATGGCAGCTATTCTTCGATGGTGCCTCCAGGACTGGTCCCAGGGGAAACGTGGTTTCAGGAGTAGGAATTTTCCTGGTTACTCCTGATAAACTTGTCATCTATCGAGCATATTCTCTTAGCGAACCCTGCTCTAATAATGTGGCAAAGTATAATGCCCTACTCATTGGACTCCAAGTCGTTAAAGAATTAGACGTCGAATATCTGGAAGCTTTCGGTGATTCTCTGCTAATCGTCAATCAGGTCAGAGGAACATATGAAGTCCGCAATCCAGACCTCATTCCTTATCACCAAGCAACGATCGAGATAGCCATGTCTTTCAAAGGGTTCTTCCTAGAGCATGTACCTCGATCTCAGAATTTGGAAGCTGATGTCCTGGCCAGTCTAGCTACAGATTTAGCTATTCCTATAAGAAGGCAGAATTCGGTGATCCTTCTTAACAGAGATTTATTTTGTGTGAAAAACAACTTTTACATAGAACGCAGCTACGCTGTGAACACGGATCCTCCCAAGAGAGACTGGAGAAGTCCCTTTATAGATTTTGTGGCATATAGAATCTTACCAGAGGATCCTAAAGAAGTAGTATCCATCAAAAGATGATCATTACGCTTCTATTTTGATGCGTCTTTACAATGTCTATATCGCCGAACCTACGATGGATTGCTATTACGATGTCTCTCAGATGATGATGCACAACGGATTATCCGTGAAGCTCACGATGGCGTATGCGGAGCACATTAACCCGATCCTAAGCTACAGGATCGTATCAGGAGAATGGGCTATTACTGGCCTACTATGATCACAGATGCAATAAAATATGCAAGATAATGCAAAGTCTGTTAGGTTCATATAGATTTTATACATCAACCTTCTGAACATTTATATCCTACGGTTGCATCCTGGCCTTTTGAAGCATGGGGTATGGATATCATTGGTCCTATTCACCCGTCTTCTTCCAGAGGTCATCGGTTCATATTGGCCATCACGGATTATTTCTCCAAATGGGAAGAGGCGATCCCTCTTGCTGAGGTAAAAACATCCAACGTGATCAGCTTCATCAAGCATCTTGTTATTTATCGCTTCGGGATACCCCGAAGGATAATTCATGACAATGGGCCTCAATTCATCAGCCAAGCGTTTCATCGATTTTGCGATAAAAATCGGATACAAAATATGGCCTCAACGGCATACAATCCTGCTGCTAATGGTTTGGCGGAAGCTTTCAACAAAACCATTATCAAACTCTTGAAGAAGTTCGTCTCTTCGAACAAAAGAGATTGGAACGAGAAGCTAGGAGAATGTCTCTGGGCATATTGCACAACGGTACGAGCATCGACGGGTTGTACCCCATTCTCATTAGTCTATGGGAGTGAAGCAGTTCTCCCCATTGAAATCCAAATTCCATCACTCAGAATAGCAGTAGCTAATGAGTTGACTCAGGAAAATAATGATCGTCTACGGCTTCAAGAGCTAGAAGGATTAGACGAGAAATGCCTCCTAGCTCAATAGTGCATTGCATTCTACCAGGCGCACATCTCCAGAGCTTTTAATCGAAAGGTGAAGGAGAGAGTGTTCAAAGTTGGCGAGCTAGTTCTAGCTGTGAAAAGGCCAATGATCATTACACACAAGAGTAAGGGTAAATTCCAGCCTAAATGGGAGGGCCCTTATGTGATTGAAACGACGTTTTTAAATGTCACCTACAGATTAGCCAAGCCTAACGAAGATCTGATAATGGCTCCTATAAACGGCAAATTCCTCAAGAGGTACTACGCTTAATCTCCTTTGCTCAAATGGAGTATGGTAAAGATCTCATTCTGAAACACTACGTCCAAAGAACTAGTTGGAGCGTATTCTATCATGTTCTCATAACCTCTGAATATATATGTTTAACTAATTTGGAACTTCAAAACCTATCACGTCCATATTACCTCTAATAGTGTTTTGTGCACAAATTTAGCTGGATCATATTCTATCATGTCCATATAACCTCTGAATAGATATATCCAGCTGAAGCTTACCGAAGGGATATCACGTCCATATTACCTCTGATATCACTTTCACCCTAGCCTATCGTTTATATTCCAAAATGATAGGTCCACAAAGTCAGATAAAGTTTCTTTATTGTCTCCGGGAGGAGCAAAATTACATATAAAAGCAAAAAGTACATCATTGGGGAAGAGCAGTCAAATCACGGATCTGCTGCGCCAGAGCGGCCATCCTCTCATTCCTGGAGTTCAAGACGTTAGCGCGAGCCCGCTCCAATCTTGCCTCCTTATTGTTCAAGGCAGACAGTTTGGACTGAGCATGTACAAAACTTGCGTGGATGACACCCGCATTTGCCAGGTTCTGCTGAGCCGCTGTCATTCGGTCCTTCAACACATCTTGAGCTGCCGATAAAGCGAGAGCCCTCTCCTTTGACTGAGCGAGTTCATCTTCCAATTTGCGGACCCTCGCTGTCTCTTCCTCATATTCGACCTCACACTTAGCCAGCTGGAGAATGACATACCCTAACATGGTATGCTCTTCATTCATCTCTCGCTGCTATGCCTCGATGGATTTGCTCAGAGTTTCCATCTCCCCAACAAGCCTCGCAGTCAAGGAGTCGTACTCAGCTTAAATCATATCATCGACATTATCTCGAGACAATTGCAAATAATTATTAATAGGTTATTCCAGACCATTAACTATTTGCTCCAGCGCATCAGCTCTCCCAGCATCGTTGAAATTTCTGATCGGCGCTATCGCAACCTGGGAGGACATCCTCAGAGCCTCGAAGCCTAGATTCTTCTCCAGCACCATTGATATCAGTGTTTTCAAAGTGATATAGAAAATGCTAGTATACTGCTCAACCAGCATGGCAAAATTCGAATAGGTGCTGGGAGTGGCTGCAATATCGGCGAATTCCCTTCCAGGAACGACTACAGAGGGTGTCGTTACAGTCGTCGCTTCAACAGATGGCGCGACAAAAGTAGAAGCACCAACAACGGTCGAAGTTGCCGGCATGCTCGACAGAGGAGGCATAGTCGAGACAATCGGCTCATCCTCCTCCGATATTATTTGCACTGATACTGGCGGAACAACATCCGATAATGTTGCATCAGTAGCATCAAAGCTTACTCCCTCAACGTCGGACACCATCGGTTCATTGGCCGAGTCCGCAACAAGCTTAGAAGTGGTGTCAACTCCACCCTCCCCAATGATGTCTTCTCCTGAAAAGAAGACAAGAGAAAGTTAATATCAACCTGATATTAATTTTTCTAAAAAGAGGCGTAAAAGACAACATTTACCCATGGCTGATGGTATATATGCCGCGTCCACAACCAGTACAGCTAAATCATTTCCTAATGATGCTAAACGAGCTGTCATACCTGGAGAAGAGGGCGCACCAAATAACGTCTGAGGGTAGTCTTCCCAGTCTTCACCGAGATCCAATCGAGGTTCGTCAGGGGGAATCTCGCTGGAAATACTTACAGATGAAGAAGGGGCTGAACCCGTTATTGATTTGGATAAAGATATCCGTAATACGCTCGGCCTCAAAGGCGATCTCGTAATGCTACCTGAAGCAGTAGTAGCAGCAATGATCTCAAGCAAAGAATCACCGGCACTATCAGCCGGAACTGTGGAGGTTCCCTCTCTAATAGGCGAATGACCTCTAGTCAAAGAATCATCCCCGACCGGGGAAACAACAGGCTCACTCCTAGGAGCCTCATGGCTGGAAGTGCTGATAGGACCACTGACAGTCTTCTTTTTCTTGCAAGGGGAAGGCTCTTCCAGAGTAGGAGCCCTTCGCTTACTGGGGATAACAAGAGGCTCTGCAGGCGGAGCTATTATGCCTCTCGATATCATCATCAAAAATTCGTCTGGACCGACAGGGTCTTCGCCCTCGTCAGAGGAGACTGATGGGACCTCCTCTCTTCCAGTGGACTTATGAGAGGGCATCCTAAAACTTCCACGCATATCAAAATCACGATGGAAAGTATTTATGGATGCATAAAATTGGGCATACGAATGGAGCATGCACAACTCCATGGAGAGAGAAGTCGCGGACACGGTAAAAGTTGCTCCAGTACAACCCATTATGAAGTACCGCCATCCTCTCGCTCCGTCGATAAGTCCCCCTCTGAACTTGAAGCTGGTGATAGCATTCCCCACATGCAACTGGTCGTACCCAAATTGCCTGGCGAATCAGCTAGGCAGATACGGCTCTAGATAGCAGTGGTCCTCACTCCTGTACAGCAGATGAGAGGGTCTAATGCAGACCAACCAGTAGAAGGCTTCGGGAGAAAGACTAGTCCTCCCTTGGCCTGCATCCTGAAGATTCGTCTCCTGTTGATTGATATGTACAGTGGGGACGATACAGAAGAGCTTCCAGCTGTGAGCAAAATTTAATGCTCGCCGATAGTCTACAACGATGGTCACGTTCCAAGAAGAATTCTTGTAATTCAACAAAAAATTATCTCCCGAACTACTGCCAGAGCCGGGAGACATCACCCTGGGGTTATGAAGGATTAACCATCCCATCAGATATAGGAACGGTAACTCCACTCTGGGAAATCCTTCACGCCGTGTGTCGTCCGCAAGCAGTCCATCAGTAAGAGCCCTCAGGCCTGCTTGTATCCGACATACCATGGCAGGGAGCAGGCCCAGTCTTGCCCCAAATACCAAATGCACTGCAGGCCATAAGGTATTGCGATGAATACAATCTGCAGATGCGATGCCAGGTACTACCAATCGGCATAACCATACAGAGAGAAAGCCAGCCAGTTGAGCTTCCCTTGACAAAGGCTTGCGACAATGCCTCATATAACTGTAGGCTTTAGTGCCTGCAGGGTAACCCCCTATCTCCTTATCAAGAACATGATCTGAAGCCCCAGAGTCTTCAATAAGATCATCGACCGTCTGAGCAGTAAGCACGCTCAGAAGATTCAAGGGTTTATCTCTGTTATCCACAACTTTGTCTGGCTTAGCATCTCTGGCCTGATGAAAGAAGAGATAGGATGCCCACTTGTTGGTGTGAGCCAAATCAGACGGCTCCTGATAGAAAGTGGTGCAAGCAAGGTAGTGGCACATCAGCTCCTGATACACTGCCACTGCCCGAGGGTTTGTATCCCTCAATTCCCTGTTTGTAGGGACATACTCTTCATAAGGAGTGTCCCCCATTGGCAGTCTTGAAATCTCTGCCATCTCGTGAAGGGCTAAGCCCAACTCCCCTAGCGGAGTGGCAAAAGTCCCGGTAAGCGAAATATACCGCTCCATCAAAGCCAAAAATAGGTTGGGGTTGAGGGGTAACCCAACACTGGTAGCGCTCACAGCCGCGAACAGACCAATGCTCTCCAGCTCAGTCTGAAAGTGCTTCAGGGCCCAGGTAGTTAAACGGGCCCATCGAAGATTCCCAGGGCTAACCCACCCGCTGGTCCGAGGATTAATCTTGGGGTATACTCCTCCGTGCCCCATGAAGTCATTACAAAAAGTCAATATTTGGACTGGCTGGAGCAGTGAAGTATCTTCACTCGAGACGCTGCCCGGCAGTAATCCCCTGAAAGGTATGACAGGACCTGAAGGGCGGCTCACAAATAATCCTTGGCCTGATCCTTTCTGATAAAATATCTTCCCCGGCTGGCCGTGAAGAGTAGGGGTCAGGTTCCATGACATCTTCCGGGGATGTGTGGCATGGAAGAATGCCGAGATAGGACAATCTCTGGTCATCCTTGGCAGAAACATGACCATGACATTAGCAGTAAACACCCAATTTTCCTTCTTGGGCTTCGTCTGGGATTGTTTATCAATCATATCCCCGAAGAGGAAAGTCGGCTTCCTATATTCGGCCCCATCTATATACGTCAGAGGCTCCCCACTGAGCATACTCAGCAGCATACACTCTCCTTGGGACGATATCAGAATTCCCCTCTCTTCAGGGTAATTGGATCCAGAAATGGGGAATGTCACATGTGACAAATCCTCCAGGTAATTCGAGTTCAGCATCCCAGCAGCAGAACCCATCACGTCAGCCAAAGGAGGGATCTGCAAGTCCACTGCATAATACAAGAAAAATGAGTCAGTTCCTGCACTAGACATTACACTCTTGCAGTGTACTCCAAAAGATTATCAGTCTGTGCTTTTACGCCAAGACTATAAAAACCTGAGCTTTTACGCCAGAATCTATTTTTTTATGGCGTAAAATTCAAGGTTAGCAGCAGATAACAATCTGAGCTTTTACGCAGGATTGACAAAATTTGAATTTTTATGCCGGTATTCATCCAGCACGTAAAATTCAAAGTTTGCAGTAAAACACCAAATCTCGACAGTATGGGTTTTTACGCCAGACTGTAAAAATTTGGAGTTCTTACGCTGACACATTAGGAATGTGGGCGTAATGATAAAACATCTCTGTGCATCATCTTCCTCGAAGAGGCTCTCAGCACAGAAGATGACCTTGCGCGTTCACGTACAACGTGTGCGAAGGTTTTTTTTTCTCTTTCCAAAAACTTTACCTATGACGCCTGGTGCACAACTTGATGGTGGGACACTTCGTTCAGAGCGAGGTTCGCTCAGCCCAATGGGAGTTGCTCGTGCTTGAGCAGAGGAGCGAGAGGAGGAGGCAGCTTTCTTTCCCTTAGCGGTGGAAGTTTGTTTCGGTGCCATGGCTAAAACTCAGAGTGCTCAGAGAAGAAGCGAAGAAGAGTTCTCAAAGAAACGAGGGTTTTTGTAAAAGACATATGAAGGGTTTCTTCTCTAAAGGTCTTGGGGTATTTATAGAGTTTGGATGAGTCCTCGAATCCCTAACCAAATCCGATATTTAATATTTGGTTATGATTTGGGACCACGTCAGCCTATCATTTAGGGAAGACGGACAGTCAGCGAATTCAAAATTTTCGCGCAGAGCAGATCTACGGTTTTACGCTAAGGAGCTTTTTACGCTCAGAGGCTACAAATCTATGGTTTTACGCTTAGAGGCTATAAGTCTATAGTTTTATGCCCGGATGCTTTTACGCTCGGTAGCTTTTACGCTCGAGAGGCTACAAACCTACGACTTCACGCTCAGAAGCTATAAATCTACGATTTCATGCTCAGAAGCTATTTTTCGCTCAAGAGGTTACAAACCTATAATTTTACGCTCAGAAGTTACAAATCTACACTACAGATCTATGACTTTCTGCATATATTAAAATACGCAGGCCAGAGTATGCGTATATCTGAACAATTCTCAAGACGGCCAATTACAAGGGTTTGCGCAGAAGATGCTCCTCCTTGGCCACAAAATATTCCAAGTACCCAAAACATACAGAGTTCAGCATTGAAAATGACTTCTTCTTGGGTCGATTGGAGGTTCATTCGAAGTCTAGTCAGAATCCTTTCACAAAAAGTTAACATGGCCAGTTTTGACAATCGTTTATCGCCCTATTTCAAGGGATTTTTGGGAAATTGTTCTTGAAGATAATGGTCTGAACAAGAATTCTTCTTATCAGAGAAGTGACAGTTCAGAAATCTACGCGACTCCTCGTTCAAGAAGCATAACAGTTTGGATTTTTTAACTTAAATGCTAAGGAGCTTTCTACGTGTCTTCGGCTACGCGTAAAAGATCAGACGAGATCAGATATTCCTTTATCAGAGTCAGCGTAAAAATATTCAGACGTGTCGAAGCTGCACACTATTCAGACTTCATCACAGCAAAAAAATGGCAAATCATCGTATGCGTAAAAGAAGACAATTTTATTAAATCATGATTACATATGATAAAAATCCAGTCTACAAAGGGTTTTTCATCGTCATGATTACATATGATAGAAATCCTTTCTTTTATAAAGGGTTTCTCATTTTCATTTAAGATCACGCCGAGAATCTGTTCTGTCAGGTTCTCATATTGGTGGAGATCTTTTTCGTCTTCTACAGCAGTTAATCGACTTCCGCGACTGATTAACAAAAAAATGATTAATGGCGGGAGGATACACAACTGGGCTTGTATAAATTATTCAAGAGCCCATCCTCCATACGCCATGGCAGTCATGCCCTAAAATTGAGTTGGGTGTTCAGACCCAACTCAATACTGGAAGACAGGGCCAAACTGCCTATCCTCGGCTAGCACCGTAATAGGAGAAAATACAGCTTGCAAGCTGTGTGGTCGAATGTGACCCTTCCTCTCTCCTGGACGAATTGCCATATGAAATTGCTGATCATCCTGAGCAAAGGAAGCTATGATATCCTTCCATGATCCATCGTTGCAGAGGACATTTGCTCGAAGATGCCTTCTTTTTTGGCTCCCTACATGCTGGAAGAACATGATCTTCTTCTTCCGCAAGTCAGCAAGACGAACCTCGGCAACCATCTCTTTATGGTGAAGGAAGTGTGGGAAGAACAGGTTAACTCATCAGCCTTTATATAGGCAAAGGAGAACACACCGAATTCTAATAAACCCCCAAAAATTCGCCGAGAAATCAGCCTCGAGGAACAAGTCAGACTTGACCGTTTCATGCTTCATTCAAAGTGTTTCAAATTACGAGGTTCTTGTAGAAGCATGAAAAATACGCTGGGAAATAATATGCGTAAAACCCTCAACATGCAGGAAGCCCGCGTAGAACAGAGCTCCAACACTGGGTGGCGTAAGACATGACTTCAGAGCCATCGGCGTACAACAGAGCTTCATCGCTAGTTCAGCATAAAAGAAAGCTCCAGAACAACCCGCATAATGCAGTATTTATATATTGCTTCGACGTAAAAGGGTTGTTACATCGCCACTTTGGCGTAAAATCTGCTCATTTTTAATACAGATGGAGTTGTACGAGAAACTCTTCGTATTCCTCGAACGAACCTGTCAGATCATTCAGTGAACCTGACTCCTGACAAAGAGTACTGCACAGCGATCGAGAGGACGGCTGTAATGATGATTCGGCACAGAATTTCAGACTGTCGTTTAGTGACATAACCCTTAATATAAGACGTCATTTACGCATTCAAGGAATACGCTGCCTAGTTTTACACAGGCAGACGAGAGCTTTACGCTCAGCAGGAGACAAAATGAACCGCCACGTCAAAAGCTGCTCTTCGTACAAAGCTCGAGACACGTCTCTGCAGTTAATGCGCGTGATGGGGGCAGATCTCTGCATTTAATGCACGAGATTTGGTTCTACTTTTAATGACTGAGCGAGCCATAATTATGGCTAATATGTCCACATCACCACCCCTGCATATTACGCCATCAGGCTATTTTCAGCAATAGGAGCAAGTTGTACGCTATCTCCTCGAAATACGCCGACCTGGCTATTTTCAGCTATAGGAGTACGATGTACGCTATCTCCTTGAAATACGCCAAATCAGGCTATATTTGTAAAGCATTTGGCTTCTACGCCAATTTGACAGCTATTGGGCTTCTATTGCCTACTGGGCTTTTATGCCTACTTGGCTTCTATGCCAACATGACAGTTACCTGGCTTCTACGCCAGTATGACAGCTATTCAGTTTCTATGCCAATCATCTCTACGCAAGGTGCAGTTACCCACGTGGCTTGCATGCCGTGATCTTCACAGCAGTTATACCCGTTACCTCATAATGGGACACGCGTCACATGCAGAGTCGAGAGATCATTCAGACGTGGGTAGCAGTTATCATAATCGCTGCGTAAAGAGCACCTCACTCTCCACTGTTCGGCTTCTACGCCGATTGGACGGTTACGGCCATTAGACTCTATAAATAGAGACCTCTATTGATAGAGGTAAAGGTCGGGAAAAAAGGTCAGAAAATTAATTTCTGAGAGAGAAGAATCCAGAGCACAGACAGAGAGTAGTGATTGACGATTTTGGCATCGAGCATCCACTCTCTCTTGCGATTTTTGAAGCTTCTCCTTCTTCTACAGCACTTCTTCATCATCGTGTGGTCCAAGGGACAAAGTGATCGACCGCAAATCAGACTGCTATAGCAATATTTCCCTAGAATCAAACTTTTGTACTTAACATCCTCGTATAGGATTAATTGTACTTCTTTTCTTGTTTGTAAACCAAAGAAAGGGTTTCGTATCGACCTAGTTTTATTTCTTTCGTTTATTATCAAACAACCCTAAACCACACCACCTCTACTATCACCCACGCCTCCACCCAGGCGACCACCCTGACCCCTCGTCGATCGCGTCGCCGCGCCGAACCGCCGCCGCAGCGCCGCTGCGCCTAGCAGCAGCAGCCGCCGCCGTAGATCCGCCCCCGGCGCACAGCGACAGCAACCGTGCGCCCCCCCTTCGCATGAACTTTTCGCCCTCCTCGCTCGTTTGTTTCGCATTCCATCTTCACTGGTATGTTCACAACCTAATCCCCTAGGATTTTCTTCAAGTTGAACGAATTTAAGCACTCGGGTTTGATCGAAAACTCGACCGGAAGTTGGCCGAAAAACTGTTCAAAAATAGTTCAGAAATTCAGTCCAAATATCCATGTTCATGTCCAATTTTTTAGCAACTCATTAATAATTTTCAAAATATAATTGAAATAACTTCTTCACAATATAACCAAGATTTTTACTATTCTTTTAGTTTTTATTTTATTTTTTAATGGTTGAATTATTCTGATTCCAAAATGACCAAAAACTTGTTTTTAAAGAACCAAAAATCTTCGATACGGGGTACGTTCTGCCAAACGAGGCTATGTTGTCGCATGCAAATTTTACCGAAAGGTGCGTAACGTGAACGCATATGTGTGGGCTTTCGCGAAACTTGATTTGGACGTGTGTGTGCACGCCAGAATCAATGCGTATCCGTCAAAAAATACTATATTGGCCTATTTTGACACATCGTCATAACTTCGTGTGTACTCGTCAATTCGTAACGAAACTTATGCCATTAGATTCACAGCGTTACTTTGGCCATGTGACCCAAGTTTGGTTCGAATCTGAGAACGTTGACGAAACACCATTTTGTGGGCTCTACGATTCTACATGACGGACGATTTCGTGATCGGCTCATCAAAATTCATTCATGGATATTTCATTGGGTTCGTATCGTCGTTCTAGACTTGTAGACACTAAGTTTGACAAATTTGGAGAAGTTTGTCTCCGCCACATTTTTTGGTACAAAGTGGGCCACATGTGGACCCCATTTTGACCCAAAATCGTCAATTTTGCCCCTATGTCCAAATTGGACTTATGGGTAGTCAATCCTAACTATTTTAAGTATTTTGAGAATATTGGTGATGTTTGTTTCAGCATCCGGAGGTGTACGAGCATATTCCACTTTTCCAGGAGCAATTGACGGAGTTAAGAACCTAGACAAGTGTACCTTGCCAAATTTACAGTAGATCATGTTATATTATTTTCTTGTGTTCTTTCTATATATATATACTCTTGGGATGTGCTTGTTCAACCTAGGACCGTGAGACGTTGCTTAGCATCCGAACAAGATTCTGGTGTCGACGTCGTACGCGGAGTCGTGTAACGTCACTTAGAGAGTTGATTCCACGATCCTATTTTTTTACGTGCTTGTTTTACCAAGTACGTCATACCGTAGGACACTTGACACTATTTCATGTGACAAAAATTTTATTGAGTTATTCATGGTGATTCTGTATAGGCTTACATGATTCGTGATATGAGACTTGCATATTACATGGATATTATTATGACTCGTTGTACTTGCTAGAGGTCATAATCTTGCGTGTTATGGACATGAGACGTTGTAGACATGAAACGTGAGGTTACATTGGGTGGGGAGAGACACACATGCTACAGGCTGATTATGTTATATATATACTATGTTACTGGAGGTGCTTAGTCTCTATACCAGAGCTTGGCACATTAGTGTTCTTAGATATTTGATCTTGTAGTTACTTCTGGATATTGTACTTGGAGTTATTTTTCTTTTCATTTTGATGACGGATTATTTTTCGTAACATTATTTATATTGCTTTGGTTGGACAATTCATTTTATATTATTATGACTGGACTTGTCTCTTTGTGATTTCGTTACTTATTGTGGATGGGATTAGATATATAGACTATGACAGGTATTTGTAGACCATTTTATATGTATTACAACATAAGTGCACTCTAATGGGTCCATTAAATTGGGTTTGCCCATTGGAGTTGTGTTGCTAGTCATTGCCTTTGCTCGCCGCAACCTCATTTATAAGGCAGCAGCAAGAGCAGCCCCCGGGTGCGCGCCTCCGCCCCGAGCAGCCCACGCTCGCCTCCGCCCTACACCGCCGCCCCGGCCAGCGTCCGCCCCGCACCCCGTACCTCCGTCCCCGCTCACCGCAACACCGTGCCGCCGCCCGCCACTGCACCTGATGCTGCTGCTACTTCTTCTTCTTCTTCTTCTTCTTCTTCTTCTCTTTGTTAGGACTATAAACAAAATTGACAGTCCTTCCAAGACAGTCCTTCCAATTAGAAGGACTGTCAACTTTGTGACCGTCCTGAAAAAAATTTGGGCTAAAAATTAGAAGTCATTGGCTTTTATATGAGGATTTGGGATGCCCTCAAGTAAATAAATTGGTTGGCAAACTTGTAAATAAACTAAATTTGGGCTGTCCTATGCAATTATATAGTGCTTATAGAATTTGACTTAAAAAATTGTCAATGCATGCCTTGGAATAAATTAAATTTCTTTAAAAAATATTGTTTTTTGTTGTCTTTAGAAAATATTTGTTACTTCAATTTGTTTTGATAATTGTAAAAGCATACTTTTCAAGACTACCATATGCATCAACATAACTACAATTTATTTCAGCTAAAGTCATTTCTCAAGTTCTCCAAGCTTTGGAATAACTAATATGTATCTGATGATCTTTATATATATCTCTAACAACTTGTGAAGGACTATATGACTGATTATCTCTAACATGCAATAGTAGCTAGTGGATGACATCTTATTACAAGTCCACCAAAACAAGAATGTCGATTTTCTAATGTACGAATGACAAATGTTCCGCCTTCACCAATGGATTTAGAGTATACTTTCAAATTATAATTTGGTTGATCACAAGTATATATAATTTTTCGGGCATTGTTCATATTACTAGCTTAACAAGTAAAATAAATTGCTGTATCACTTATAAAATTTCTAAATTTAGAATGACTATCAAATAATTGAGACAAATAATTCAAGAGTACTAGCACTATTGACATTCTCATCTAGCTCATCATCTAAATTTTTAATTAAATTATCACTATTTTTATCATCATCATCATCATCATCATCACCTTCTTCTAATATATGTTCTTCTTCAATAAATGTAATAACTTGTTGAAAATAACTAGGACCCACATTAATTGTTTGGTAATTAGAAGCACATTGACTACTTATATTATGAATTTTTGGTGTTGATGTAGTAACATAAATATTTATAAACAGTGATTGTAAATTAACTTCAAGAACAAAATTACATGCTTGTTCACCATCAAATAATAAACAAGTAGAAGTAAAAAATGTGTCTTAATATAAATTCATATCGGATAGAAAAACTTTCAATAATCTGATTGTGTTAACTATATAATGTAATATTTTGATCAGTTATAATAAGTTGGGTAAAACCCCCTTCGTAAGATAGTCCATTAAGTGTACCTCCGTGCGAGCATAATATTCTTAGGCTTTGATCCATGATGACTAGAGTTACAGAGCTTCTAAATGGAGAGCTTCTAAAAAAGTTTTTAGAGAGCTTCTAAATGTATATCTGAATGTAGTAGAAAGCTTATGCATGTGCGAAGAGAAGAGAAGAATAGAGAGGAGAGTTGTGTGAAGGAGCTCCCCCTGTAACCCAAATATCGTAATGTTCAAAAATTTGAACGTTGGATCTCAGCGACCCAACACTCTTAAGCATCCCCACATGTTCTCCGAAATAGCAGCTATTGGATTGTCTCTTTTGACCATTCAGATTAGATTCTTACACTATTCACATGAGATTTTAACTAATCTGAACCATCAAAATAGACAATCCAATGACTGTTATTTCGAAAAATAAGCAGAAATACTTAAGTGCGAGGATTCCAATCCCTCTTTATATATATATATATATATATATATATATATATATATTGGAATTGACGGCCACTCCTAGGCGCCACGAGAGTTGGTGTCCAACAGCCCCACTTCCTAGGGGCGCCAACTCTCCCTCCAATCCAATGCATTACGAGATTTGGCATCCCATCCCCAATTTTTCTAAGTTTTCTTTTTCTCCACTATCAATTTTTACAATTTCATCCCTCAATATGAATTTTTTTTGGACTGGATGTTATGGTAAAAAAAGATCGGGGGTGATGATTTGCCCATGGTAATGCCATTTTTTGCATCGATGAAACGAGAAGAATATATATATATATATATATATATATATAGAGAGAGAGAGAGAGAGAGAGAGAGAGAGAGGTGCGATCAGATTCACCCCCTATCCGGTCCACCCCATTATCGTCCCTATATAATCCATAGGATTAGATTAAAGAAAGGGTTCAGATTAATTCTCTATCTAATAGGAATGAAAACCAAAAATAGAAAGGAAGAAAAAAAACTTTCGTACAAAAATTAAAGGAGAATGAGAAACCGAAGAAAAATTCATGACACCTTCTCCTCCTCCGCTCGTGTTCCACCTTGGCTCCGGCGCTCCGCTTCCGCCAGCGCTTCGCCACCACTCCGGCTCAGACGACGGTCTGTTTGCGCTCTGCCTCCGCTCTGACACTCTGGTAGGGCTCCGCCTCCGTCTTTGCTCCACCCAACTTAAGGTTTTCCAGGTCCACAATCCAACTGTGATTTATTTTTGACTGTCTATTCCATAGAACTATTTTGGTTTCATGGATGTATTGAAATTTGTGGTTCTCTATGCCGATCTAAAGTAATTTGAGTGCTTCTTGTTCGTCAGGTGAATTTGTATTGAGATTTTTGGTTCTCTATATGTTCTTCAAAATGTGATGAAATATGAACAGTCCTGGAAAGGTCATAAGGACTAAGTGGCCACGATAAAATCATGTATTTATGTAAAAAGTTGAAGTAAAGGAGAAATCAAGTGCCCACGACAAAATTATTCCACTTAGTTAAAAAGATGAAGATTGTCGATGATGTGCGAGGCGACGATATAAAAAAGTCTATTTTCAGAGATATTAGACGGTATTACTATTGAGTTAAGTGGCATCTGCACTTCAAACAATCAGATCAGATCTCACGTCCTTCCTGAGCATAAGGTGTAATTTTGGTTTGCAGATTTGTATGTTATTTTTTGTGTCTGCTAGTCAACTATCTTTGATTCTCTCGTGTTATTAAATTTTTTTCGAGAGTTTGATGTGAGTGCTAGTGCAACATTATATAATTTTTGTTACAAAACAACGCATGTAGAGCCAGAAGGCGAGTTGCATCAGTTTGCAAGATGGATTTCATATTATCTTGGGTGTTTATATTGTAAAATGTGTAAATGTCTATTTGTAGAATCTAATGAACTAGTCGATTGCTTAGCCTAATGATCACCGATTCACATTTTGATTTAGAGCACTGAACGATGTTACAAATCAAGCTTGAGCTTCACTTGATAACATAGTAAAAATGAGCTTTAGGAAGCGGTGTCAAGGCGATCTTAGATGTTTGTGAACAACCTATGGGTGAGCATTATTCTATTTTGGAACAAAAATCGAATTGAATAAGAAATTCGGTTCGGTTTTAAAAAATTGGTTCGATTTCGGTTTTGAAAATACTAAAACTTCTTATTCGATTTCCGTTTTGGGTTTCGGTTTTGGTCCAAAATCACAAGTTTTGAAAACACTAAAACTTCTTGCAAATATTCCTTTCATTCACGTTCAACTGGGGTTAAACCACAACATAGTTCCTTACTAAAAGTTCTTGCAAAGATTCCTTTCATTCATGTTCAACTGTGGTTAAACCACAACATAGTTCCTTTGTTATGTAACCAAATAAAATAAAGTGAAGCAAAGAAATCCACCTCAACATAAAAGCATAGTATGATAATAATCCGGTTACAAGCTGGCATAGCCTTAAATCCTAAGACAGTATCTCCAGCTCTCTCAAATGAAGCAAAGTAAGAAATTCACCTCGACATAAAAGCAGCAGCATCTCAAATAGAGCGTACTTATGTGTATATCTCTTCCATCTCACAAACAAAAAGAGTATATAAGAATTCACCTCAAATAAGGGAGTGCACAACTCTTCCATCTCTCAAATAGAAAGAGCATATAAGAACCATTGATAATCAAACAAGAACATAGCAACTTTAGGTAGTAGGGAAAAAAATCGTCCAGAAGTACTAAAATTCGTGTGAAACTCCAACAAATAAAGGAGAATGTTTCAGCAAAAAATGTGCAATGAGTCAAATAAAATTATGATTGATGCAGTAGCAGAGTATCAGAAAAAATCAGAATCCTGTAGCAGAGTATCAGAACTTAAAATCAGAATCCTGCAAGTGCAACTACCATCAACTACATAAAACCAACAAAATATTTTATTTTCTCACTAACAAACCAAACTCCTGGTAAATTTTGTTGGACATGCTATCAATAATGTTTTTTGAAACCTCTGAATGGAGCTTATCAGGATGAATGTTTTCCAGAATGCAACTACAGGGAGAATCTGCCAACTGCTTTGGATCCTCTATTGGATGAACACAAACATCAGGCCAATAAGAAAGTGTTCAAATATTTTAGCTCCAGGCTTCAAGCATGCTCCCCATATCATCCAAAATTTAAGTTATGTGGTCCTATGAACACAAACCAAAATATTAGAGTAAAGAATTAGCCATAAATTAGAATCAAAACCTCTCTAGGAAAGGAAATAAGACCTATAAAATAGATAATCTAACAAGTACACACCTGAAATGAATGCACAGTGTTCAAACACCATCATCTTTATCCAAATCCGTTACTTCATCACATAGGTCTACAAATGAACAATAAATATTTGCTTTAAAAATATTAAAAAAAAAAAAAATAGGAAGACATTGATGACGAAAGTAAAAGTATACTCGTTTCATTTCGGTGAGCCATCTTCTCAATTTTCTAGGATTATTAGGGCAATTACGACTATCATGACCAATGTTGACACCATTGCACATCTACAAACTCTTGCTTTGTTCTTTTGGGTTGATTTCTCTAGCCCACTCTTTATTCTTTTGTTACTCATCACCAACTCATTCTCAAGTATATTGCTTGTCTTATTTCTACCCTTTGTTTGTGAAATGTGTGGATCTAATAGAATCCTCAACTCTACTAATACAAGGCTGAACTTCAGGTACATGTCCATTCTCCTTTTGAAGCAAACGATCATCCAATTCTTTTAATTGTTTATATAAATTATGAAATGTATCTGCGCATAAGTTGAAACTTTCCTTAGATTTGCATGCTAGATATGCACACTGTGTCGACTGTTGTATGAGAAAACTTGCTCTTGCAGCTTCTTCACCAATACGAGGATCACGCGGAATAACCCTATATTGAGAAACAATTTCAGACCTATTTGCATCTTTTCTCCATCTCCTCATTATGAAGTAGGAAGGAATTTCATCTAAATAAAGCCTATGGAATACTCTTATCAAGTGCTTTCACGGTATCCCCACAAACTTAAACAATTGGCATTCACATGAGCCCTCTTTCGTACTCAAGTTCATTATTACTTTCCTCTCCCCATTACTTCCATTTCTATAGCGAACAATGTATGTTTGAACATCACCATCAACCTTTGTTTCATCTACTCTGAGCTTGTATGCTTCTTTGAACTGCTCCTCAAATTTTCCAAACATGATTTTTGTATAAGTATTTGTGGCATGGACCAATATATTTTCTTCAATATTCAACACACGCTTCTTGTAAGTAGAGATATAGTCCTCCTTTCGTTCTATTACATATATCGAATGTAGTGCTTCATCATACTTAGCCACAAACTCTTTCAAACTTGTCTTGTCCGAAACAAATCCATCAAAAAAAGAGTTAATACTTTAACTTTGTTGTGTTGTATTCATACCAGCAAAAAAATGTACTCCTACAATAGACAGGTATCCAACTTTGACGGATACGATAAAGATCGTTCATCCAATCATTGTCACGCAGTTCGAATTGTTCAACTAAATTAGCTCACTGATTTTTGAAATCTTCTACTGTCCATGGAAAACGAGTACAATTCTTCACTGCTCTCTTGAACTTTGATTTCTTAAAATATATATGACTTAATTTTTCTGCAAATTTTTTTTTTGATTTGCCAAAGACAAAAACGATGACGAGTATTAGAAAATACTTTTGCTATTGCATTAGTCATAGCATTGTCTTGATCAGTATGATGGAGATTGGGTGTCGCTCTTCCATGGCTTAAAGCCAACGTTGAAATACCCAAACAAATATTGCTTCAACTTAATTTTCCAACAGCGCAAAACCAAAAAGAATCGACTGGCAGTGATGATTCACACCTGTAAAAGGTCCAAATGGCATAGCATATTTATTAGTTCTATAAGTGGTGTCGAACGTAACCATATCTCCAAATTGTTTGTAAGCCAAGAGTGAACGTCCACCGACCCAAAAGAAGTTCACTGCTCTTCCTTGCTCATCTGTATCAATGGCATAATAAAAATCTTTGTTCCTTTGCACCATATGATTAAAATATACTCTCACCGCTTCAACATCTCCACATTCATTCAAAGCCATCCTCACATTCCACAAATGGTTATAAAGATCTCTCTCATCATATTCAGTATTGGAAGAGCCTCCAAATAGTGCCAGAATTTTATTAATTTGAAGTCTCTCTCGACTAAAAGATTCTGTCAATGCTTTCGCTATGGCAGGGACACGTCTTCTAGATTTCAGATGAATCATTTTGCTTGGAGTAACCAATGCATGACTGTGATCATCAAAAAATACATATACCTTCCATAAATCTGTATTTTTAAGATTGACAATACGCATTCGAGCCTTGCAACCTTCTCTCATTGTTGAAGTATTTCTTTTGATTAGACCTTCATCTTCCTTAGCATTTCTCTTTTTGTAGGTTCCTTCACAACTGCATGAAAATTTCATATCAGTCGGGTCTGAGCTACCGCGTTTACCTCTCAATATTTTTTCCCTTCGGATGTTAAACCCATTATTTGCTCCATAAGCTTGATAACAATATTTCGCCTATTCTATGGAGTTAAAAATCTTTCCAACAAATATTTATTTCTCAACTTCAACATTCGATGCGGACGCCATCTCTTGGTATATAGTTTCAGTAGTTGTAGTTCTAGTAGTCAGATTTTCAATACCGTCTTGAGGAGGAGAAATATTTATGTTGCAAAAGGGCTCCATGTTGGCCTGCGTATGATTCACCATACTTAAGATAAGTTAACGATTAACCAAACAAAATCTAGATGATTAGTTACTAAACTACTACTTTCCCGAATAAGTTGAAAGAATAAGCATCTCGTAAAAGTAAAACAACATCCAGTAATGGTTTAATAAATTGTTCTGATATATAAAAATATATTGATTTGTTTCATAAAATAATTTTTTTTCATTCGTGCAAGATTTCAATTGCTAAAATGTAGCATTTCAGGTCTTCCAACTCGAATACTAAAGTTTTCCTTTATATGTGTATCATCCACTATGCAACCTCTTGTGTCTCTATTAATGTCAACAACACATATCTAACAGATAATTATCTCTTTAATTTTTTTAGGAACCTAACACAATAGACAATGTCATCTATTTTCCACTATTCAAAAAGTTGAGAAAAAAAAGAAAGTTATCAAAATTAGATATGCTCTTTTCAGTTAATATGACACTCAGATTGAATATCACCATAGGTATTCATTCGCCAAAGTTGTCTACTCTATAGACTTAGATTAGAATATAAACAACTCCCAAATAGTTGCATGTATCAATTTCAAAAATAAATAAGAAAACCAATAAATGGTGATAGTAGAAGTTACTGTAAATTGTAACAAAAAAGTGATTGCACAAATGGTCATTTGGTCAAACATATACTCATGATAGTATTTACAGTATATCTTACTGAGGATTGGCTCCATATGCATGCTCATGTGCAGGTGTAATATATGCAAAAATATTACTATATTCCTTCTTTAATAAAGATTCAAAAGACCTCCAGAACAAGTTTTGAATGAATTTTTGTAACTATAAAATTTCAGCGTCTTGTAAATTATTACAAATTTAAAAGCCTACACAACACAAACAAATCATCAACACAATATGGGATGAAGAGAGAGAATTTAAGGAAGAAAAAAGTCAAAATTTAATCAATATTAGTATATCAGAACACCAAATTTTCACATAAACTAGCACAAACTCATCAATCCTAACAAGAAAGGTAAATCCAACTACTATTTGTGAATTATCCCTTCTTATCTATTGAAAAGGGTCCATGATCCCCATTATCCAGGATCGTGAATCCTAAGTCTGTCTAGCAGATTTAGTTGTAGTAGCTTCTATAATTGATTTTATGGACTCGTTGATAAGTGCAACAAGATCTCATGCATTTGGAAACACCATCCAATCCAACTTATGAAGATATATGAAGCAGGTAAATCGAGCCACAAGTCCATTAAACCCTAACAATATGTATTAAACCTCCGGAGTAACCTGAAAGTCAAATCATCAATCCAAATAAATGATAGGTTTCAATGAGCCCAAGTTCAGAATTTTAGTTCCCCTAGGAGCAATACAACATCAATCTCCACCTTGTTAGCCAAGCCCAAAGAGAAATAAAAAAAATAACTTAGCAAAATCTAACTAAACCATTCAGCATAAATAAATCAAACAAATGGTCCAAATTACCCAAAGTTCTTCATATCACCATAAGTACAAAACACAATTTTGATTATAAAAAAATTTAATCAACTACATAGCCCTTCTGACGGCAATGAAGCATCAAGGTTTGATTTCTGACCAGATTAACAATATAAAAAGATGCATCATGCACAAGCCTATCTCACTCGAGCTACATAACTCAAGCAATGACCCAAAGTAACTCTCTATTCCTTCATATTGGCAACAACCATAGAAGAGTTCGATCAAACCCTTCAAACCTAAGCATTACTTAGCTCTTTCATGGGATGAAGGCATAAATTGCAAACTTAGACCAGATTTGACAATAAGTAAATACAAGATCATTTCATGTCTAAAAGAGAGAAATGGCGACCAATCAAAACCGTAACGAGATAATTTAACCCCGCCGATGGTTCCCAAAGAATTCTAGTTTTTTTTAGAACAATCAAAACTTCTACCAAAAGACGGAGGCAGAGTCCTATTGGAGTGCCAGAGCGGAGGCGAGAGCGGAGCGCAAACATAGCGTCGTCTGAGTCGGAGTGGTGGCGGAGCGCTGTCGGAGGCGGAGTGCCTGAGCCGAGGTGGAACATTAGCGGAGGAGGAGAAGGTGTCGTGAATTGTTTTTTCCGGTTTCTCCTCCTTTAATTTTTGTACGAAAGTTTTTTTTTCTTTTCTATTTTTGGTTTCTGAACCATTTCTTTAAGGCTCTTGATAAAGGCACTACAAAATTCACTCGGGGTAGTCCAAAATTTTACCATTGATAATTACAAGTTTACCACTCCCAAAAATTACTCACCGGGCTGCCCACTTCCAATTGATTTTTTTTATAATCAGGTCTGTCAAAATTTTGACAGTCCTACCAATTGGAAGGACTGTCAAAATTTTTACAGTCCTAAAAATATATGTTGATTTTTTAGGACTGTCAAAATTTTGACAGTCCTTCCTATTGGTAGGACTGTCAAAATTTTTACAGTCCTAAAAATATATGTTGATTTTTTATAGTCCAAAATTTTGACAATTCGGAAGGGAAGGCTACGCGAGGTGACCACGAGGGCTGGGTTGCGTGGAGGCGGGAATGGGGGACGAGACGGAGGAACTGGAGGGGAAGGAGGCGGGGGAGGCGGCGGCGGCGGGAGGCGGCGGTGGAGGACGGGGGAGGAGGCGGAGGCACGCGCGCGGTGGAGGACGGGGCCGCTGCTGCGCGCCGGGGCGGCGGTGGAGGAAGAGGCCGTTGCTACGTGCGGGGGCGGTGGTGAGCGGTGGGGGCGACGACGAGCGGTGGAGGAAGGGGCCGCTGCTGCGTGCGGGGGCGTGGTGAGTAGTGGGGGCGGCGACGAGCGGTGGAGGAGCGGGAGGGGGAGGAGGAGGAGGAGGGAGGGGGAGGAGGAGGAGGAGGGAGGTGAAGAGTGTGGACAACCCTAGTAAATTTGGGACTAGCTTGAGTAAAAAAATTTCATAACTGGGCTAGCCTCAATACTGGGCTAGTCCTGAGTGTACTTTGTAGTATCTTTATCACAAGCCTTCTTTAATCTAATCCTACGAATTATATATGGATGATAGGGGTGGACAAAAAAGAGGATGAATCTGATCCCTCATCCTATATATATATATATATATATATATATATATATATATATATAGAAAAAAAAGAGATAAAAAAGATATATATACATTTGGTATATGGATCTGGTTTGTATAAAAACTAGAATTATATTGGTTGTATTTTATTGGGGAAGGAAAGTAGAAGTTGAAGACGTAGCCGTACAAAATTTCCCCCGTTATTCTTCTCCAAACTAAATTCTCTCTCTATACACTCCAGCCATGTCTTCCTCAGCTTCCTCCGCGATTCAGAAAAGGCCAGGTTCCACTCCAAACCCTAACCCTAACTTTTCTCCCGACTCCTCGTATTTCTCAAGAAACCTTCTCCTTCCTTCTTCCAGAACGCAGGCCACGCCTTCTCCAACGCTCTCAAGAAGGTTTCCCGACGGCGATATTCTCAAAATTTCCGAGTTCTTTTGGTTTGATTTTCACAGGGTTACAGAGAGGAAGCACCTGGAGAGCTGCGCGGACGAGCAGCTCTTCGTCAAGCTGCAATCCGTCGTCATCAAAGGCCGAGAGGATGAAGGTGAGTGCATTGCTACGGAACTATGTCCGTCGTGTTGGTATTCGACCAATGCAAGTACTCTTGAATCAAGAATTGTTGTAGAAACTGAAATATTAGAGTACCATCTTACTAACGAAGCAATTCTAGCCATGGGCCATAAAATCTAGGGATTTTAAGGTTACAGAGGACACACCCCTTAACGGAGATTTACGGAAGGATAAGGATTCAAATATTCGACCCCCAATATTTGTTATAGAGTTAATTGTCCAAATGGTGCATGAGGAATGTCGTGGTCGCCGTTTTGGTGATTGAACATTCTTTCTTATTAATTTGGTACATTAGCTACGCATTTTGGTTTAAAGAGTGTCTGAACTAGGTTATGTTGGTACTTTTTGATAAAAACCGTTAAAAATGGACATGTGATAATCACATGTCTTATTTTTAGAGTTATTTTTGTCCTGATCAGTCGCTACGTCGGCTATAGTTGATTGTAGAGCCGTCATTTTGTACTCGACAAAAAGCTATTTGTTTATGTATAATTTCTCCGAACACCCATATCTTCTGAAAATGATAGTCCAACAACAAAAACTTGACAAAACAATCCTGAAAAGTAAGGCACATGACCATCACATATCCATTTTTCGCTGTTTCCATCCAAAAGTACCAATGGAACCTAGTTAACCAAAATACAAAACTTAGATACCAAATAAACCAAAAAAAGTTCAATCACCAAAACGGCGACCACGACATTCCTCGGACACCATTTAGGCAATTAACTCTTTGTTTTAACGTCTTTGTTGGTATTCTTCCATTCAGTGGTAGCAGCACTATGCCGTCGGCCACTATGTTTCTATTACGATCAGTGGACACTACTTTCTATAGTAGGGTACTATATTGGCTGTCAGGCATATAGCTTAGCAACAAATAGTAAAAGACGATAACATTTCCAAGGGAGCGAAAATACATTGTTACTTCAAGGGGAGTGAAAATATACTAACTTAAAATTTGGTGGTGCTGGGGTGGGGGTGGGGGTGGGGGGAGTGTGTAATAAAAATATTAAAGCAGATAAGATGGCCTAAACTCTTGAGACCATCAGTACTTAACCAACTAAGCCATGTAGTTGTTAAGGAACTTATAGAAAGTGAACTAACATATATAGAATTAAAGACTATATATAACTAAACTGAAAACTGAGGGGGGAGCACTTGGCCTATGGTGGGTTCGCCCCATGCACCAAGATATTGATCCAACTGAGCGAGGTAGGTATTGGTGAAAACACTTGTTGAATGATTCAAGAAATGTTAATTACTCGTAATGTCTATGGAGGTCGTGGTGTTAGACGTGGTGGCCAAAATGCTGGTCGTAATGGTAGATGAGGTAATGGCAGCCGTAATGGAGGACGACCACTAACATGCTTCAATTGTGGTCAACCAAGATATTTTCAGTGGCAATATCCCAAAGCTCCTACCGTCAATGTTGTATCGGATGCTTATGATGATGAAGAGCGATCCCTGCAGATGACTGCAGAGACCTATGCAGAATTCGTCGAATTTCAAGCTCAGTATCGTGGTGGAACCTCTACATCTGAATCCACAACTGGATACTCAGCGGTGTGTAGTAAGGCCGAAGAATGGGTGATAGATTCTGGTGCGTTTGATCACATGATAGACGATGCATGTATGTTACGTGATTATGTATCTGTGGGTCGTGTGACAGATAATACTGTTGCGAATGACAGTTCTTTAAAATTTCATGAAAAATGAACTACGAGTCTTTCTCATATCCCGTCACTTACTTCGGTTTTATATACACCTGGAATCCCATTCAGTTTATTATTTATTAGTCGGATAACTTATGACTTGCACTGCTCAGTAATATTCTTTTCTGATGGTTGTGTTTTTCAGAACCTAAAGACGGAAAAAACTATTGGTAGGGAGGGGACATTTGGCTGGAGGCTTATACTTGGCTGAGTTGAAGTCGTCTGTTGCCTGTGTCGGCGTGTCCCGCGACCCGTTTGAGTTGCACAGTCGGCTTGGTCATGCATCTATCAAAACTCTCAAAAAATTGTGTCCATCTCTAGATCTTCGAGTTTATTTTAATTGCGAGTTATATAGTCTAGCTAAACATCATCGTGCATCTTATTCAGTAACTTTGAATAAAGTTGTCTCATCTCCCTTTGATCTACTTCACTCTGATATATGGGGTCCATGTCCTGTTGAATCGGTATTAGGGTTCAAATATTTTGTTTCCTTTATTGATGACTACTCACGAGTCACTTATGTCTCTCTAATGAAGAATTGTTCCGAAGTTTTTGATATCTGGTGTAATTTTTTTTACTGAAATAAAAATCCAGTTTGGGGTTACCATTAAGTGCCTTCGAAACGACAATGGTCGTGAGTATGTGTCTCGGGAGTTCACTTCCTATCTTGCTCGACATGGGATTATCCACCAAACTTTTTGTCCTTATACACCACAATAAAATGGTGTTGCGGAACGAAAGAATCGTCATCTATTGGAAACAATTCAAGCACTAATGTTTCACGCCGGTACATCTAGAAAATTTTTGTCGGATGATTTACTTACGGCTTATTATCTGATTAATCGTATGTCGTCTCGTGTCTTTGATGGCGCTACTCCTTTTCTAGGTTATATCCCAATAAGATGCTATTTACTCTACCTCTCAAGATTTTTGGGTGCTTGTGTTACGTTCGTGATACTCGTCCTACACTTTCTAAATTGGATCCGAAGGAACTCAAGTGTATTTTTTTGGGTATCCTAAGGATCAGAAAGTGTATCGTTGTTTTTTCCTGACTTGAGGAGGTACATTGTGTCTCGGAATGTTACCTTTATCGAGGTTGAGTTTTTCTCATCCTTACCGGTTAAAGAATCTGTCCCCGAAACTTATCCAGATGAGAATTTTCTTCTATATCCGATTCAACCACATCAGTCGCCCATAAGGGTGCCCTCCCAATCGAGCCAGTTTCATCGTTCCATGGTTCAATGTCACGACCCGCACCCGGAGATTTGGGTTCAAGTGCATAGGCACGCCCAGCCTATGCCGCAGTGTTGGCGGTAGAACGTTGTCTAGGAATATCCTTGTAATATCCAATACCTCACATAATATAAAAAGTAACAGGTAGTATACTCAATCACAAACTAAGGTTGATGGAAACATGATGTCATATATGTATATGAGTTACAATACAAGTATGAAGTTCAACTTTCATACAACTATAACAAAGCCTCTGGAAATAGTTTCGGCAAAACTGTAACTAATCTAAATATCATAACTGGGTTTCCTTCTGTTGTACTCCTCGATCCTCCGGAAAGGTAAGGTCAGGCTCTAAACTACTCTCCGACAATCCATAATAGGGCACGTGTCCTTTTAATTGTTATCTGAAATATTATCCGGTCAGGATTGGAACGAGTACAACTCTAACAACAGTTTCAATACATGATAAGGACTATAAAACAGTAATAGTAAATGTGATGGATAAAATAAACTGATATCAAAGCATGGTAAGAAATGAACATGAAAAATATATAAACATGAATAATATGGCTTGTATCAACAGGTAAAGAGTAAGACAAGAAAATCGATAATCATTAAGTATTTTGAAATACTAGTTTTGATTATGTGATCGGCTTGGGATAAGCACAATGGGAGTCTGACTAACCACACGTGAAGTGTATGATTAGCTTTCCACAGAAATTATATTTGTACAGGATTTAAGGGTATGATCACATATCAAGTAGCATTTTTTCGCCCCGACTTGTATACATGAATCACAAAGTAAAGTTGGAGTGTTACACAAGATCAAGATCAAAAAATATAAGCAACAAGATTATCCGTGTACCATCGTGTCAGGAATCAAGTACAACATTACTACTACATGTAATATAGAAATCATCAGTAACTGTACTCGCCTGTCGTTCGATGCTGGTGAAATAAGTCAGAGTCTGTGACAGAACCAAAACAACCTATATCATGAATAATCCATATCAATAGGTAAAATAAATTCAATCCATTGGGTTAAATGGGTTTATAGGTCAATTCTATGCCAATCATAGTTATAGGTGTGACTAGACTAGGTCATACCTATAATATAACTTATTTAGTTATCATTTATTCCTAGGACACCCCATACAAATAATCCTAGAATACTAGGATACCAAATACCCGTGTAGATACTATACTATATACATGTATATAGATACATGCATATTTACATATAGGTAAATAGGTAAAAATAAATACGCATATAGATATATAAGTAATTACAAGGTATATATATATATATATATATATATATATATATATATATATATGTGTGTGTGTGTGTGTGTGTGTGTGTGTGTGATTATATATATATATATATATATATATATATATATATATATAGTATGTATATACTCTGTCTCTGTCTCTCTTTCTCTCTCTCTCTCTCTCTATATATATATATATATGGAAGGGTGTAGAGAGAGTGATGTCATGGATGATGTCATATGGGTATGAGGTCATGGATGATGTCATATGGAAGGGTATAGAAGGGTGATGATGTCATCGTCTAAACTCGTAATTAACACTTAATTAAAGGTTTTATTTATTAATTATACTTAGTAGTATACTACTTTATTTTTGGAAAAAATAGGGGTTACAATTCTACTTCTCTCAGAAAAATTTCGTTCTCGAAAATTAAAGTAGAATATACATAAAGGAAGGGAAAGAAATACCTTAGGATTCAAAGAGGTATGGATATTTCTCACGCATTTCATCCTCTCTTTTCCAGGTAGATTCACCCGGGGAGTGGTGCCTCCAAGCGATGCGAACAAATAAAATCGTCCGGTTACGCATCACTTTCTCTCGGCGATCCAGTATCTCCACGGACTGCTCCTGGTAACTGAGACTCGGTCCCACTTTAATTTCTGAGTGATCTAATACATGGTTAGGGTCTGCTACGTACCGTCTCAGCTGGGACACATGGAACATGTTATGCACTCCCTCCAATGTAGGTGGCAAAACTAGTCAGTAGGCTACGACACCGATCTTTTCGAGAATACCGAAAGGTCCGATAAACCTTGGACTGAGTTTCCCGTTTCTACCGAAACGAATCGTACCATGTGTCTGAGAAATCCGTAAGAACACCAATTCTCCAACCTCAAACTCTAGCAGTCTCCGGCGACTATCGGACCAGTGCTTATGTCTGTCCTGAGTCACACAAAGTCTTTCTCTAATCTGTTTTACCTTCTCCGCAGCATTTACTACCATTTCTGGTTCCAAAAGTGCTCGCTCGTCTATCTCGTCCCAAGATAATGGGGTACGACACCTCCGTCCGTACAGAGCCTCGAAAGGAGACATTTCGATACTTGCCTGGTAGCTATTGTTGTATGCAAACTCCACCAGATGAAGATGTTCCTCCCACAAACCACCAAAGTCTAAAACGCAAGTCCGAAGCATATCCTCAAGCGTCTTAGTAGTCCTCTCTGACTGTCCATCCGTCTGTGGGTGGTAAGCGGTGCTAAACTTGAGTTTGGCATCCAAGTTAGCCTGCGAACTCTTCCAGAAATGGAATGTAAATCGACTATCCCGATCGGAAATGATGCTCACCGGAACCCCGTGCAACCTGACGATCTGCTTCACGTATAATCCAACAAGCTTTTCTGTAAACAATCCCACCGTAAATGGCAAGAATTGGGCTGATTTGGTCAACTTATCAACGATGATCCAAATTGCATCTTTTCCTTCCGGAGTGCATAGAAGTCCGGAAACAAAATCCATCGTGATATGTTCCAATTTTCACCCTGGAATCTGTAGTGGCTGGAGTAACCCGTCTGGTCTCTGCCTTTCGGCCTTGACCTGTTGGCATACTAGACACCTGAAAACAAAACGTGCCACCTCTCGCTTCATACCATACCACCACACGTGATCTCTTAGATCCTTGTACATCTTGCTAACCCTCAGATGCATAAAATACTGAGAAAGATGAGCTTCCTGTATGACTTCTTCTCGTAGATCTCCGCTAGGAACACATAGCCTCACTCTGTGTCGTAACGAGCCATCTTCTGCAATGGTAAAATCATCTAGCAATCCGGCCTATACCTGAGCTCGGATACTTCTCAGACTTTCATCTTGATATTGTGTTTCCCGGATCTTGTTTATCAATTCAGACTGAATCTGCATATACATAATCTGCATTTCAACTCCAGGAATTATTATTTTAATACCCAACTTTTCCAAGTCTGCTAACAAGTGGCTGTCTATCGTCAGGCACATAGCTATTGGATACTTTTTTAAGGCATCTGCAACTACGTTAGCCTTTCCTGGATGATACTTCAAGGCAATATCAAAGTCCTTCATAAGCTCTAGCCATCTGCGCTGTCTCATGTTCAGCTCCTTTTGTGTGAAAACGTACTTCAAGCTCTTGTGGTCAGTGAATATTTTTTATACGTTCTCCGTACGGATGATGTTTCCACACCGTCAAAACAAAGATGACAGCTACCATCTCCAAGTCATGAGTGGGATAGTTTTTCTCGTGTGGCCGTAGCGGTCTGGATGCATAAGCCATCACCTTCTTGTTCTGCTCTAAAACACATTCCAGACCTTTCCCTGAAGCATTACTATAAATGGTAAATCCTCCTGATCCTGATGGCAATGTCAGAATAGGAGTCGTGGTCAACATTTTCTTTAACTCATCAAACGCAGCTTGTGTGAGACCCGTCTCACTATTTTTGTATTTGTAATATGGTATATGTGTGCTATTGTTGTATAATTGCTTCTTGTATATTTTTTGGATTTTCTAGCTGCTTTGGTGCAATTTCTAGAATGGTGAATAGTGTTAGCCAACCCTTGATATATATATACCCCTCTCTCTCTCTCTCTTCCTCATTCTTTCACTTTTCTCTTTTCCTTTTTTTCTCTTCCCTCTCCTTCCTTAGCCAAACCCGAGCACCCTCCCATAGCCGCGGACCCTTCCCTTGGTGGTAGTAGTGGTAGTAGTTTAGTAGTGGGTTTAGGCAAGTACATCTTGCCAATGAAGAAGAACTTGCACATTTACATGTCTTTGGTTTTCTTGCATTTTATTTACTTATATTGTGCTCTATGGAGTTCTCTAAATGTTTACTTCTTGATATTGTGGGTTTTGAGGTTTTGATTGGAGTAGATCTGAGTTCTAAGTTTTTTTGGTATTCTTGAGATTTTTATGGTTTTAATCCCTTAAAACTTGTTTTCAAAATCTAGTAGTTCTATGTTGTTGAGCATTCAATTTCAAGGATTTTAGAACTTTACTTTGCTGGATTCAGACTTGAAATGAGGGTTTTACCAAGAAAATAAGTTTTCGGAAATATTTGAGCTTCCATGGCAGGGACTTGCTGTTGGGATGATGAAGACTTCATCCGGCCAGGGCAATATGCGGCCGAGAGAACTATACGGCCGGCTTGTCATATGCGGCCTGCACTCTCCGCCTCATTTCCTTTGCAGCATGTGCCTATCTTGTTAGGCACATGACTGTTTTACTGGAGTTTTGAAAACTAAGTGCTTGAAAAAGTCTAAGTAACAGAACTTTTGTGCATGCGGCTGAAGTATTCATGCGGCCAAACAAGCATGCGACCTGCCTGAGCATGCGGCCTCGATGCATGCGGCTGGGGAGAAATGTTCTCTTCTCCTAGGCGCATGAATCGACACCGACCTTGCACCCCTTTTTATGACTTTTGTCTTTTCCTTCTGACACGCATTTATTGGCTAGTCACATCGGTCACTTCTCTGACACGGCCAGTCACATCAGTCACTTTAAGCACGTCTCTGACATGCATTAATGATCCGTCACTCAGCACTTTAACCGAGGAGTGGACTTTGCTTCTTGCATGCGGCCAGCTCTTCTATGCCGTCAGCTTCTTGCATGCGGCCTGAGTGTTCCATGCGGCCAGCTCTTCTATGCGGCCAACTTGTCCCCTGTGGCTATCTTACCCCATGCGCATATGATACTTGTAGTAGTTTTACTTCTTATGATATATTTTCTTGTGGTTTAACTGTTTAGCCTATTCTGCTTAATTCTTGTGAATGCAAGTTTTCTCTAAAATGCTTATAACTTGATTGTGGCACTTACCAGAACATGAAATTTCCTGAACATGAATTGTATGCACTGATAATCTTGAACTCCTGACACCAGACTTGTACTGATAATCCTGATAATGGCTCGTCATATCGAGATAACCTGACATGTACTACCGATATCCCTGATAGTGGCTCGACGTGGCGCACTCCCGACATGCTAGAATTTTCAGAACTGAATTGCTTGATCTGTTGAGATAAATTTTCGTGGTTGATTTGCTAGCTCCTGTCCTGAATGTGCTTGTTAAGCTACTGTCTTGTTCTGCATCATGTCTAAGGCAAATTTCTGAGTACCACGGTCAGGAATTCTTGATAACTTGTCCAGGGTAACGACTAGAATAATGAATTAGAAGCATCTAGAGAGATTTTTTGGCTACATGCAATCCCGGTATCCCAGTGACATCTGATAGATTTGGAGCTCTCTGTCGTGAGGGGCACAGTTCCAGCACGCTGTCGAGTGTTGCATTTACCTGTATATTACTATACCTGATATAATATATTTTATGTATCCTTGTGCCTGGATAACCCGAATAGTCTGCAGGACATGTGGCTGTATGGAACCTCAACTGCTTGTGTTAGTAACTAGGACTGTGATAATCCTAATTAGTTAATGATAGCAAGCCGTATGGCATGATTGGCCGTGATTGCTTGATTTTTAGTCTAGTCTTGTCCTGATTCATTCAGCTACTAGTACTGAACTGTAACCTGAATACTGATTCCAGATATCCTTGTTTAAATACTCCAGAGTTGTTTAACTGTTATTTTACCTGATGCATCTATTTACTCTTTTCCTATGTTATTTCTTACTGATTTGTCTGTATGCTGGTTTTTAGTTCCTAAGTTGGCTCCCTTGTGGTACTTGCTATTTTGGAGTCTGATCCCACTGGTTTTGTATGGCCAGATTTTGAAGCAGGACCGCAGGATCTCCCGTATTTTCCGTCTCAAGATGGTGAACACCAGGAGCACCAGAGGCCATGAGTGAGTTTTTTCTCCATCACCCACCTAATCTTGTACTTATACTTTTGAGGCGTTTAGCCACCGAGCACGTGTTTAGCTCGTGTCTTGGAACTTAATATCTTGCCTGCGGGCCTACATGTAAAGCATATTCTAGACTATAGCTAGAGCTGATCATGCAATATTGTACTATTGTTATTTCTATATTTTGTAACTAGCTTCATGATCATCTGTGTATGTATAGTTTGGGACGCCTTACTATGATATGTTTGGTGATCATACCTCTTGTAACTTGTTGCTTGCTTGAGATTGAGACACCTAGGACCCTTGACCCAGGAATGACTGTTGGATTGTAGAGTAAACCCTTACATGTCTAGACAACCGTGACTGTATCTCAGAGTATTGATTACTATGGTGTACGTAGCTGGCTTTGTCCGCCCCCGCTTTCCAGTATTCTAGTTCTGGGACGTAACAGCTTGGTAGTCTTCAGTCCATACAAATTCTACATCCTTTCGAGTGAGTCTATCAGAAGCTCTCAAATTCGATAGAAATCTTTCACGAACTTTATGTAATATCCGACCAATCTTAAGAAGCTTATGATTTCTGCAACCGAGCTTGGAGTAGCCCAAGACTCCACGACAACAATCTTCTTCGGATCAACTGATATTCCATCTCCACTCACCACGTGTCCGAGAAACTCCACCTTGTTAAAAAAAACTCACATTTAGAAAGTTTTCCATATAACTTTTTCTTCTTGAGAGTCTCCAACACTATCCTCAAATGCTCCTTGTGCTCCTCTGGCGTCTTCGAATATATAAGAATATCTATGAACACCACCACGAATTTGTCCAGGTACTGATGGAATACCTTGTTCATCAAGTTCATGAAAACTGTCGGGACATTAGTCAATCCAAACAGTGTAGTCAAAGGCGCGCCTCAGGCGCGCCTAAGGCGCGCCTTGCTCCTAGGCGCAGGGGTAGCGCCTCAGGGCACTCCAGGCGAGGCGCAATTCTTAAGGCGCACCTAAGGAGCGCCTAGGTGCGCCTTTTCCGAGCGCCTTAGAATAGCCAAGGCGCGCCTAGGCGCGCCTTGAAAATCTTATAAAAAAAAAACATGTTTAGACTGTTTTTTTAACTGTTGTACTGTTTTTAGACTATTTTTTGAACTGATGTACTTTTTTTTTTACTGTTTTCTCTCTCTCTCACTCAATTCAAAGTGATTGCAACATAGACGGGGGAATTTGAAGCACACATGTTTATCAATGTAGAAATCCGATATATATATATATATATATATATAATTTTTGCGCCTCGCATCGCTCGGGCGCGCGCCTTAAGTGCGCCTTGCGCCTCGGGCGATTTGGACCCTTTGCGCCTCGAGTGCGCCTTGCGCCTTTGACTACCTTGAATCCAAACGACATCACCAAGAACTCATACTGGCCGTATCGAGTTCTAAATACAACTCCTTTTTCACCTTCACTTGATGATATCCGGACCTCAAGTCAATCTTTGAAAATATATTTGCGTCGCTTAACTGATCGAAGAGATCATCTATTCTCGGCAGCAGGTATTTGTTCTTGATTGTGAGATTGTTCAGGGCTCTGTAATCGATGCACATTTGCACCGAACCATACTTCTTTGGCACAAATAATACAGGAGTTCCCCATGGCGATGAACTCGATCTGATGAATCCTTTGTCCTCCAATTCATCAATCTGCTTCTTCAGCTCCGCCAGCTCATTGTTGTTGATCCTGTAAACATGCTGCGATATTGGTTCTGCTCCCGACACTAGATCAATAGAGAACTCAACATCTTTATCTGGCGACAAACCTAGCAATTCCTCGAAAAATACATATAAGAATTCAGACATAATGAGATGAGGCAGCTCTTTCTCCTTTATCATAGCCTGCAGAGAATTCCACTATCCTGCTTCTCGGCTCCCCCGACAAACTCAAACTCCGGCTCTCCTGGAGGTCGAAACACCATACGACCTCCATGACAGTCAATACTAGCATAATATATACTCAACCAATCCATCCCGAGGACAATGTCAAAACATGGAAATGGTATTACGAGTAAGCTAGCAGACATAACGCGGCCTCCCAAGGTAATGCGATGCCCTTTGCAAGCAAAATACACAAATCTCTATCCTAGTCAGTGATGCTTGCAACTCCTACCCAAGGGTTCTGTTACTAAGCTATGCTTAAGCACAAAAGATACATATATGAAACTATGCAATGCCCTGGTCTTGGGTGCCATTCTGAAATGGTTGGAAAACAATAAGAAGTCATTGATATGGCACAACTCAGAGGGGAAATAGAAATTAGCAATTTCAAGCAGAGCGAAATTCCTACTTGTGATTGAGTATACTCCTATTCCTGGTATTCTATATCCTATTGTAGGCTCGTAATAGTACTCTAGTCCTAAGTACTACTACGACATCGCATTAGTTGCGAAGTCCGACCTGCATGGGCCACTATAAAAACGTGTCACGACCCGCACCCAGAGATTTGGGTACAAGTGCGTGGGCACGCACAGCCTACGTCGCAGTATCGACGGTAGAACGCTGTCTAGGAATATCCCTGTAATATCCAACACCTCACATAATATAAAAAGTAACAGATAGTATACTCAATCACAAACTAAGGTTGATGGAAACAAGATGTCATATATGTATATGAGTTACAATACAAGTCTGGAGTTCAACTTTCATACAACTATAACAAAGCCTCTGGAAATAGTTCCGTCAAAACTATCTAATCTAAATATCATAATTGGGTTTCTTTCTGCTGTACTCCACGATCCTCCGGAAAGGTAAGGTCAGGCTCTAAACTACTCTTCGGCAATCCATAATAGGGGCACATGTCCTTTTAATTGTTACCTGAAATATTATTCAGTCATGATTGGAACGAGTACAACTCTAACAGCAGTTTCACTATATGATAAGGACTATAAAACAGTAATAGTAAATATGATGGATAAAATAAATTGATATCAAATCATGGTAAGAAATAACAGAAAAAATGAATAAACAATATGACTTGTATCAACAGGTAAAGAGTAAGACAAGGAAATCGATAATCACTAAGTGTTTTGAAATACTAGTTTTGATTATGTGATCGACTTGGGATAAGCACAATGAGAGTCTGGCTAACCACACATGAAGTGTATGATTAGTTTTCCACAAGAATTATACTTGTCACAACCCGTACCCGAAAATTGGGCATGAGTCGTGGGTACGTCCAGCCTACGCCACAATATCGGCGGTAGAACGCTGTCTATGTCAACAATACTATCTATCACATCTCACAATAATATATAACCTGTCAATGCTATCTCAACTCCATAAGGAGGACAAGATGAATATAAAACCAATACTCAATCACTATAATCTATAAGGAAGATGTATTGCACGATAAAGATATGCAATGAGATAACAAGAGAAGTCTAAGTTTAACTATCTCAATCTCAATATAATATCAGAAATAATAACAAAATGTATCGAAAGCGGGAGACAAATCCAGTACAAAATAAGTTAAACTAGCTAAGTCACTACTGGTGTCTCCTCTATGGACCGCGGCTCCGGAATATGCCCATCATCTACTCCCGGTCCATAATAAGTGGGACAAAAGTCCTCGAGATCCTCTGAAAAATATTTTTCAGTCAGGATTGGAGCGAAGCATATAATTAACAGCAGTTCCAATTATATTGATAAAGACTATAAAATAGTAAGTAATGAATATTCATGATGGAAATGAAATACTAGAATGTAAGAAAAACTAAAGAGGCATATAATCATATCACAAGAAATAACTAGCAATGAATAAACAGGTAATGGTAAGCAGTGAAAAACAGATAGATGTAAATACTAACATGTATGAGCTGTCATGCAAAATAGAAGTAAACTAGCTAAGTGCCTTGAAATATTAGTTTGCTATGTGATCAGCTTGAGACTAGATCAGACTTGTTATATATGATTAGCTATGATACATGTAAGGTCAGGCTAACCATCTGGTTAACATGATGCAAGCGAGAGTCAGGCTAATAATATATAACAGACTATGAGGCATGTAATATGGTCAGGCTACACCCTACGTGAGATGTGGGGTGAGCTAAGATGCATATCAGGTGGGGTATGATCACATAACTTGCTAATATTTTCTCCGTCCCCTGCTAGTACGATGGATCCAATCACGACTCCTCATGACAGGTATCTATGATACTAGCCCGTGAATCCACTGTGTCAGAAATCAAGTATAGCACTACAAAACTAGAATCATAGTAGCCATCAAAATAACGGAAACTTTCAGAGAATATACTCGTATGTGGTCCTGAGCAATGTACGAGGATCAATGTCCAAAATGGAGTCACAATGACCTAAATATGAAATGTAAGTGTCAATGAGTGATATGAGATAATATACATGGTTAACTAACTTGTTGTGATGTCTCACTTCTAGGTCACTTCTAGGTCCTTTCTAGGGTATACTAGTCAATACTAGGCTAACTAGGTTAATACCTTGTTATACTAGATTTTCTCTGTCTTAACAAGGTCAATTAGTCAATATTATACTTCTACTAGTTATTACCTAGCTCGTACCAATTAGTACTGTTAGAGTTATTTTATTTTGTTATTTATCATATGAGGGTATAATAGTAATTGTGGGTGTATTGCATATCAATATAAATAAACATGAGATGCAATCTAGGGTTTAAGTCCCCTGCAATCTCCTTTCTCATATTCTCTCTTCTCCTACTTTCCCTTCTTCTCTCTATCTCCAAAAAAAATTTCGGCTATTTTTCGTCTACTTTTCATGATTCGCCGTTCGTCGTTCGTTGTTCGTGGTCGTTCGTGGTTCGTTTATGAGATTTAGGGTTTCTACAGATCTCCGTTGGTTATTCGTCGTCGGTTGAGGTTCGTTGTGAGATCTAGGATTTCAAAGATCTCATCTTTCTGTTGCATCTGCAAGTATGGTGGGGACCGAATCTTCTAGCGAGGTTAATAGTGGTGGTGGGAGCGGAGGTGGTTCTCCTTTTACTGTTATTCATAATAATGAATTGGGAAAGTCGATTACAGCGGTGAAACTCAATGGTGCGAACTACCTTGCCTGGTCCAAGTCTATCAAAGTGGTGTTAAGGGCGAAGAAGAAGTTGAAGTTTTTGACGGAAGAACCCCTGCCTGAAACGTCCGCTGAGTATGAAGATTGGATGAGTGCAGATGCATACGTTATGTCGTGGTTGTGGCATAGTATGGAACCGCATATCGCTGCTAATGTTCAGTGGTGTGAATCAAGCAAACAGATTTGGCCATCTCTGGAAGAATCATATTCGCAGAAGCGAAACGTTGCCCGTATCTATGAGTTGTACGAGTTATTGTTCAATACAAAGCAAAATGAGAAGCATGTGAATGAATATCTGGCTTCAAAGAAGGCTTTGTGGGAGGAACTGCTTCAATATTATTCTGTTATTACTGATTTGAAGGAAGCTCAGAGACAGAAGGAAGAGTTTCATGTTTCACTTATCCTAGCCGGTTTGGATCCTGCGCTCGAACCTTATAAAGCTCAAATCCTTGCTGGAGAGCAGTTACCTACGGTGGCATATACTTTCTCCCGTCTCAATCGTTCCTTTCTGGGACAGAGTTCTGTAGTGCCGAGTACTGACTCTTCTGCCCTAGTTTTTAGTGTTGTTGGTCGTGGTGGTGGACGTGGTATTGGACGTGGCGGTAGAGATGGTGGTCGTAGTTTTGGTCGAGGAGGAAGCCGTGGTGGTAGAGACAATGGTGGTGGTGGTGGCCGCGGAGGCCGCGGTGGTAGTGGTGGCTGTGGTCAACCACGGAAGTGTAACTATTGTGGAATGCTCGGTCATGTAGAATACTATTGTTGGGACAAGTGGGGCAAACCAGAATATGCACATCAAGTGCATGATAGAAATATGCAGTCCCAGGTCACCACTTATGCTCCCAGAGATGATAGTTCGGGTTTCAATTAGACTTCAACGTCCGATACCTCATCTCCATTTCAACAGATCCTCCAGAAGTTGAACGCGCTTGCTAGTACCACCTCCCAACCTACTGCAACCATGGCACATATAGGTAATCCTGCTTTTGTGGCAACCCAGTCACCATCCACCTCTTGGGTCATTGACTCAGGAGCAAGCTCTCACATGTCTGGTATAACATCTATCTTTCATAATCGTAGTTCCATGAAACATAATATTATCTTGGCTGATGGGTCTACTCGTCCTGTGCTTGGGAAATGTGTCATTCACCCTACTCAATCACTATCATTATTTGATTCATTATATGTGCCTAATTTTCTATTTAATTTGTTATCTGTGAGCCAGTTAACCAAATCTCTTCGATGTTCTGTGACATTTTCTCCCAATTCGTGTGTTTTTCAGGACCTCATGACGAAGAAGATGATTGGTTCAGGGCATGAAAAAGATGGACTGTACTACTTGGATACCTGGAAAGGCCTTCACTTCTGTTTCTACTTCTCCGTTGTAGTAGCATTATCGTTTGGGACATCCGTCTTTGGCTAAGTTGCGTCAAGTTGTTCCTAGTTTGAGTCATGTTTCTAGTCTTGAATGTGAGGCTTGTCAGTTAGGCAAGCATCACCGTAGTTCCTTTCCTCGTCGTAGTGAGAGTCGTCAATTAGAGTCTTTTGATCTTGTTCATTCTGATATTTGGGGTCCGTCTAGAGCCAAAAGTGTCACGCCCCGGTCCCGCAGGGCCGTTCGTCCTCGCTTTGGTCCCTACGAAACCGATCATCCTCGCACGGGCGTGATGCCGTGCAAGCCTAAAGTGCGCTTGCACAAGGCCAAAGCTTTGAACAAGGGCAAGTAAGCTATTCAATACTGAAACAGCGGCACATAACATTGCAGAAAAGTGAAGAACCCAATGGCATATGAAAAACAAGCTCTTTTATTGATATTCACAAGTGTTACAAACGGCGCAAGGCCGAGGTTACAGATCGCTTAAGCACTCTTCTCTCGATTACAATAACACCGTTCCATACATTATGTCCCTCTATACAAAAGCAGCTCAATCTCGATACGGCTCAAGGCATCGACTCCAGATTTCCGGTTCCTTGGGATGAGGCACGGCTATCGCTTCCTCGGACGAACGAGCACCTGAGAACAAGCAAACTGTTGGTGGGTCAGCACTTTATGCAAGTACTGGTGAGATAAAACAACTGAGTGCGAGGCTCCAGATAAGTCGTAGGCAGTTGGACGAAATCTTCTGGTATAACGTCGTCTTTGGCTCATCATCATATATCATATGTCCATTGCTGATCTTGCTTATTGCTTTCTACAAATACATGTTAGACGAACAAGGAAATATACAGAAGCAAATATTATATATCTGGACAATGCTGAGTTTAAGTAGAAGATACTATAGTGATTGATCAATTACCATAATGCTAAACTTAATCGATTATCCATATTCAAAAACTCAACATAAATATTGGGCCAACACTATGGAGTTTGAAACTTTAGAAATAGTGCATTAGTGGGCTATCTACTACGAAACAAAAACAAAAATATTGATTATACATGTAATCCAAAAATCTAAAAAACCTAGATTTGAAACCTAAAACTAGGAAGAAGAGGGACTAAAGTTTTTGAATGCGACAAGGGAAGGAAGAAGAGTGCAGAAAGTTTTTTGGAAGAGAGTAGAAAGAGGAAAGATTTTTGGTCTGATTTTTGAAGAAGGGTGCCTATTGAAAATGTGTTGTCCTCTAACACAATTTTAACTTAGTTTTGTCGTGCCCTAACACACATCGTCCCCTATCACTTTAGGGGGTGCCTTTATGAACAATATTTAATAATGATGGTATTTTGGTAAAAAATACTCCCATAAAGACCAAAATACCCTCATCAAATGGCGGTTGGGGGATATTTGACCAAAATACTTCCCCAACGTTCATAATAACGGATAGGGGGGTGGGGAAGTAAAAAAAAAAAAAAAATTCAACATTCAATTATGGTGGGGCCAAGTGGGGGTGGACCGGGCCAGTCCAATCGGGTTTTGGAACAAAACCCGGTCCGACCTGTTTGGCCAACCTGGTCGGACTCGAATCTTTTGTGGTGGTGGTGGTTGGGAGAGGGGGGGGGGGGGGGGGGGGGGGGGGGGCGGCGCGGACCAGTCCTGGGCGTTGACGTGCCCAGGACTGGCCTGGTCCTAGGGTAGGCTTCAGGCCGCCAGGCCTACTTCACACCTTGAGCTGTTTGTATCATTTGACCTTTTTTTTATCTTACTTGCCTGAAGTTAACTTACCATTACCACCAGTCTTATCTGCGTTACAGAAATCTTATTAGTTGGAGAAAAATCAATCCTGTACCACAGAGAGAACAATTGCTATCATCTCTAGTTGATATGTGCTCTATCACTCATACTCGGGGTTAGGGGAATATAGCTTTCAGAAAAGACTAATAGCTGGAGCCCTGGAGTTTTTATGGGAGTTCCTATTATTCCATGTGGTCTTAATATTAGCATAAGTCCCTTATTTTATCCTTTTTGTATGTGTTACTGTTAATGTAACTCACGGAAGCATCTAAATAAAGACCTTATGCACCAAACAACTAAAAGGTATCTAGTTGAAGCATCAGAAGTTTTATAAGGGGTGGTGGTGTGTGTGTGGGCAGGTAGTGGCGCTGCTGATTTAGAGAGCGAAGGTGTATTTGGGAAGTGGGTGAAGAAGGGGGTAGAGAGGTAGATTGGACATACATATTAAGGCAGTTTGGCTAGCCCTTTATGTTTCCAGCTAAATGGCCTCCAAATTAAATGTAACAGTAACATGCTAACCGCTTGGCCTAGCCTAATGAAACGTCCATGGATCATGTATATTGGGTGAATCAAACGTCACCGAGCCTCCTGGAAACGACCATTTGCACAATGGACATCTGCCCTGGGCTAGCCAAACTGGCCCCAGGCGATATATATGTAGAATCACTTGTTATCTTACATTGCTGACTCGTTTTTTTCCTATTTAATTCTCGACGATGATTTCTTTTGGTTGTTCCAATGCAGGATCGGGAAAAAAATGGACTTGAAGAGCTGGAGGAGCACCGAGTGCCTACCCGAGAGAAACGACAATCAGGAATTCTGTAAGTACTGAGAAATATAGTCATCCATATATATATATAGTTGACTGGTTTTGACCGTGTCTGGTTCGGGTCGGGTCTGGCCGGGACAGCCTGGTCTTGAGCTGCGGGTCGGTCCGGGCCAGGCCAGGCTGGAGACCAAAACTCCAAACCCAACCATACCCAAAATTTGGTCATGTTTGGGTGCACGCTAGTCTGATCTGGACCTGTTTATTAAAAAATGTTATCTATTGTGAACCTGTTGATTAAAAAAATAATTAACTTGGTTCATTGCGGTTTGAGCTTACTATCTTAAAAAATTACTTAGTTTGAGGCCACGTTTTGAACAAAAAAAACTAAGCTCATTATTTAAAAAGAATTAGAAAGAAAAGTGAATAAATTTATTTAATTGAGAAAATTTTAATATATAATATTCTAGTTAGATAGGTGTTTGTTGATATGGCTTATGTTTTGCATTTGAGATTTCAATCTCTCTTCAAGTTTCCTTTGTGGTACTTGTTCTTAGGGGTTGATCCCTTAAATTTTGTTTGGTCAGATATCGTAATCGAATCCAAGGATCTATCGTCACTTCTACTCGGTGTTCTAAAATTTTCTATACCGGTTCGGTCCCGAGGAGGGACGCCTAGCGCCTAGGCCTTCTAGTAGCCGAATATGTATACAATATTTTTTGTTTTATCCTCCTACTCCCTTGTAACAGCTTATGTAGTATTTTTAAACTAATTTGGGATCTATTTATTATCTCTTATCTCTAAACATCTCGTGTTATCTATTACAAGATTCAAACATTTCTACAAGGCTGCAACTTTGAAAATATTGGATCAAACAATCATTTTGTACGAACAATAAGACAACTTCATTGTATTTTTGTTACTTTTGTATGACAAATAAGGCATCCAAAACATATCCATGATCCATCAGATATATCCGAAACATAACATGGCAAAACATAAAAAGTATCCTAACTCCTAAGCATCAAATTCTTCCTCTCTATAGTTTTCCAACACAAGTCGCACAAAGCTGCCCAAGGTGCCGAACAGGGCCGCACAAAGACACAACCGCATTATACCGCCGAATAGGGAGTTTTTGCTTCGGCCTAGGGGCATTTAGGCGGCACCTAGGCGGCCGAACATGTTGATTTTTAGAACACTGCTTCTACTCGATTACGATATCTGGCTGTACAAAACTAGAGGGGTCAACCCCTAATAGCAAGTACCACAAGGAAAGCTTGAAGAGAGATTGAAAATCCAAATGCAAAACATAAGCATATGATCAAACATAAAATACCTATCTAGCCATAATATCATATATTTAAAAATGATAAATAAAACACTAAGTACAGAAAAATTGTTGCAGCTAATTTTTTGAACCGATACATGATAATTGCGACTACCTATGTTCATAGTACTAATAGCTAAATAAATTAAAATAGGTATTTCTTTTAGTACAACTGTCTAGATGTCTACGTAGTGTTCCCATGCCATGGTTAGGTACCCATTTGATTCATTTTTCACAATGCATGCATTTAACGTTACTCTCATGCCCCAGTACTAGAATACAGAGACAGGCATAACCAGCTCCCCCGTACAAGATATGGAACGTCGTCGACGGTCACGACTGTAGAAAGACAAGGGGTGCATGCTACAATCAAGTCTCCTAGGGTCTCAGAACAATTGTGTCACGACCGACATCCAGAATAGGGGCACGAGTACGTGGGTACGTCCAGCCTACGCCGCAACATCGACGGTAGAACGCTGTCTAGGTCAACAATACTATCTATCACATTTCACAATATCAATATATATCTTGTCAATGATAATCTCATCTCCAAAGGATAACAATATGATGATAATACCAGTACTCAATCACAAGAGATCTATAATGAAGATAAATGACACGAAATGGTAGAATATCAGAATCCGATACATAGGTCTAGGATAGGTCACAATAACATCTACAAGTCTAATAAGTCTAAACAACACATCAAGTGTAAAACCAAATAAACAACCCAAGTGTATCACCTAATTGTCGGAAACAAATCCGGTACCAAAGTATGAAATGCTAACTAGCTAGCAGCCTCCGAGATAGGTACTCCTGCAACTATACCATTCTCCTCCATAATGACTATGACTACTCCATAGTGATTCCTGAAAAATGTTATCCAGTCAGGATTGGAGCGAAGTACAACTCAATAGCAGTTTCAATTAATTGGCAAAGACTATAAAATAGTAATTAGAGAGTGCAATACAAGATGAGAATAAATAACTGAATCATAACTGACAATATCAATATGGAAAATGGATAAACACAACTATATGGCAGAGAAATAAATAGACAGAGCAATAAAGAACATCTCAGTGAAAATGAAATAGACAGAAATGAACTATAGTAACTACGTGCTTTGAAGTATTAGTGTTGACATGCGATTGGCTTGGAAACTTGCATAATACGATAGGGCCTGGATAATCATACGTGAGGTGTATGATTAGCACTTGCAGTACTTTCTCTTACACAATAAGGGTATGATCACACATCTAGCTAGTACTTTTCCACCCCCGACTAGCACAGTGGATCCAAACCATGACACGTTCCACAAGAATAACTTGCATAATGAGGGTAACTTGCACAGTAAGCAGGAAAAGCAACATCTCATGACGGGGATCCATACTATACCAATTCGTGTACCATCATGTCAGGAATCAAGTAGAACATCACTAAGTACATGAATCATAGTAAATGTCATATAATAAAAACTATCAGAGAATGTACTCGCATGTGGTCCTGAGCAAACTATGCAAATCTGTGTTCGAACTGGTGTCACACTGACCTATATATGAGATTCCATATCATTTGGTGTATAGGAGAAATAGCATACTTAAATAAGTTAAAATGTGATTTCTAGGTCAAAACTAGGTCATACTAGTCGGTCACTACCTTGATTTTAGGTTCAAACCTAGCTTCTAAGTTGATTACAAGTCTATCTAAACTAGTTGATACTAGGGGATACTAGGCTATACCTAGGTTTCTAGGTCCATACCTTGAAGGAATTAGCTATACTAGCTAATATTACTAAGTAATATATATATATATATATATATATATATATATATATATATACTCCTCTATGTAATGATACCACAAGGTATCCTATTATTAACTTAATCTCTAAGATATCTATACCATATACTAATTACCTTAGCTCTATACCTAATAACTAGACTCAAACAATTACCTAGACCAATGTCTCAAGGTAATACCCAATACCTTGGTACTTACCCAAAACTTATGATACCTAGCCCATAACCCCTTACCTATTGCTAATATCTTGATATCTAGTTCAATACCCTAATACTTCACTCTACCATAGCATTACCTTAACCAACTTCAAGATACCCCAAATATCTAGGTACCATATCTTTGATACCTAATTACATTACCTAATACTAATACTAATCCTAATACTTTAACACTAAACTAGTAATTTACCCCAACACCCTAACCTCGACACTTACCTACTTCCCCTCACTTGTTCACTGGTTAAACACCTTCATCATATACTCACACCTCAATTCACTCACACTTGAGATACACCCTGGTACCCTCTCATCAGTCTGAATCTTACTGAATTCTCCACCTCAAACTTGCAGACACACACACACACACACACACACACACCAGAACTGAGCACACAAACTCACACAAGTATATAACACACACACTCACATCACCCTAACCTACAAGACACTCGATCTCATACACAGAGATACACACTTGTGTATCAGTTGAACTCACTAAGCCCAACACTTATTCTGATACTTCAACTCAAGTCACTAACTAATACTAACTAGCACCAATCTAACACTTGATATCTTATCCCTTGATATCAGATACCTATCTAACACATATCCATATCCCCTGCAACAAGGTTGCAACTGCAAGTTGCAGTTCTGCTGCAACAGCCTACACTAACCCCCTTAATTGCCTTGCATCAGCATGTGTGCAACACTGCACAGTCCAAAAGCTAACCCAGGATCACCTTAACTCCTACACTCGATCTTTGGTCTGAACTCAGGCCCCAAAACAGTCGAGCACTTGACACACAAATGCACTAATCACGCAGGTTTGGATGTTTCATATCCATCCTCATTGATGTACATCCTACCATTACACCAACTGCACACACACCAACATCAACACTTCCTCCAATACTCAAATACCCACAGAACTCACTACTGAATTCAGTCTTATTGTTTAAGTTGTACCACCTCCTTTGCTTCTCAGGTCTGTTAATACACAGTCCCCTCACATCCCTCACTCACTGCAAGCACAATGCACTGCTGTGCATCTACCCGAGTCTCCCCATTCTCTACTGCACATAACAGGACCCCAAATAACTTCTCAAGTTTTCCTCTATAACTGATACACACCAAACATGAAAATCAATCAAAATCTGCACACACAGGCATGACACAAGTACACTGCTACTGCCACATAGACTTACACACTCATTCATAATCTACTACACACATAAGATACACTGGGACTGCACTTGTTGGACTGGTTGGTGTCAAGAACTGGAACATGACTTCATTGATACTTGCACTACCTATCATGTCTGATACACACTCACATATGAGGTGCATACACACTCACATGTGAGGTGCATACACAGTCACATGTCCCTGACCACACATTAAAAGTCCTACTTACTTCACCCATATTTGAACACCACTTGCCTGCACACATGTATGCAGACCCCTCTCTGGTCAATCATACTGATACTCCCATGGATAGACACCCTAGGATACATTATAATCTCCTAATCCCCATCTCTAGTTGCTGCACTGCACCTTACCTGACTCTTCACATCTGACCTGAGCTTCCCTTCTAATTGGCAACTGATACCCTCACTCAAGCTTCAACTGACACCACCCCTAATTACCTATAGCTCGAACCCCCATTCTAAACTAAGTATCTGTCACTCCTCATCTCAGATACCAGTCTGCCCAAACTGGGCTGAAACCAAGTTTCCCCTAATTACTTGCACAAACTGCAACACTTCACATACTTGAGAATACCACAGCTCATACCAACACCAGTGCAATGCCACTGAAAACACTCCACATGAACCCCATCCTCTTGCATCATTAACACCCACACATCCAAGTCCCTAATTACCTGTGTTATGTTGACCACTTCATACTGATACAGGTGTATTGGTGTCCAGTCTTCCCTCTTCCTGCCTCATGCAACCACCACACCTATTCAACTCCCACACCTCACTTCTCATCCAATTCATTCCTTCACTTCTAATGCAACTGATACTCAAAGGAGTATCACACACTCACAGCATCACCCTCCCTGATACTGACTGAACCCAAGTCCCCCTCTTACCTGAACCCGACTCCTTACACCCTCACACTGGTGCTGGATGCACCCGAGCTCCATGCTCCAAAATCCCCTGCACTCTAGTGCCTCAACACACAACATATTCTCACTTGCAATGCTCAACACAACACTCACTACACTCTCCAACAACTAACACAACACCTAATACACATAATCACACTACTAGATACACCTAGACATTAATTCAAACACCTAGTACACCATGTTACACTAATACTCATGATACACCTGTGATCTTCATGGATACCCTATGATACCATCATCCAACATCACCTAACACCTTGATACAACCCCAACACCATGAAACTCCTCATAACTAGCATATGTGGCATAATTATATATGTAAACAATGGCTCTAATATAATACAAAGAAAATGACACCATTGGACACCAATATGAAGAATTTACCAAATCAAATCATCCGTACCATAGTGTATCATGATACGGACTTCCCGTATCCAATTGTGAACACGTACGTGCTTCCAAATCATGCACCTTACTCTAAAATTACTAGAGAAACATTCCATCAAACACCTAATGGCCCAAACTCGGATCCCCACCCCCTAATTTGGCTACAAAAGTCTATGTAACTATCATAATATAGCTCATATGAATCTAGTACTTCTTCCTACGGGTAGTCCTTAGCCATGCGAGGGTTCCTATATGTCTAATGCATCATATTAACCATGAAATTGATAGGAAAATAGAAATTTACCTATTGGGAGATGGATTTTCAATGTATTTCTCAAGTGAACACAAAATGGATACAAGCCTCAAGCAATGCTTCCCTCCAAGCTCCTCTAGCAATGTCAAGCTCTTCTAGCCTCCTTGGAATGAAAATAGGCGGGATGAGATTTGGGATTGGGTGGATTATGATTTGCTTCCAAATTTGGGAATGAATTAATTAGGAAAGCAAATTGAGGCTATTCATGAATAAAGAGGCTTATATAGTCTCCTAATAGGATTAGGGTTAGGTTTAAGAATAGATAATAAGATTTAAAAGTCCCTCTCCATGTCATGAATAGAATCTATTTTATTAAGTAAGGCATCTCTACAACTAGTAGGAATATTCTATTCATTTAACTAAGTAAATGACTAATTAATCTAACTAAACCATGACTAGTCTAATGTGTCCCAACTCCAAGTGGTTCAATTGGTCTAGTTTAGGTTGCACCAACTCTAAGTCCAAACTATTAGCTAGTACACTCATGACAAAATAAATGTATCCCTATTATTATAATACAATATTTATGAAATAACAAAAATACCCCTCTCCCGGAACTAGGTAGTTACACTGTCTCAATCATTCAAGCAAGTAACAACAACATAGAACATGTAAGATAAAGCCATAAGGCGTCCCAAATGCTCCATCAAAACGTTCTAGGAATCTAACCATCAAAATGTTAGGCTAGCATAGTGTCAATAGTTACACAATCGAGATCAGCTGCAGTCTGATTATGTTACAGTTATGTAAAAAGAAACTGATTGTCCAAACAAGCCAGCTAATAGGTGCCGGTGGTTAAACGTCCAAAATAGAAGAATTTACAATACGAGCAGTGATCAAAAAATCCACTCGTGCCATTCAGCAACCATCCTCCTGGTGCGCGTCATCGTAAGGAGATAAGCTGGATCCTCCGGTGCTGGCTCTAAACCTGGTCATACAAAACCAGTGGGGTTAGACCCCAAATAGCAAGTACCACAAGGAAGTACGAATGAAGAAACAAAAACCAAATCAAGCATATAGTGCAAGAGCCAAGAATCATTGGCGCGTGTCCCATATTTGGGATAACATGGCACTCCTTCACCAAACAAGGACAGAAAATGCCATGCCACCCAAGATAAGATACGTCCCATGATTATGGTCAAGCTAGGATTCTGTCGTAGTTCGGTCCATATTCTATCATAGCATAATGACCCAACTCCCCAACCGACAAGGACAGAAGTTGAACACCACACTATGACAGTCTATGTCCCTAGACTACTAGCAGAGTTACAATCACAACCAAGTCAGGTTAGAGCGGCCAAACAATGTTACGACTTGTTATGTGGAGTTTGGGGTTATCCCAGATATAATAATAATAATAATAATAGTAGTAATAAGCATCCTCAGATCATGCCATGCCGAGCAGGGCTAACCGAGCCAATATTATACAAGCAGAAAATCATAATCGCACCAGTCTCCCGTAGGGCCACCGCGCTGATACATCAGTAATAGTTCCAACCTTCCTATAGGAAAAATGTTGTCTCGGTTTAAATATAAAAAGTCGAATATTGCATTCCACTACATGTGAATAATATACAATATCCGTGGTGGCTAGCTTTGCACACCATGAAAATTATCACGGAACGGCCCATCATGCACGATCTCAGGATGTCGTTCCCTTCCCTTGTTCTAATCAGCTTTTATGTTACCTAATTAACCCTACAATGATATAGAATTTTCTGTCGTGGCCATAGAAACATTCCCCTTAATGATGTCGTACAGAGTACAGACACATTTGATAAGAATCCATTTAATATTAGGAGTTAAGTCTGGATTCACTCCAATGTGGATGCAACATTCAAACAACCAATAATCTAGCATACTATGGTTCTGATCCATTATCATTTCCGTGCCAAGAATTCAGGAATAGAATATTATGCACCGAGCAGGAATCATCATGTCACGTTCAGTGTACATGTTGACCAATATCCCACACTCAATGTACAATAAGCCGTTATAAACAGGCGAGAAGGAAAAGTGTATCAGCACGAATACAATAACCAAGTCATGGTACCCAACCTATCCGTTGATCATATGAATTACATTTAATCAAGCCAGGAGTCATAATTAATTAGGAATTTGATATATCATATGATCGAGTCACGGTCATGAATGCCTCATTAATTCCTCAAGTTCTGGGATCATAGATCATCAATCATGGTCAAGGTCAACTAATCTAGAATACGCATTAAGTGCACAACATGACCTATGCATGCACAATCAATCAGAAGAAGTCCTGGGTCGACGCACTTTGCAAGTGCCAAATAGGCTAGTGAGGAATAATGGCGCATAGAATGCGCAAGCAAGCAACTATATGACGCACAAACCTATAACACTAAGTCACAGAAGTCATGGCACGAAAGTCTATAACATGGCGCACAAAATCGTGGATTCGGGGATAGGCGCACTCTATAGATGCAAGCAAACTGGCACATAAAATCGATAATAGAGCAGCAGAAAAATACGACGCACTATACAAATGCAAAACAACTACAAAACAAAACACGAGTCCCCAGGTGGTACGACAGTCGAAGGCACGACGGTCGAGGACACAACAGTCGAGGGCACGACAGTCGAAGGTCTCGGGAATTGAGACGTGCCAAAGTAAAGGCTCGCTTATCGAGGCTGAACCGAGCAAGAATGCGCCAAGAGATAAAAGTGTGCCGGATTATTAATCCATCAAAAGTGCACCAAGAGATAAAAGTGTGCCGGGTTATTAATCCATCAAAAGTGCGCCAAAGACCATGTATATAAGGGCGACGCACTTTTGCTAGTTTAATGCACAACGTGAAAATTTTGCGCCGGCCTGTAAAAAGTGCGCCAACTAATATAAAGTTGATAAAAATGCGCTGAAAGGTAGCCTGACACACTTTTGCTTTTGGTTCGTTCGTTAGTACATCAATTGTGCGCCAGAAGCTGAAGTCTTCCAAAAGTGCGCAAGATTTTTTTTTCCAAGAATTCATCCCCTTAACATACTTTTGCAAGGAATTGACAGTACTCTTAAAGTACGCACGAGTTATGGACTGCGGGTCACACTCAACATGCGTCCAAGGACTGTTGGTCACACTCAACATGCGTCCATGATGCAAATCCTCCTGTGTATTTTTTGTCACTGTTCTTCTTCTCCAACCGACCCACCATTGATGCACTCAGAGCTCAAGCTCGAGACTATGACAGTGCTCCATTCCTCAAGCAACAAGAACCAAATATCAAGAAAAATTCCAAGCTCGAAATCAGAAAACAACATCTTTTGAAAATATCTCATTTTTCGGGGGATCATTTTCTAGGAAAATATACTCATGAAAATCCTCATAATAAAATCAAGATATAAATTATTAACCACCTCAAATATGAAAACTCCAAGAACTAACTATAATCAGAACACTATTAGAAACTAATTACAACAAACAAATACTAAGAATAAAACTATAGCCGATCATGTTTCTTCATATTTGCAATATGTATTTGCCTATGAAGAAAATCAGGAACAAAACAAGAAAAATGAACAAGTGAGGAGAGAATGAGAACAATGATATATATAGGCAAAGGGTTTATGGTGAACCGTCGAATCTTTCCAACAAATCCAAGCCATATGTCCTACCTACCACCACCACACGATACTTAGCCTATGTGCGCCAAGCTCCATTCACCCGTGCGCTTGAAGTATACTCAAAGTGCGCCAAAAATGAAAACACACCAAAAGTGCACCAACTTGAATATATTCCGAGTATACGGGATATGTGAGTGATAGTTACACAAATGAATCTTCTTCGGCCTTCAAAATTCTCATTATAAACTCCGCTAAAGTGTTCCCAAATTTCAGACAAATTCTGATGATGAGGCACTCCTTCATTGCCTTGTAACCCCTGAGGTTGCTCGAGTTAAGGTTGCGGACCTTGCGGTTGATACAATGGTTGTTCATTTTTCTTGGCAGTGAAAAAAGAAGATAGTTCACCGGGAAAAAAAAAACTTGATTGAAAGTATTTGAAGAGAGGGAATACATTTTGTTGTGATAAATTTTGATTAATTAACCTCTATTTATAGAAAATTTCCGAGTGACAAATGACCATAAATTTCCTTGGAATATAGTTTTTATATGAGTATTTTGATTTTTCAGAAAAAATGACCAAAATGCCCTTTAGTAACGTTCATAAACGGTTAAAGAAGGTTGTTAATAAAGGCATCTCCAAAAATAATAGTGGGCGACACAAATATTTGTTGAAGAACCTTCCCAAACAACCCGTTGAAAAAGTGATAAGGGGCAGCACAAACTTATCTTTAGGACTGCTAAATTTTGGCAGTCCTAAATTTAAGTTACAAAGTTCGACAATCGCGAAAAGGAACATATTGAAACATAAACAAGAGTGTCATTCAAGCACAAATTTTAACTTACTTGAATTGTACAATCATTCTTAAGTTGTATTCTACAATTTTCTACTCTAATAGGTAGATTATACTGGGAACACTAGTATAGTATAGACAACACAAAAAAATTGTCTGAAAGTCAAATGGATCATCTTTTAAGTATTATTTAAAACGAATGATACCAGTTTCTTTGGATTACCCGAATCCAAGTTTCAGGTGGTTTCAATCATAGTATCATATGCAGTAGTGAAGCAATTTTAGAAGCAAACATGTGATATTGTGGCATGCCAACTTTGACATTGATCATAGATTTCTAGTAGTAAATAACCATGTCCAAAGAGGCACAAATATGTCATTTCTGTACTGCCCTGCTCAACCCAGCCTGCACTAGAAAGGTAACTTAAATTTAGAACAACCAAAATTTTGACAGTCCTATGCAAATTCAGGACCGTCAAAATTTTGACAGTCCTATGGAGTTTGAAACTTCGGAAAAGTGCCTTACTGGGCTATCTACTACAAAGCAAAAACATTGATTATACATGAAATCCAAGAATCTAAAAAAACCCTGTAGATATGAAACCTAAAACTAGGAAGAAGAGGGACTAAAGTTTTTGAATGCGACAAGGGAAGGAAGAAGATGGAAAGTTTTTTTGGAGGAGAGTAGGAAGAGGGAAGATTTTTGGTCTGATTTTTGAAGAAAGATGAGTGCCTATTGGAATTGTGTTGTCCCCTAACACAGTTTTAACTTAGTTGTGCAGTGTCCACATATCGTCCCATATCACTTTGGGGGTGCCTTTATCAACAACTTTTAAAAATGGAGGTATTTTGGTAAAAAATACTCCCATAAAAGACGAAAAAACCCTCATCAAATGGCGGTTGGGGGATATTTGACCAAAATACTTCCCCAACGTTCATAATAACGGATAGTTTGTGTGTGTGTGTGTGTGTGTGTGGGTGGGGGGGGGGGATAGTAAAAAAACTCAACATTCAATTATGGTGGGGCCAAGTGGGGGTGGACCGGGCCGGTCCAACCAGGTTTTGGAGCAAAACCCGGCCCAACCCGTTTGGCCAACATGGTAGGACTCGGATCTTTTGTGGTGGTGGTGGGTTGGGGGGGTGGGGGAGTCCGACCCGGAAATTTCGTGGGCTGGTCCGGTCCTGGTCCCAGGGTGGGCTTTAACTTACCATTACCATCAGTCTTTTTCTGCATTACAGATATCTTATTAGTTGGAGAAAAATCAATCATGTACCACAGAGAGAACAATTGCTATCATCTCTAGTTGATATGTGCTCTATCACTCATACTTGGGGTTAGGGGGAATATAGCTTTCAGAAAGGACTAATAGCTGGAGCCCTGGAATATTTATGGGAGTTCCTATTATTCCATGTGGTCTTAATACTAGCATAACCCCTCATTTTATCCTTTTTGTATGTGTTACTGTTAATGTAACTAACTCACGGAAGCATCTAAATAAAGACCTTATGCACCAAAGCACCAAACAACTAAAAGGTATATAGTTGAAGCATCAGTAGTTTTATCAGGGGGGGTGTTGTTTGTGGGGGTAGTTAGTGGCGGGGCTGATTTAGAGAGCGAGAGGTCTGTTTGGAAAATGGGTGAAGAAGGGGGTAGAGAGGTAGATTGGACATGCATATTAAAGCCAGTTTGGCTAGCGCTTTATCTTTCAGCTAAATGGCCTCCAAATGAAATGTCGCAGTAACAGGCTAGCCGCTTGGCCTAGCCTAATGAAACGTCCATGGACCATGTATATTGGGCGAATCAAACGTCACCGAGCCTCCTGGAAACGACCATTTGCACAAATGGACATCTGCCCTGGGCTAGCCAATCTGGCCCCAGGCAATATATATGTAGAATCACTTGTTATCTTACATTGCTGACTCGTTTTTTCCTATTTAATTCTCGACGATGATTCCTTTTGGTTGTTCCAATGCAGGGTCGGAAAAAAATGTAGGACTTGAAGAGCTGGAGGAGCACTGAGAGTTGTAGACACTACTACCCTAGAGAAACGACAATCAGCAATTCTGTAAGAACTGATATATATATATAATATATATATAATCAAAGAAATTAAGATTGTTCTTCTGTTGATGCATGAAACTCTCAACGTTGTGTACAAATGTGCAGTTTGCTGGTGGCAGTGGAAGAAAAAAAGAGTGTTTTTCCAGTGTCCTCGGGATTCCCCTACTGCCTACTGGTATGGTAATTTCTTTTTCCTATCCATCATCAAGATTTGAATGATATACGCTCGTCTCTTTGTTGATGACATATCTACTAGTACAATCCTAGTCTCCATGGCCCATTCCTGTGCTTTTTTTCCTTCTTTCTTTTGCTTTCTTGGAATTAGAAAATGCCACTTTGTTAGAGGGGGGGCTGGGTCTACTACAGTACTGGATACTACTGGTAGTATCACTGACTCAACTGGCTATTGTTTCTCCCTCTTTAGTCTTTATAGTCTTTAAGCCTTTAGGGCCCCTCCCCCCTCCTTTATTCTGTTCACTTTGCAGTATGCAGGGATGGAGCCTGCTCTGAAAAACTATTTGTGGACTAAATGTTGGACCTCTTGAACCCATTTCATACTCTGCATAAAACTGTATTAGAACGTAATCTACACCTCTTTTGCTTCCCATTAGACAATTCAGTAAACATCCGTCTGCAACTGAGCGATACTTTACTCAGTACCTGCCTTGTGATCGATTTCCGAGTCGCATGCGCCTACCTCTCTCTGATGAGCGGGTCAGGTTTGGTGCATGCCGGCTAAGAGTTTTGCTCGTGGCCCACATGTCAGTGACCGGAGAGTCTCGGGGCGATCGGGGCAACAAATTAAGTGGCAGGCGACTGAGCAAAGCATACGGCATTGCAGTTTAAGCCTATGGATTCTCAAGTGTACTGTTAGCTGGGATCCCTTTTCTGCCATTCTCGTTACACTTGAGTGATCTTAATTAGCAGAAGAAAAATCCTGCTTTCAATATAATTTCTTCTTTTTTCTGTTTTCCTTAGCTGTCAATTCTTTGTATTTATTTTTTCCTGGCAATCTCTGTATATATCACGAACCTGTCAACTTTCTGTCATTATCAGAACAATAAAATTTGCAAAAAAGAGAGAGGAAATATTGTACCCAAAAAATGATATAGGATACATGAGGATTGCATCTTTATTCGATATGTCTGCTTGCTGCTTCAGAATCCGTGCCAAATCAAATCTCTACCACTTCATTCCGTCAAATGTTTTTATTTTTGAAATTGGTATTCATTCATTCATTCCGTCCATGTGACACTTTTTAACTTTGTCCGTCAACTAAATCACATATACTGTGTGACATACACTTTGTGAGGATCTTCAACCAAAGTTTAGGCTTTAGCTTAAGCTCAAGCCTAGGTCCTGCATTCTTTTGAGGCGCACCCATTTGGTTTATGTTGAATATAACATCTATAAGATCCTTAGCCTCACCAATCATTTCATATCATTCAAGGCTGAAAATCATACCAAGTGAAAGATAATCTTGTCTTCTTACAATCTTAGTCCTAAATGAATGTAAAATGTACACCTCCATTTGCATCTCCATCTCTTAAGTTTTACTGGTCGTACCGCACTTGTATGCATGCAAAATCAAATGAGTCTTTGACAAAAGGAGACCACCAACTATTGGTCAAAATGCAGCGCGAAGCACTGGTTAATCTAGCAAGTGTAAGCATAGTTTTCTTTTTCAGAAAATTACATTCAGAGCATAGAAGTTAGTTGATATTACTCCCAGGGTGCAAAGTTTTGTGAAATTATGATAAGAGGATAAAGACATCCTTCGGAAGGACGTATTTTTTGTTTTACAAAAAAAAAAAAAAACCGCACTTCAGAATGGCGTATTCTTTGTTTTGCAAAGAAAACACCCTTTAGAAGGGTATTTTCTACGCACGTAAACTTTTTATACTGGAAATGTCCTTTTACAAATTTGTTAAAAAGATGTCCTTCTGAATGACGTTTTTTTGACAATTTTTTTTTTTTTAAATTATGCTCGATAATCCAACGACTATCCAATGGCTATATGTTTTTACAATGTAATATATATATATGTATCTTTATAACATCAAGATATATATGAATTTTTGGTTAGCTATTGAAGTAATAACATCAGTGTGCCACAGGTTATGGGTTCGAATTTTCACAATCTCCATATCCTGATATTATAACTTCACAAGATAACCAGAAAACTACAATATAATATATAAACGTCCTTAAAGGACCGTTTTTTGCAACAACAAAAAAACACTTTTCTAAAGGACGTCTTTATTGATCCTAATTTTTTTTAATTTATGTTATTATTATTTACGTCATTTCAATTGATGTTTTTGTTTTCAAAATATATATATTTTTAAAACATTGTGCTGCGAGCGAAATATCCCGTAACTTTTTTTTTTGGGTTCTAAATGCAAATTTCTGTTTATTTTTCTTCAGGAGACCTTCAACTACACGGAGCGGGACACAAACAAAAAGTGGCCCTACCTTAGCCATCAGAATCATTAAGGTGTGCGTGCTGGTTTGGCTATCAGAAAGTTCTGTGCCACCTAAAACTAGAAGGTAATCTAATCTCCTAACAATCATCATTAAAGGGGGAAGGGGATGTAGTGTGAAAACCCAATTTGGGAGTGTTGGTTAAATCACAAAGCATTATATATGATTGTTGTCTGGTTGAGCAATGCTCTGGTCCATTGCTTGAACACTCAGCAGCACACTCACTGATGGGGGATTAGCGTGTGATGCTAACCTTCCCTCGACAACCTAATGCTGTGTTAGAGACATTCACCAAACCCATTCCATTCCATTCCATTCCCATCCTACCCATGACATAAATGAGCAAGTGGAGTCAAGTCCCACTTACACCTGGTGACGTTGGCAACCCACCTAGAATGAATCAATCTCTCTCTCTCTCTGGTGTTTGAATCTCCCAGGTCAGAAACTTAGATGCTCGGTAAGTTTTCTATTTGGAAATTGGATCTCTTAAGAGCATCTCAAAGCCTGCTGTGAGTTTGAAAAAAAAAATGATTGTCAGTTAGAATTCACAACAACTTATTTTAAAAAAAAAAAATCTCTAATACAAATGTGAAATAAATTATGAAGTTGATATGATAATGATATGTCAAAGACAATGTGAAATTTATTGTCTAGATTCTAGATAATGGACTTCACAATACTTTACTTTCACATCATCAATTATGAATAAAAATATCGAAAAATTTCATACAGAGCATCGAAAATCTAACAAATTCCACTCGAAACACAAAAGTTTATAAATTTACAAATAAAGCATCATAACGTCTATCCGAAGGACGTTTAACAAGTTATATATATATTTTTTCCGTTTGGGACCGTCTCCTTCTGTTACCTGCAAAAAAAAAAATATATAATAATAGAAAACGTTCATAGGAAGGACATTTTTTTCAGAGAAAATGTCATTCCAAAGGACGTTTTCTATTATTTATTTATTTTTGGCTCTCTCTCTCGCTCTCTCTCTCTCTCTCTCTCACACACACACACACGCACTCACTCTCTGCTCTCCGACTCACTCACTGTGCTCTCTCTCTCTCTCCCACTCACTCTCCGCTCTCTCTCTCTCGTTCCCACTCGTCTCTCTCTCTCTCTCTCTCTCTCTCTCTCTCTCTAACAACTCTCTCTCTGTCAACTCCCTCTCTCTCTCTCTCTCTCTCTCTCAACCCTCTCCCACTCTCACCCCTCTCTCTCCCTCTCTGTCATTCTCAACCCTCTCTCACTCTCCTCACTCTCTCCCTCTCTGTCATTCTCTTCCCTCTCATTCCTCTCTCCCTCTCTTTACTCTCTCTCCCTGTCACTTTTTTCTTTGTCACTCTTTCTCTTTTTTCTGTACGCTATCTACACTAAAGCTAATATATGCACACGCATACTAGGTAACGTTTATCTGTACACTAGGTAACGTTCAATTTTGTAATATTAAATTTGTAACGTTTAAATTTAATCGGTTAAATTTAGCTAATACCCTCTCTCTCTCTCTCTCACACACACACACACACACACACACATTCTCTTTCCTCTCTATCTGTCCCTCTCTCTCTCTCTCTTTTCCCCTCTCTCTTTCTCTCTCTCTCAACCTGTCACTCTCACCCTCTCTCCCTCTCTTTACTCTCTCTGTCACTCTCATCCCTTTCTTTACTCTCTCCCCGTCACTCTTTCCTCTGTCGTCCATTTTTTCTGTATGCTAGTATACTAGGTAATACTAGTCTCTGTACAATAGGTAACGTTCAATTTGTAACGTTTATATTTTAACGGTTAAATTTAGCTTATATATATATGACTCATGCTTGTTTTGTATATCTCATTCACTCTTACTCTTTTTACTATATTTTTTTCGTACAGAAAATAGCTTATAATCGGTGAATTCAGAAGACAAATAGCTTATAATCGGAGGACAGAGAGAAGAGGAGAGTGAGACGGGAGAGTGAGACAAAGAGTGACATTGAGAGAGACGAGACAGAGAGGGGGAGAGAGACGAGCGGGAACGAGAGAGTGAGAGAGAGAGAGAGCACAGAGAGTGAGTGAGAGAGAGAGAGAGAGAGAGAGAGAGAGAGAGATGAGAGGAAGAGAGAGGGGTAGAGAGAAAGAGCAGAGAGTGAGTGGGAGAGAGAGAGAGAGAGAGAGCACAGTGAGTGAGTGAGAGAGGAGAGCAGAGAGTGCGTGAGAGAGAGAGAGAGAGAGAGAGAGATAAGAGGAAAAGAGAGGGGTAGAGAGAAAGAGCAGAGAGTGAGTGGGAGAGAGAGAGAGAGAGAGAGAGAGAGAGCACAGTGAGTGAGTGAGAGAGGAGAGCAGAGAGTGCGTGAGAGAGAGAGAGAGAGAGAGAGAGAGAGAGAGAGAGAGAGAGCGCAAAGAGTGAGAGAGAACGAGTGAGAGAGAGAGCAGAGAGATAGAGATGAGAGGAAGAGAGGGGTAGAGAGAGAGCAGAGAGTGAGTGGGAGAGAGAGAGAGAGCACAGTGAGTGAGTGAGTGAGAGAGGAGAGCAGAGAGTGCGTGAGAGAGAGAGAGAGAGAGAGAGAGAGCGCAGAGAGTGAGAGAGAACGAGTGAGAGAGAGCCAAAAATAAAAAATATAATAATAGAAAACGTCCTTTCTATGGACGTTTTCTATTATTATATATTTTTTTCAATAACGGAAGGAGACGGCCCCAAATAGAAAAAAAAATATTTTGGAACTTGTGAAACGTCCTTTGGATAGGTGTTATGATGCTTTATTTGTAAATTTTTAAACTTCTGTGCTTTGAGTGAGATTTGTTAGATTTTCGATGCTCTCTATGAAATTTTCGTAAAAATATTTATAAAAAAGGAAGAAGTGGAAAAGTTGTCTTGGAAGTTGGAAAAAATTAGTTTTTATTGTCTTCTTAATATTTTTGCATTGGAGAACACTTTTATATCTCATTGTCTTGTGTGAATATAATCTTGCCACATATGAAAGACATTGTCTTGTATCTCATGTCACGTAGGAATCACAACACAAAGGGTTGGAGATGCTCTAAGGGGGGTATTTGTTACACGAGTATTTTTTTTTTCCATAAAATTTAGGGTGAGAAATATATTTCCATATCAACTCTACTTAATGGCTCCCGGAGGCCATTGGCTGACATGGCATCCGAAAATTGGAGGAGGAGGACCCGGAGGAGAGATTTTTTGGGAAGGGTGGAGCCCACGTTAGCAAGGGGCCGGGCCGGGGTTGACCACATCAGTTGGGGGCCGGGCAGGGGCCATTAAGCATTTTTGTTTCATTATAAAAATTTATTTATCAATGGGAATTACGAATATCTCGTTAAACAATGTTCCTAAATCTCCACCAATCTCGGCCGCATCAACGAAGATGGTGAATGAAAGTGATTAGAGGAATTGGTTGAAGCGGACGCTTACTTGAAGTTGATGGAAAGCGCTTAACAACGATCACTTATCCACAAAGTATGAAAATCATATTTTTTAAGAATTAGGTGGATTAAAAAAAAAATTTTTTGTCCAGACAAAAAAATAATAATAATTTTTTTCTAATACAACTTTTTTTTATTTGTCTCGTTTTATATTTTTTTTAAGTTTTTTTTTTCTTCCAGAATTATCTTCTTTCAATGATTTTTGGTTTTTTTTTTTCATTTTTCATTTTACAAGATTTTTTTTGTTGATTTTTTTGTTTTTCTCAGTTTTTTATACTTTTTTATTTTTATTTTCAGTTTTTTTTTATCTTATCTTATCTTATTTTATTTTTCTCTGAAATATTTATATATTTACTAACATGAAAATATAATTTTCCAAAAAATTTAATTTCCGAAAATTTCATTTCGAAAAATATATAATTTTCGGTTATATAGTATTTCCGGTACCAAATGCTTCCTAAAAAGTCAATATATCGCCGTGCCAATACAAACAGAGATTGTACGAAATACCAGGGTAAACTACGAAATACTAAGATATTGTCGAGATACTGGTCACGAAACTGGATATATGTCGAGATACTGGTCACAAGAAATTGTTCACCTATCTCAATCTTCCGTGATCCAGGTGACTACTATCACTATCGTATTTTTGGAAGAGTGCATCTTCCCAGACCGCATGGACGACCGCAACTGAAATCGACATCACATGTTGTCCGTAGATTTGACGGGCCAGCATGTGCTGACGTTAGTAGGAGGATTGGGTTTGTGGGTCCCATGGCCGGCCAATTTGTGTGTGTTGTGTGGCTGAGTGATTTTTTTTTTTTTTTTTCCTAATAACTCAATTTTTGCCCATCAACAAACGGTTGTCCATGAATTTCTTGATCCAAGAAAGAAGGGTGTAGGTAGGTCTTGCAACATGAGTGGTTTCACATTTTTGAATTGCCTAACTTTGGACAAAATCTTCTTAGTATATATGGTATATTTGCCACTATAGTGAAAGATTACTGTATAGTACTAACAACTCATTTGTAAGAGCCGAAACTTTTGCATAGTTTAGGAATCTTTTGGTTCGCAGATTTTAAGCATAGAAGTAACAAAAATTTAAATTTTGAACTATTTTATGTGTTTGATTGAAAAATTTGCAGACAAAATTTACAGTGATTTGACACGAATAGTAAATATTGTATGTCACGAAATTAGAGTTTTGACGTTGAATTATTTTATTTGAAGTGGTGCGTAGAAGTGAAAAATTTTCATTCTTATTTCGTGAGTTTGGTTCCACTTTCTTTCTACTTTAACAAAAAGAAGATTTACTGTCCATTTCATTTCAACAAAAAGTTAACACTTTCTCACGTACTTTAACAACCAATCAAACATCAAATTTTATGATTTTTTACTTCTAACTTCTACTTCTTCAAAGTACCAAAACAATTTTTTTTTTTACTTCGTTCTACCTTACACTAATGCGTACGTAAAATGTCAATTTTTAGATTTTTTTTTTTTATTTTGTTCCACTTCGACGTACCAAACAGTGTTCTAGGATAAGTTGATTGCGTTGAAATTCTTAATTTTGACACAAGAGGATAAAAAAAAAATGTATATGCAACAAAAAAAAAACATGTAAGTGGGTTGGAAGTACATGGAAGTACAAATTTGGGTCCTCAATCAAAGCAAGGACTGGTCTTTTGCTGCTGCTGCTTCATTGAGCCTTCTCTCACAGAACAGAATCACACACATTTTGTGTGATATGACGGTGTGAGGCTCACCGATGATGCACTGCATCAGAGCTGGGCTGCACAGAAAGGTGCTGTAGTGTGTAATGTGCAGCAATGCATTGATGAACTATGCACAGCTCTACTTAAAATCTTTATGCAGCTGCAGCAGCTGTAGCAGTAGTGCATCCAGTGATTACTCTCTCCCTATAAATTTTAAAAGAGGGGAGATTTGAGAACAGTTCCTACTCTTAAACTATAGCCTATAATATTTGGTGGAGTTCCAAGAACTCAATGCTGTTCTGTTAGAAAGTCAATTAAAGCAAATAATACTGTAGTTCGTACCAGAAATGCTACTGCAACAATGCATGCTGTAGCACTCGTGCAGAAATTAATGAGCAACCGGAACAACAATACCAACAAGAAGGTGTGGTTCTCTTCCCATGAAATTTTCTCACTTCCCAACTCCTTCCTTGAACAATGTGCCTCTCTCTCTCTCTATATATATAAAAGCTCTCAGTCCAAGAGAGAGGTTCTCTAACTAGTGTTTAAAAGACCTGGATAAGATCATAGTCGGATCAAATCGGTTCAACGAGTGGTTGAACCATTAATTAAATCTAAGTAGACCAAGTATAATTATTTTTGGACACTAATTTGTACAAAAATATTTATTTACAACTAGTTTTCTGAAAAAAAAATAGCAGATCAACATTGATCCGGTCCAAAAAAACTATCGGTTCACGGGTCAACCGATTGAACCGGCCTGTCCAGTCCGATTTTTAAAACACTGTCTTCAACCCTATTATCTTGTAAGCTTGAGACACAGAACAATATCTTTTCTAGATGGTGAGATTATATCCACAAAAGTATAAAAGTATTTTTCAATGCAAAAATATTGAGATCAAGATGTTCACTTTTTTTAACCTTTTAGACAACTTTTTTATTCTTCATTTTTTTCTAAATATTTTTTTATTCATAATTGATGATATGTAGGTGAAGTCATTATCAAATATATTGTTTGGAACTAGACAACCAACTTTATAATATTTTTTATAATTGTTTTCACATAAAATTTATAATTTATTTGATAATTGGATTGGAGAGAATTTTTAAATAAAAATTTGTCATTCCATTGTGGCAACAACTTTTATTTCAGAGTTACAATAGGGTTAGACATGCTCCAAGTCAAGTACAAAAACCTATAGATAAAGCTCAAGTACACTTAGCAAAATAGCATGCATTTGAAGGATTAATTAGTATTTGGGTTTTGTTTATGTGTGATTAATAATATAATGCATTGTGGTGCGTTGGTTTCATTGCATGCCAATAGAAGCTTGTTTGCTTCATAATAAAGGATGTATACAAGATTAAAAATTAGAATGGACTACAAAAAATTCAAAATATAACAATTATATATTTTTTAAGATTGACGAAAATATCAGACTCTCCATTCAAACCTTCCACATGTTCTTAAAGCAAGGGGTCGTGGGCGTGTTGGAGCGCAACAAATCCTTTGCCTGGACAAAGCACTTTGCCGAGGACCACGTCCACTCTCTGAGGGGTCTCCTCGGTTTTGAACAAATGGCCGACCTCCTGGGCCAGAAATTAGTGGAGGTGGAGCAATGCCTAATGGAGTTACGACAATACCAGCAGACCGATATGGGAATGCTGATATCTCATAACTATAATGAGTTCTCGAAGAATGTGGAGGCGGAGAAAGCTTTCTTTGCTTCGTTTAAGGAAGGCTTGCAACGTAACATTCGAAATTTGCAAGAGAAGCGCGATCGGCTGAGTGATCTCAGAGAAGAGTGCCTCTCTCGGCGGAAGGACCTGACTGAGAAAATTAGAAAGCTCCAGGTCGAGCTTGATGCGCTGGAGAATAGGCTGCGGAAAGCCTAGCAGGAAGAGGAGGATATCTGAACCGAGGTGAGCCAAGTAGCGAAGAACACGGCTGACGTTGAGGTTATGGTGCAAAAGCTAAAGGACAGACACGAGTCCTACACTCGCTACGAGGATCCTGAGGTTATGACCAAAGAGGTTGAGCGTCGGGCTCAGGTACGCCTGGATGGCCATATCGTCCGTCTCCATGAGCAGATAACAGAGTTATGCTCTGACCAGTAGCACCAGTAGTTATTCCTTTGCTTTTTTTAACATATCTTTTTGTGCCTTTTATTTTTGGCTTTTTGGGCTGGGGACCCTGGTAATCCCTCAGATGTAGTTCGCTTTTAGTTTCTCTTAGGCGAAAGAAATAAAAGCTATTTCGTTTGTTACAATTATTTGTGTGAACTTTGGATATCGTACTAGAGGTAATATGAACGTAGTACAATATAACAGTTGTTAAGGATGCCCCACTGGAGGATCTTTGTTGGACCTATTACTTATTGCACACTTGGATGCAAGTAATAGACGCGAAACAAGTCCTATCAGAGGTGATATAGACGTGATAGATTTTGTGGGCTTAGTACCACTGGCGTACTTTTGAGGTAAGTATGAGTGATAAGTTTTGATGAAAACCGATATCAGAGGTAATGTGGATGTGACAATCGATAGCCAAACCCTGAATGTTTGCCCAGAGGTAATATGAACATGGCAAACTCGGCCTGGGAGAAATGTTAGGACAGTAGTTCTGAGGTAGTATGGACGTGACAGAAAACTCACTGAGGAGTATTTTGCTGGGTGTGGTCTATCCAGGAATGTAGATAGACCTGAGGGTTACTCCGTTGGGGAGATCATTAGAATGATAGCTCAGAGGTAATATGGATATAAACTAGCGTCTAACGAGACTATTTTTTTTGTGCCGGGAGTGTGCAGATGGACCTGGGGACTGCTCCGCTGGGGAGCTTTTGAGGATCTATTATTCGTTGTGTATCCATGACTCCAGAATACCGTTAATGGCTTGTTGAGGAAGGGTAATGTTGTGCATAGGCACTCACTGGGGATGAACAACAAGTGGGAACCCTGTACATCTTTGTTGTCCTACTGGGGATAGAGAGAAGTACATGCCTAGCCTTAGACATAATATTTTTTTAGGAACTTGTCGTTGATGGGCATCATGAGCAAGTCACTATTAGGTTTTGCTAGTCGGTAGGCGCCGTTGGAGAATACATATTTTACGACGAATTGGCATTCCCATTTGGGTTGGAACTTACCGACCGTCTTGTGGGTCACAACCATCGGCCTTCTTACTGTCAAGACGAGGTCACCCACTTGGTAAGTCCTCTACTTGACCCGTTTGTTGAAGGCTCCTGAGAGGCGTGCTTGGTACAGCTCAATGCGCTGTTGAGCTTAGAGATGTTTCTCGTCGAGTTCTTCTAACTCTTGTAGCCGTCGACGGTGATTATCGTCGACGGTTAGCCGGTTGGAGAGAGCCACTCGAAGCGAGAGAATTTGGACCTCGAAGGGGAGGACCGCTTCGCACATGTAGACCAAGAAGAATGGCATGCTACCAGTCGGTGTCCGGATCGTTGTTCGATAAGCCCTGAGACATTCACCCTGCTTCTCATTCCAGTCGCGCTTATTGGATGACACGAACTTTTTGAGTAGCTTTATGATGGTCTTGTTAATGCTTTCGCCAGACCATTTGCTGTTGGGTTGTAGGCAGTTGAGGCTATATTCTGAATTTGATATTTGTCGCAAAATCGGTAGAAAGCGTGACTTACGAATTATGGACCATTGTCATGGATGATCCTTTGTGGCAAGCCGAAGTGGTATATGACGTGATGCTTGACGAAGCTGATCACATTTGATGTTTTGACTTCAGCGAGTGATACAGCTTCCGCCCACTTGGAGAAGTAGTCAGTAATAGCGAGGATAAACCGATGTCCATTATACGAAGGTGGACTAATTGGCCTAATAATGTCCATTCTCCATGCTTCAAACGACCAAGTTGCTACCATTGGGTATAGAAATTCTGAGGACCCGTGGATAAAGTCTACGTGGATTTGGCATGCTTGGCACTTCCTCGCGTAGTCAACAACATCCGCTACCATTGTCGGTCAATAGTAATACATTCTTCAGAGACGGTCCTGTAGCTTAGGTCCGGGATGATGGACACCGCATACCCCGTCGCGAGCCTCGCGGAGAGCCTACTTCGCTTCTATATTCTATAGACATCGTAGCAGAAGACCGTCGTAGGAATGACGATACAACATTTTGGTAGTCGTATCGTAATAGAACCGGAGGGAACGTCTTCTGATGGAAGTGGCTTCCTTTGATTCTCGAGAAGAATTTTATAGACTGCGTAGTTGATGAATGGTAGTCTCCAGTCTTGGGAGTCGGTTCTTGCCTCCACTGAGTAACTCAGACACAAATATATTTTTCTTCGGACAGACTAGCTCTTGACCGACCACGGTGATCAGTTCATGAGTATAGACTGGAACAACTAAATAGGCTACGAGGCCGGTCAGGACGTCAGCCTCGATGTTTTACAGTCGAGGGACGTGCTCTATGAAGAACTCCTCGAAGGTGGAGATTATTTCAAGCGCGGCTTGGTGGCTGAGAATCAAGTCTTCATTCTGGACTTCGTACTCGCCTCAGAATTGATTGACTATCAATTTAGAGTCGTCGTAGGCCTCTAAATAGGTAACTCCTACTTGTTTAGCGAGTTGGAGCCCAATGACGATGGCGTTGTACTCTACAATATTGTTGGAGCATGGCTCTGTGAGAGAGTAAGCGCGATTGATGACCAGATCATGTGGGAAAATCAGTACTATCCCGATGCCAGCGACAATATCACCTTTGGGCCGTATTCTTGAAGTACCGTCGAAGAATATTTGCCAAACGACTTCTGCACTTGTGGTCATGTTTGAGTCCGTTATCTCGTCTGGGATCTCCTCATAGAGCTTCGAGATTTCTAATACAGGGTGGGCTGCTAGGAAATATACCAATGCTTGGCCTTTGACCGCATTTTGTGGGACAAATACCATGTCGTATGGTGACAACAGTATTGTCCATGTGGCTAGGCGAGATTTGAGCGCTCCGGGTTTATTCATAAGGGTTAACTCGCGAGATCACATAGATGTTTTATCCTACCACGTAATGTCGGGTCTTCTGAATGACGAAGACTAGAGCGATGCTCTCCTTCTCGATAGCATTGTACCTGTGCTCTACGCCGACCATCATTCTACTGAGATAGTAGATGGCTTGTTCATGACCTACATCGCTTGTTTATGCTAGCAGGGCCCCGAGTGAGTGATCCATTACCCACACATATAGCAAGAAAGGTCTTCCCACAATGGAGGCCACCAACACTAGGGGGTTCATGAGATACTCATTGATGTCGTCAAAGGCGCATTGGCATTCTTCGTTCCAGACAAAGGAGACTCCCTTCTTCATCAGCTGAGTGAACGGTTGACAACATCCAGAGAGGTTTAATATGAACCTTCTGATGTATGCCAGTCTTCCTTGAAGGCCACGAAGTTCTTTGAGGTTCTTCGGTGGGCGCATTTCAAGGATTGCTTTACTCTTGTCGGAATCTACGTGGATACCCTTTGAAGTTATGACAAAACCCAGAAATTTGTCGCATGAGACTCCCATGAAGGACTTTGTAGGATTCATCTTGAGATGGTGTGTACGCATGAGGTCGAACACAGTCTTCAAGTCTCAGAGGTGATCATCTTTGGAGCGAATCTTGACGGCAATGTCATCATCGTAACACTCCACCGTATTGCATAGATGTTCACGGAAGATGGTGCTCATAGCTCACGGGTCTGTGGCACCTGCTTTCTTCAGACCGAAGGGCATGATTGTGTAGCAGTACACTCCTATCGGCGTTCGAAACGATGTATGCTTCTCGTCGTCGAAAAATATCTTGATTTGATTGTAGCCTGAGAATCCGTCCATAAAGGACATTAGGGCACTCATATTGTCGATCATTATGCATGTGATCGGAAGAAAAAACTTGTCCTTAGGGCACGCTACGTTTAGATCACGAAAGTCAATGCAGATCCGGATCTTTCATTTTTTTTATGACGAGCACGATGTTAGCAACCCAATCCGGATGTTGTTCTTCGCGGACGAAGTCACTAGCTATCAGTTTGTTGACTTCAGCTTCGATGGCATTCATGATGTCTGTCCGGAACCGACGTTACTGTTGCTTGACTGGCTTAGCGTTCGACAAAATGTTGAGTTTGTGGACGGCAATTTGGGTGTCCAATCCCGACATATCTTCGTAATTCCAGGCAAAGACATCGATATATTTCCTGATGAGCTGTAACAGGGATTCTCGATCCTCAATGGAAAGACACTTTCTGATGAAGATAGGTTTAGGGGGAATTCATCGCCTAGATCGATTGGTACGGCTTCGTAGGAGGTTCTCATGGTTTGAACTGCATCTCCCATTGTGCGTCTAGGCGTTGGGCCCACAGTTCTACTTCAAAAATTTCCGGTGGATCATCGGCGTCTTTCTCAGGGTTACCTGACACCATGTTAGCGGGAAATATTTGTTTGAGCTTCTCCCCGATATGATGTCGGAGTCCCAAGAGAAAGATTCTGAAGAGTGAGAGTGTAACTCATATTCATCATCCGAGCCTTCGGGGGTTGTGGGAGGCGTGACGTACCCTAAGCCATGCTTGGTCTTATGGTAGTAATCCTCGAACTTGCTTGCGGGAGCCTGCAGACGCAGAGGCAGCCGCCGACCTTTGCCATAGTTCATGTCCCTTGCGTCTTTCAGACCGTATCCCATCTTCTGGATGAGGTGCTTGGTTTGAGAACTATAACAGTTAAGTAGTATTTTGCCGGTATCGAGTTCTGGCTCAAGTTCCTCTGGGACGGAGGATTAAGGACTCTTCACTCTGTAGAAGATGATGGGTTTGTCTCCCATCTTCCTTGCTGGAACTATGAAGTAGGAGTTCTGACTGGGGATATCTCTGTCACGACCCAATTCCGTAGAATCACTTGAGGCGTCCCCCGAATCGTGACCGCCGTGCGGGCCTGGAGTTGCGCCCGCACAAGGCTTTAATGATTTGCATAGCAAGCACATATTCAGAGTACGCAGATAAATTGAAACACAGATTTGAAACATAGAAAAGTTCTCTTTATTGATAATGAACATCTATTACAAACTCTTGAACGAGTTAGCTAATATGCCGAACGGCTTACAAAAGAGATGACTCAAAATGAGATAGCAGTCCTGTACATTACATCCCTTTATAAACTCAAAATGATAAAGACCTCCAGGCTGGAGGATCACTTTGCCACGGAGCTGCATTTGTGTATGAAGAGTTGCAGCTTCGGACTTCAAAAGGCTTCAAGGGGCGCGGTGAAGGTGCGCCAACAGTTGGACTGGATCGGGTAGACGACTTCGGCTCCTCGCTCGGTTCGCCTTGGTGCGGAGAACCTGTTTCAACGAGGGTCAGCATATCGAAACATGCTGGTGAAGGCGAGCTAGCCTGACTATACCAATCAACACGTTGTTTAGTGAAACATGCATATTTTTGTGGGTTTCTATCTTGCCTTAGTTCATTTACAAGTAAGCAGCATATTGAATTTACTGAAATGAACGTGCCACCGTTAGGTGGATTTTACCTGACCGTCTGAATTACCTGCACAATACTTACCATGCCTTCCCTGCCACGAAGACACAAGTTAGTATGCAACAGGTTTAAATATACAAGATGATCACTGGCTTGGTTGCCATAATGGACGATAGTCTTTGACGAGAATGGCGTGCAACAAAAGTACAAGGGGCATTGCAAGCCATTCCGCCAAGAACAAGAGACTAAACAATAGGTCTCGCCCGGACCGGATCGATGCCAGTGCCCCAGCATCGTCCGCAAGACCGTTACCCTGTGCACTGGTTGTCCATGATCGAACAATATACAAGTAACAAGTTTGTATTTGAGGCAACAAGAGTACAAGACAAGCAAGTACAAGACAAGCAATTCATGATCCATTCCCAAACGAACAAGCATGCAGTTAAGTATCCGTTCATGAAATTATTGACAAGCATATGAACCAAGTCTATTCTCTTTTATCTTGGTTTCTTTTATTATTACTTGGTATCGTTTGATCGGGGCAAAGGAGAGTGCAGATTGATTAGCTGTGAAGCTTGGAAGGAGGACTAGCTAATCGGGTTGGTAGCCACTCACTTAGATTTTGGAAAGAAGAAGGAAAGAGGCGCTTCACGACTCCGCTCGCAAGCCACCTACTGCTCGTTCACCTGCACACGAACAGCTCGATTAATCCTTCTTCCTCTCTTTCCAAGTCTCGGAATAGAAGTGCAAGTCAATGAACGAAAACAATGAAAACCATCGAAACCGTTCAAGGAAAACAAGCAAATCCCAAAACCAACTCAAAGCACGAAGGCAACAAGCGACATCGAAAACCGAGGCAATAAAAGATAGCAGCGGAGAGGTCCCTCCTGACTCTGCCGCTAAGCCGATCCTTGGGGCGCAGTCCACTGAATATGGGAATCGATTCCGAAGAAACAAATCCATAACGAGGACGAGTTCTTAATTCAATCTATCCCGATCGAACGATACCGTCTTATGTTTCTTAGTCCCGATCTCCGCACCGGGAGAACGGGGCGCTACATCCTACCCAACTAATTGGAAGTTTCGTCCCGAAACTTAGGGTAGAACTTACCGTTAGGGATTATTGCGTTCGGGACGGCGATCATGACTCAAGGAACAATCACGAACAGAATGGTCTGAACCGCCACAGGCTAGGCATAAACCAAGTTTCAGGCGACATTTGTCGATTGCATGCCCCGTCTTTTTGCAGAAACTACAAGGCTTGTTTGCTTTCTGCTTTCTACCGTTATTGTGACGCTTTGTAGCGTTGTTTCCTCTCTCGTCGCTTTGGCGTTTGTGACTGGATGTATGCACAGCGCCGATAGAAACGTGAGGATAGAGTGGTTCGAGAGATAGGGCGTGATTCATGACTTCACGCATTGTACGATACTGATGAACGGCTACGTGCGAATGGATGGCAAGGCGTAGACCACCTTCAAACCTTCTAGCTCGACTCGCTACATCAGGTAAATAGGCCCTAGCAAATTTGGAGAGTCGGTTGAATTCGGCGGCATACTCCTTAACTGTCATGCTGCCTTGCCGCAGCTGCACGAACTCGTTTTCCATCTGACGTTGTACTAGAGGGGGTACAAACTCCTCTTCAAACGCGGCACGAAAAGTCGTCCACGAGATCGCCTCCTCTCCGTGATCAAATTGGAGAGATCGTCGATGCACGTCCCACCAATCGTGTGCGTTGAGGCGGAGCTGTAGTTGCGCGCAGGCGACGCGCTTCTCTTCGGGGACCTCTAGCAGAGCGAAGTGATCTTCAAGTTCGGCCAACCAATCTAGATCTACGACTGGGTCCTCAGTCCCGTTGAATGGGGTGTTGCAGACTTTCTTGAAGTGGCCAAAGTCGAAGGCAATCACGTCCCTCGTCCTTGGAATTTGCGACGTCTCTACTTCAAGCACGGGCTGTTCCACCGGAGTCGCTGGCGTTGCCGCGAACTGGTTGGATGCCAAAGTCTGAACGATCTGCTGCAGGGTATCTACCTGCTTTTGTTGGACTGAGAATCGTGCTTCTATATTGTCTTAAAACTTGAGCTGACTCTCTTCCGTCCGCTTCTCGGCCCGTTCATAGCGAACCTCGTCCCTTTGTTGGTTTGCCTCCAACATCTGCAACATTCGTTGGACGGGATCGATGCTTGGCACGGCTCGCTGGCTCTTTGAACTCCCCGAAGTATCCGAACTACTTTCTTGGCCTTGCGTTTCGTCCGGAGTTTGCGTTGCAGATTGCGCTGGAGTCATTCCTTCAAAAGAAGGTAAATTACATTAGGATCATAATGTATTATGGACTTATTGCATGAACGTATCTCATTTTGGCCTAGCGAGTTCAAGAGTTCGCACAGGAATTGATCGTTAAAGGAACTTTTCCAGCACGAAGTCTAAGGAACTTTGAATCTGTGCTCTGATACCACTATGTCACGACCCAATTCCGTAGAATCACTTGAGGCGTCCCCCGAATCGTGACCGCCGTGCGGGCCTGGAGTTGCGCCCGCACAAGGCTTTAATGATTTGCATAGCAAGCACATATTCAGAGTATGTAGATAAATTGAAACACATATTTGAAACATAGAAAAGTTCTCTTTATTGATAATGAACATCTATTACAAACTCTTGAACGAGTTAGCTAATATGCCGAACGGCTTACAAAAGAGATGACTCAAAATGAGATAGCAGTCCTGTACATTACATCCCTTTATAAACTCAAAATGATAAAGACCTCCAGGCTGGAGGATCACTTTGCCACGGAGCTGCATTTGTGTATGAAGAGTTGCAGCTTCGGACTTCAAAAGGCTTCAAGGGGCGCGGTGAAGGTGCGCCAACAGTTGGACTGGATCGGGTAGACGACTTCGGCTCTTCGCTCGGTTCGCCTTGGTGTGGAGAACCTGTTTCAACGAGGGTCAGTATATCGAAACATGCTGATGAAGGCGAGCTAGCCTGACTATACCAATCAACACGTTGTTTAGTGAAATATGCATATTTTTGTGGGTTTCTATCTTGCCTTAGTTCATTTACAAGTAAGCAGCATATTGAATTTACTGAAATGAACGTGCCACCGTTAGGTGGATTTTACCTGACCGTCTGAATTACCTGCACAATACTTACCATGCCTTCCCTGCCACGAAGACACAAGTTAGTATGCAACAGGTTTAAATATACAAGATGATCACTGGCTTGGTTGCCATAATGGACGATAGTCTTTGACGAGAATGGCGTGCAACAAAAGTATAAGGGGTATTGCAAGCCATTCCGCCAAGAACAAGAGACTAAACAATAGGTCTCGCCCGGACCGGATCGATGCCAGTGCCCCAGCATCGTCCGCAAAACCGTTACCCTGTGCACTGGTTGTCCATGATCGAACAATATACAAGTAACAAGTTTGTATTTGAGGCAACAAGAGTACAAGACAAGCAAGTACAAGACAAGCAATTCATGATCCATTCCCAAACGAACAAGCATGCAGTTAAGTATCCGTTCATAAAATTATTGACAAGCATATGAACCAAGTCTATTCTCTTTTATCTTGGTTTCTTTTATTATTACTTGGTATCGTTTGATCGGGGCAAAGGAGAGTGCAGATTGATTAGCTGTGAAGCTTGGAAGCAGGACTAGCTAATCGGGTTGGTAGCCACTCACTTAGATTTTGGAAAGAAGAAGGAAAGAGGCGCTTCACGACTCTGCTCGCAAGCCACCTACTGCTCGTTCACCTGCACACGAACAGCTCGATTAATCCTTCTTCCTCTCTTTCCAAGTCTCGGAATAGAAGTGCAAGTCAATGAACGAAAACAATGAAAACCATCGAAACCGTTCAAGGAAAACAAGCAAATCCCAAAACCAACTCAAAGCACGAAGGCAACAAGCGACATCGAAAACCGAGGCAATAAAAGATAGCAGCGGAGAGGTCCCTCCTGACTCTGCCGCTAAGCCGATCCTTGGGGCGCAGTCCACTGAATATGGGAATCGATTCCGAAGAAACAAATCCATAACGAGGACGAGTTCTTAATTCAATCTATCCCGATCGAACGATACCGTCTTATGTTTCTTAGTCCCGATCTCCGCACCGGGAGAACGGGGCGCTACATCCTACCCAACTAATTGGAAGTTTCGTCCCGAAACTTAGGGTAGAACTTACCGTTAGGGATTATTGCGTTCGGGACGGCGATCATGACTCAAGGAACAATCACGAACAGAATGGTCTGAACCGCCACAGGCTAGGCATAAACCAAGTTTCAGGCGACATTTGTCGATTGCATGCCCCGTCTTTTTGCAGAAACTACAAGGCTTGTTTGCTTTCTGCTTTCTACCGTTATTGTGACGCTTTGTAGCGTTGTTTCCTCTCTCGTCGCTTTGGCGTTTGTGACTGGATGTATGCACAGCGCCGATAGAAACGTGAGGATAGAGTGGTTCGAGAGATAGGGCGTGATTCATGACTTCACGCATTGTACGATACTGATGAACGGCTACGTGCGAATGGATGGCAAGGCGTAGACCACCTTCAAACCTTCTAGCTCGACTCGCTACATCAGGTAAATAGGCCCTAGCAAATTTGGAGAGTCGGTTGAATTCGGCGGCATACTCCTTAACTGTCATGCTGCCTTGCCGCAGCTGCACGAACTCGTTTTCCATCTGACGTTGTACTAGAGGGGGTACAAACTCCTCTTCAAACGCGGCACGAAAAGTCGTCCACGAGATCGCCTCCTCTCCGTGATCAAATTGGAGAGATCGTCGATGCACGTCCCACCAATCGTGTGCGTTGAGGCGGAGCTGTAGTTGCGCGCAGGCGACGCGCTTCTCTTCGGGGACCTCTAGCAGAGCGAAGTGATCTTCAAGTTCGGCCAACCAATCTAGATCTACGACTGGGTCCTCAGTCCCGTTGAATGGGGTGTTGCAGACTTTCTTGAAGTGGCCAAAGTCGAAGGCAATCACGTCCCTCGTCCTTGGAATTTGCGACGTCTCTACTTCAAGCACGGGCTGTTCCACCGGAGTCGCTGGCGTTGCCGCGAACTGGTTGGATGCCAAAGTCTGAACGATCTGCTGCAGGGTATCTACCTGCTTTTGTTGGACTGAGAATCGTGCTTCTATATTGTCTTAAAACTTGAGCTGACTCTCTTCCGTCCGCTTCTCGGCCCGTTCATAGCGAACCTCGTCCCTTTGTTGGTTTGCCTCCAACATCTGCAACATTCGTTGGACGGGATCGATGCTTGGCACGGCTCGCTGGCTCTTTGAACTCCCCGAAGTATCCGAACTACTTTCTTGGCCTTGCGTTTCGTCCGGAGTTTGCGTTGCAGATTGCGCTGGAGTCATTCCTTCAAAAGAAGGTAAATTACATTAGGATCATAATGTATTATGGACTTATTGCATGAACGTATCTCATTTTGGCCTAGCGAGTTCAAGAGTTCGCACAGGAATTGATCGTTAAAGGAACTTTTCCAGCACGAAGTCTAAGGAACTTTGAATCTGTGCTCTGATACCACTATGTCACGACCCAATTCCGTAGAATCACTTGAGGCGTCCCCCGAATCGTGACCGCCGTGCGGGCCTGGAGTTGCGCCCGCACAAGGCTTTAATGATTTGCATAGCAAGCACATATTCAGAGTATGTAGATAAATTGAAACACATATTTGAAACATAGAAAAGTTCTCTTTATTGATAATGAACATCTATTACAAACTCTTGAACGAGTTAGCTAATATGCCGAACGGCTTACAAAAGAGATGACTCAAAATGAGATAGCAGTCCTGTACATTACATCCCTTTATAAACTCAAAATGATAAAGACCTCCAGGCTGGAGGATCACTTTGCCACGGAGCTGCATTTGTGTATGAAGAGTTGCAGCTTCGGACTTCAAAAGGCTTCAAGGGGCGCGGTGAAGGTGCGCCAACAGTTGGACTGGATCGGGTAGACGACTTCGGCTCTTCGCTCGGTTCGCCTTGGTGTGGAGAACCTGTTTCAACGAGGGTCAGTATATCGAAACATGCTGATGAAGGCGAGCTAGCCTGACTATACCAATCAACACGTTGTTTAGTGAAATATGCATATTTTTGTGGGTTTCTATCTTGCCTTAGTTCATTTACAAGTAAGCAGCATATTGAATTTACTGAAATGAACGTGCCACCGTTAGGTGGATTTTACCTGACCGTCTGAATTACCTGCACAATACTTACCATGCCTTCCCTGCCACGAAGACACAAGTTAGTATGCAACAGGTTTAAATATACAAGATGATCACTGGCTTGGTTGCCATAATGGACGATAGTCTTTGACGAGAATGGCGTGCAACAAAAGTATAAGGGGTATTGCAAGCCATTCCGCCAAGAACAAGAGACTAAACAATAGGTCTCGCCCGGACCGGATCGATGCCAGTGCCCCAGCATCGTCCGCAAAACCGTTACCCTGTGCACTGGTTGTCCATGATCGAACAATATACAAGTAACAAGTTTGTATTTGAGGCAACAAGAGTACAAGACAAGCAAGTACAAGACAAGCAATTCATGATCCATTCCCAAACGAACAAGCATGCAGTTAAGTATCCGTTCATGAAATTATTGACAAGCATATGAACCAAGTCTATTCTCTTTTATCTTGGTTTCTTTTATTATTACTTGGTATCGTTTGATCGGGGCAAAGGAGAGTGCAGATTGATTAGCTGTGAAGCTTGGAAGCAGGACTAGCTAATCGGGTTGGTAGCCACTCACTTAGATTTTGGAAAGAAGAAGGAAAGAGGCGCTTCACGACTCTGCTCGCAAGCCACCTACTGCTCGTTCACCTGCACACGAACAGCTCGATTAATCCTTCTTCCTCTCTTTCCAAGTCTCGGAATAGAAGTGCAAGTCAATGAACGAAAACAATGAAAACCATCGAAACCGTTCAAGGAAAACAAGCAAATCCCAAAACCAACTCAAAGCACGAAGGCAACAAGCGACATCGAAAACCGAGGCAATAAAAGATAGCAGCGGAGAGGTCCCTCCTGACTCTGCCGCTAAGCCGATCCTTGGGACGCAGTCCACTGAATATGGGAATCGATTCCGAAGAAACAAATCCATAATGAGGACGAGTTCTTAATTCAATCTATCCCGATCGAACGATACCGTCTTGTGTTTCTTAGCCGCGATCTCCGCAACGGGAGAACGGGGCGCTACATCCTACCCAACTAATTGGAAGTTTCATCCCGAAACTTAGGGTAGAACTTACCGTTAGGGATTATTGCGTTCGGGACGGCGATCATGACTCAAGGAACAATCACGAACAGAATGGTCTGAACCGCCACAGGCTAGGCATAAACCAAGTTTCAGGCGACATTTGTCGATTGCATGCCCCGTCTTTTTGCAGAAACTACAAGGCTTGTTTGCTTTCTGCTTTCCACCGTTATTGTGACACTTTGTAGCGTTGTTTCCTCTCTCGTCGCTTTGGCGTTTGTGACTGGATGTATGCACAGCGCCGATAGAAACGTGAGGATAGAGTGGTTCGAGAGATAGGGCGTGATTCATGACTTCACGCATTGTACGATACTGATGAACGGCTACGTGCGAATGGATGGCAAGGCGTAGACCACGTTCAAACCTTCTAGCTCGACTCGCTACATCAGGTAAATAGGCCCTAGCGAATTTGGAGAGTCGGTTGAATTCGGCGGCGTACTCCTTAACTGTCATGCTGCCTTGCCGCAGCTGCACGAACTCATTTTCCATCTGACGTTGTACTGGAGGGGGTACAAACTCCTCTTCAAACGCGGCACGAAAAGTCGTCCACGAGATCGCCTCCTCTCCGTGATCAAATTGGAGAGATCGTCGATGCACGTCCCACCAATCGTGTGCGTTGAGGCGGAGCTGTAGTTGCGTGCAGGCGACGCGCTTCTCTTCGGGGACCTCTAGCAGAGCGAAGTGATCTTCAAGTTCGGCCAACCAATCTAGAGCTACGACTGGGTCCTCAGTCCCGTTGAATGGGGTGTTGTAGACTTTCTTGAAGTGGCCAAAGTCGAAGGCAATCACGTCCCTCGTCTTTGGAATTTGTGGCGTCTCTACTTCAAGCACGGGCTGTTCCACCGGAGTCGCTGGCGTTGCCGCGGACTGGTTGGATGCCAAAGTCTGAACGATCTGCTGCAGGGTATCTACCTGCTTTTGTTGGACTGAGAATCGTGCTTCTATATTGTCTTGAAACTTGAGCTGACTCTCTTCCGCCCGCTTCTCGGCCCGTTCATAGCGAGCCTCGTCCCTTTGTTGGTTTGCCTCCAACATCTGCAACATTCGTTGGACGGGATCGATGCTTGGCACGGCTCGCTGGCTCTTTGAACTCCCCGAAGTATCCGAACTACTTTCTTGGCCTTGCGTTTCGTCCGGAGTTTGCGCTGCAGATTGCGCTGGAGCCATTCCTTCAAAAGAAGGTAAATTACATTAGGATCATAATGTATTATGGACTTATTGCATGAACGTATCTCATTTTGGCCTAGCGAGTTCAAGAGTTCGCACAGGAATTGATCGTTAAAGGAACTTTTCCAGTACGAAGTCTAAGGAACTTTGAATCTGTGCTCTGATACCACTATGTCACGACCCAATTCCGTAGAATCACTTGAGGCGTCCCCCGAATCGTGACCGCCGTGCGGGCCTGGAGTTGCGCCCGCACAATGCTTTAATGATTTGCATAGCAAGCACATATTCAGAGTACGCAGATAAATTGAAACACAGATTTGAAACATAGAAAAGTTCTCTTTATTGATAATGAACATCTATTACAAACTCTTGAATGAGTTAGCTAATATGCCGAACGGCTTACAAAAGAGATGACTCAAAATGAGATAGCAGTCCTGTACATTACATCCCTTTATAAACTCAAAATGATAAAGACCTCCAGGCTGGAGGATCACTTTGCCACGGAGCTGCATTTGTGTATGAAGAGTTGCAGCTTCGGACTTCAAAAGGCTTCAAGGGACGCGGTGAAGGTGCGCCAACAGTTGGACTGGATCGGGTAGACGACTTCGGCTCCTCGCTCGGTTCGCCTTGGTGCAGAAAACCTGTTTCAACGAGGGTCAGCATATCGAAACATGCTGGTGAAGGCGAGCTAGCCTGACTATACCAATCAACACGTTGTTTAGTGAAACATGCATATTTTTGTGGGTTTCTATCTTGCCTTAGTTCATTTACAAGTAAGCAGCATATTGAATTTACTGAAATGAACGTGCCACCGTTAGGTGGATTTTACCTGACCGTCTGAATTACCTGCACAATACTTACCATGCCTTCCCTGCCACGAAGACACAAGTTAGTATGCAACAGGTTTAAATATACAAGATGATCACTGGCTTGGTTGCCATAATGGACGATAGTCTTTGACGAGAATGGCGTGCAACAAAAGTACAAGGGGCATTGCAAGCCATTCCGCCAAGAATAAGAGACTAAACAATAGGTCTCGCCCGGACCGGATCGATGCCAGTGCCCCAGCATCGTCCGCAAAACCGTTACCCTGTGCACTGGTTGTCCATGATCGAACAATATACAAGTAACAAGTTTGTATTTGAGGCAACAAGAGTACAAGACAAGCAAGTACAAGACAAGCAATTCATGATCCATTCCCAAACGAACAAGCATGCAGTTAAGTATCCGTTCATGAAATTATTGACAAGCATATGAACCAAGTCTATTCTCTTTTATCTTGGTTTCTTTTATTATTACTTGGTATCGTTTGATCGGGGCAAAGGAGAGTGCAGATTGATTAGCCGTGAAGCTTGGAAGCAGGACTAGCTAATCGGGTTGGTAGCCACTCACTTAGATTTTGGAAAGAAGAAGGAAAGAGGCGCTTCACGACTCCGCTCGCAAGCCACCTACTGCTCGTTCACCTTCACACGAACAGCTCGATTAATCCTTCTTCCTCTCTTTCCAAGTCTCGGAATAGAAGTGCAAGTCAATGAACGAAAACAATGAAAACCATCGAAACCGTTCAAGGAAAACAAGCAAATTCCAAAACCAACTCAAAGCACGAAGGCAACAAGCGACATCGAAAACCGAGGCAATAAAAGATAGCAGCGGAGAGGTCCCTCCTGACTCTGCCGCTAAGCCGATCCTTGGGGCGCAGTCCACTGAATATGGGAATCGATTCCGAAGAAACAAATCCATAACGAGGACGAGTTCTTAATTCAATCTATCCCGATCGAACGATACCGTCTTGTGTTTCTTAGCCGCGATCTCCGCACCGGGAGAACGGGGCGCTACAATCTCGGTTCGTTGCATAGGTGGTAGTCACATGTGTATGCAGGTGCAGGCCCAGACCGTTCTCAAGGGAATATATTGTACTGAGATTTACAACACCCGAGCAGTTCAAAGATAGCCCTTTATTCGTAAAATAAGGTATCTTAGCCTCAAGAATTACATCGTCAAGAGAAGGGACGTTAGCATGAACGGCTACGTACTCCATAAGTTCGTCCTTCCTGAGATCTATCTCTAGTGCGAGCGACGTCTTCAGAGGTCTCCTGTGCAGCTTTACCCCTAGATGTTCGGAAGTCGTAGTGGGTGCCAGATCTTTCTTCAGTCGTCGACTCAGTCTATGAAGGTGAATGACCAGAGGCTCAAGTGCTTTTCTGTGTAGTTTTACCATGAGGGGAGGGACTAAGTCGGGAGCGCTTGCTTTGAGATGGACTCTCAAAGGCTCGTTCGATGTTGTCCCAGTCTCTGCCTTATTGTCGGCATCATTTCCATCTACATCTTGGTTGACTTGTTTGTAGAGGATTGAGTCAGAGTAATAGGCCTCGACCACTTTGAGTGGTTCAATTTTGCCAAATTCTGTCTTGACGACACTGTGATCATCCACGTACTTCAAGCACTGGTGCAAGGTCGACGGTACGATCATGTAGTGGTGTATCTACGGACGTCCCAACAGGACGTTGTAGGATACATCTACTTCTATGAGTTAGCAGGTGAGCTCTATTTTCAGATCGCCGATCTGGCACTTCAAGCGTATCTTGCCCAGAGGGTATCTCCTCCCTACGTTGAAGCCACTGATGGCAGTATTGGTTGCTGCTAGGCGATGGATCAGGATGCCCAGGGTCTGAAGCAGATTTTGCATGATGATGCTGATTGACGAACCGGAAACGATGTGCATCCGGTCCACCTTGATGGCGCCAATGTACCATGTATAATATAGAGGATGATCGTGCCGATTGTTCTTTAGCAGAATATCTTGTTACGAGAACGTAATATTGGGTATCGCTTCCATCACATTATTGCAGTGGGGGCATGCGGCAGGATCCTCAGCTGGCGGCTTGACCTATGCCAGGTAGGTGTCGACATTTTACAATGCCTCACTCAGAGCAATCTGAGTGTCTTTGGAGAGTTGAAGAATCTCGAATAGTGAAAACTTCGATGGAGTATTGGCGAGCTGTGCCAAGATGTCGAAGTTGTAGGGCTCCTCCATCCCATGAGCAGTATCTTTGCGCAACGGTTTGTCGAAGCGAGTTTCTTTTTGCTTGGCCCGGATGGGAAGCGGCGATTGGGAACGCACCATCGTCATGAATGTCGTACTCTCGTTGGTACGCCAGGCCTGACCTTGTTGTTCCGGCTATAGCTTCTTCGGAAGGGATATAAATCGTGTAGCAGGATTTTGACTTCTTGCCCTTGGACTTGGTGGCAGAAGGTGTTATCTATCGCATCAAGTCTGGAGCAAGATCGGGATAAAACCACATGACCTCCTTCCGTGATGTGGTGAGAGGTATCAGCCCGACTGTTTGGTCATGAGCTGACAGAAGATTGACAAAATCTATTATTTTCTGGGGATTGGGATTACTCCGTCATGGGCTTCCGTTGTCAAAAAGTTATCAAACTGGAGAGATACCATATTAGCGGCAACTATTTTGTCATTGAAATCCAAGGTGAGGGCCTTGGCGTCGAGCTGATGCTGGATGTACCGCTTCAGTGTGTAGCAGTTCCGCGTCGCATGGTTGACGTAACGATGGCTGTGGTAGTACTTCGGATTATTCACCTTGGCTGCCTCAACAGGGTGCTTGACGTAGGAGAGCCGAATCTTGTTTTCCTTCATTAGTACGTCAAAGATTGTCATAACGTCATTATCTTTGAAGGAATATGTTTTCTTTCGTTTTGGAGCCTTTGCGGGCTTTTGCTCGAAATTCTTGGTTATATTGGCGACAAGAGTCTGCTTCCCCTTGCTATCCCGGACGCTATTGTCGTTGTTGTTGATGTTGTAGGAGCATTTTTTCCTATCATCAGCGACGAGGATCTGTATCCCCAAGAGACTGGCGACTTTCACCTTTTTCTCACCACCGACAAACGTCATCCAGTCTTTAAACTGAGAGTCGTCCATCCAGAGCCTGACTGTGGGAAGAAGATTTCTTCGGCAGGTGTCTATTAGTGTGAAATCAGGGTTACCTGGGGGCAACTTTAGCGTCGCTTGCCTGTACCGCTCGATATACTCCCGTACAGACTCTTTCTCTCTTTGTGTGATGTCCATTAAAGAGGACATCGTCATGTCATTTCCTCCGTCGTAGAACCGAGCGAGGAAAAGACCTTTGAGATCGTCGAACGACAAAATGCAGTTGTCCTAATGGCTGCAGAACCAATCGAAGGCTATTCCAGACAATGCCCCGACAAATAGCTTGGTTAAGAGGGCGTCGTTGCGAGGTAGATGCTCTGTTGCCGTCTCAAAGTAACTCATGAACTGACTGGGAGATGTCTTCCCATCAAACGGAGTCAAGTAGAAAGACTTGTACTTGGGCGGGTACGGTACATCTCTCCACTCGAAAGAATACGGTTGTCGAATCCCAAGCTCATATAACGAGTCTCGGTTGCCCATTGAGTCTAGGCGGGCCTGGAGTTCTCGTACCTCCCGCATTGCTTTTCGAGCTTCATCAACTGCGGAAGGAGCAGATGATCCGGACATGGGATGATTGCCGCCCGCGGGTGGAGAGGTTGCATTTGAATCCCCGTTTGTCCTGGGTCCAGGCTTGCTTGACCAGAGGCCCTTACGAGTTGGGAGGATATATTCGCCTTGATCTCCAGCATTGTCTGGGTCAAGGACTGCATTGACGCACTCATGGTCTACATCATGGCCTCGAGGATTTTGATGCGCTGTTGATCGTTGGGGCCCTCGTGATCGTCCCCTGCCATCTATGATGTTCTCACATGAAAAGAAATGGATGTGATGGTGGTCGTCGCACTTTTTATCTCAGACTCTTACCGTGAATAGTTATCCGAGGAAGTTGGTAGTGCTGCATCCTCTCCGGACTCGTAGGGAATACTACCCCCACCGTAGGAAGCTGCGTCCTCTTGACGAAGGTGGCTACCCCCAGGGATCTCCGCATATGTTCCTTGGGAATCACCGTCTTCTCGGAACGTCTGATTGTCAATGAGGTCCATGATATTATAACCCCAGCTTGCGAAGCCACTTTGGGTCCTAAGGAAGAACTACCCCAAGTGGCTAACAACTTCTTCATTGAACGGGTGCTCAGGAAAATACCTTTTGCGGGTTCCGCTTTCTGTCCCCCTTGTACTCGTCTTCTTGACCTGTTGGCCGAGAACGACGGACTGGAGGTGCTGGACTTCCGATCTCTCCTTATGGAGGAGGCCTTACGGGCAGAATAACATGAGGCAAAGGGCAGCTCCTCTTCTTCTGGTGCTTACACCTGTTCTCCGGGTTGTAGTCGGGTAGGTGCCTTTGGTTGTAGTCGCTGGAACGCCGACTGCCCATTTGTGGATAATGTTACTTTGTTACAATAGCAGTTGATGATAATGTTGGCACAGTGATGTCGTAGGGAGGACACTTCGTATGTCGTAGTTGTTTTCCTTGCTTTGCGCATGTGATTGATCATGTTGCGCAAGTTCATGTTGCGCAAGTTAAGCGAGGGTTGATTCACCTTTGCACCCTTCTTATGAGCCCGTGTAGACCGAGCACATGGGTGCGTAGGTATTGAATTTGCTTTATGACTAAGGATTCGTACAAGAACTTGTCCCAGTTTGCTAATGTAAGACTCTTTAGACTGACCCTGTCCAATTGCCAATACGGGCTTGACGCATGGGTCAGTTTTGTACAACTTTTGGTCTGGGGCACGCATTACGTTTATCGGCGCCTGCTTTTGGTCGGTCGAACGAGCAATTGCTTGAATTTGGCGAGCTTGCATTGCCCTAGACTTCTTCGTCGTAGCACGTGCCGGTGCGTAGTATGAAGAGTCCAAGTTCACATCTTCCCATTTCTCAGCAAGGTGCATAGAGTCAGCGCTGCATGAGATTCAGTCGAAGAAGGTACTTCTGCTACTGTGACGGCCGCATATGGTCATTTGCCTGTAGCTGTCGACCGGTGCCGCATGGTTCTTCTTATGCGGCTTCTGTTGTCGCCTCATAGAATCTCTGGTCTACGAAACCAGAGATTCTGGGTTCGATCCCCAACAGAGTCACCATCTTGTTCGCCATTACAAGTTGTGAATGGACTTTTTTAAACAACGAACAAAAAAGTACGAAGAAATCATGTTCGTCATTACAAGTTCGCCATCTGAGTACAATATTTTTTATCTGGGTCATGACGATAGAGATTGAGCACTGTAGCGGCTCCTTTATTCCATTGACGGTCTGGCGAGGGAATGATGATGCTATCTTCTGTTTTCTCTCTCCTGAGCTTGTGTGCACGTACGTAGCTCGTGTAACACCCCGTTCTGTTCTAGCGGACTGCCGTCTCAAATGGCAAAAGTGCGACTGTCCCGACCCGCTTTGCCTCAAACGAGAAGCAAAGGATATCCAGACTTATCCCTACAGGAATCCAGCTTAGGCTTTCAGAGGCTCGCTTGACGTATCGCTCTACCGAGGCGAATCATTGCTAAGGTGGGTGGCTACGGTGAACTTGTCTTTGCTTAGCCAGCACACATAAAATATGGAATGTTCATGCTAGTCGCTAGGTGAATCACCCCCTGCATGCTAATAAATCCAACGCACCTAGCTAAGGGAATAATCCCAACTTGTATTGCTTGTTAGAACATGAAAAATAGAAATACTGCTTATATTCAGACCCTCGCATGCTAAGTCCCTAACGACTTCATCTCTCGGCTTACCTTCGGGTCCGAGCAAACGTGTTTACTTATGTTCCTTAGAAACGCATGCTTGTCTGCTTGAATGTTGCCATGTTTTCATCAAAACCCCGAAAGACTACTAAGTAGTCGTTCCGTGCATGGAAGAACCTGAAAGTGTCCGGGACCGTTAGGTCACCAAGGCAATTCCCGAACCAGGGAATTTGCACCCTGAATGAATAAATCACTGAATCACAGCTCGTGGAGCAAACTACTGAATCAACGCTCCTGCCTCAACAAGTTCCATATATATATATATCCTGACTCGAACTTGTTCCATATAACTTGTTCATATATATATATATCCTGCCTTGAACTTGTTCCTGAACCTGACCCTGACCTGCATGTCGCGGACAACTTGTTTCAAGTGAGATTCTCCTGATCTCTGTTCCTGCGGACGGTCTCCGGGGCACCGGGCCGATCTGATCCGGACAGGAACCCCTGTTAGTCTGCCTGCTTCGGGCAGAATGGCGTGTAGCGCCTATGAACTTATCCTTCACGCCATTCTTGCTCACAGACTAAGTAGCCGCCTGACTCGGAAGGAATGACCTGTAGCGCTCCTGATCCGTGCGTTGCTTTTCATTTTCTTTCATGTGCTACACATGTCCTTTATGGCTATGCCAGCGACTCCTGTTCATATAGATAAGTCATCCTCGCTTAGCGGCTATCCGCGTGCGAGTCACTGCATCGCATCAAGAACAACTGAACACCTGAACGATCATGATAAAAACGACCCTCGTGTTTGCATATGCTATGCTCCTGAATGTTTATACTTGCCCGTGCTTAAATTAACAATGTTTGCCTTGGACAGGGAAGGCCAAATGGTAAGTCTCGCCGTGTTTCCTCTCATGTCGCACGGCGCACTGCCACACGAGTTAGGCTATTCAATCCTTGCATTAAACTGATCCTAAGACAACTAGAAAGACAACTTAATAGTTGTGCACGAAACCTGTATTACGTGTTTGGATTTATCGAGCGGGCGAGTAGCTTCCCCACCAGTGCATTCAATGTACTGATAATCCACCAGTTTGTATGCAGGGTACGGGAGAACCTCGTTCAGTGCGGATGCCTCCAACGTGCGTGCTTGAAGATCACTCCGAAGCAACGGTGCGTCCGGAACAGAAGCACATATACAAGACATAATGTTGTGAACATAGCCCGAACATCGCCTGATCATCGCCTGATCATCGCCTGTACAATCATTCCACAATTGTAGCCACTTGGCACGCTTTTACTGTTTCGGAGAGAGAGGCTTGAGCGACTTGTAATCTCGGCTATACACCGCCTGTAACACTTGTTCATATTAATAAAGAGCTTGCTTTACTTCAACTTGTGTTTCAATGCTTCCGCTATATATATTGTCGACTCAGTGAACCTGTTACCAAATCGCTATGCGTTCATGACTCCGCTGCACTCGGACAATCTGTGCGACTCTGTGGCTTAGAACTCTTACCGCCAGCCAATGAATCACAGCCTTGCACGGGCGCGGTTCACGCTCGTGCGGCATCACGCCCGGATGGGTCAAGCGATCGTTCCGCGGGAGCGCTGGCGAGGGTGATTCCCGACTAGCGGGAACGGCCGATTTGCCTGCGGGAGATCGGGGCGTGACATGTTGGTATCAGAGCCTGGCTTCTACGCCTTTGGACTTCGATTCGATATCTCTGTTTCGAAAGCTCGTTCGTGGGTTATGTGCACTCTCTCTCTCAATGCCTCGATGGGATGTTCCAACAATAAGTCTAAATACTTTCAAAATGCGTTTTGAATGTTATGAATGCTTGTCTGTTGTTGTGCTACGAGTGGCCTTTGTGCCAACCTGTGCGAACCATTGAGAGTATCGCTAGTAGCTTGTCCGATTTCACTGACTCTAAGTTTGGTTGAATGTATCTATTCGAGGGACGCGTTGAACTAGTGCACCATCCAAGACTTAAGAAAAGGTGAACTCGAGTGCTAAGACTTCGCAATCACTAAGCTGGTTGACATACTCGCTAGAAATGTATTTCGAAAGTGCGCACGATCCAGTCTAAGCGATATACTGATTTCGACGCTTGTGCAAGTGAATATCCAAATGAACAAGTACAACGACTTGTCTAGGATTGCCTCAGCCCTAGATTACTGCTTGTCATCAGTAAGTACAAGGACGAGACCTTTTCTGAGTTGGGTAGGATGTAACACCCCATTCCGTTCTAGCGGACTGCCGTCTCAAACGGCAAAAGTGCGACTGTCCCGACCCGCTTTGCCTCAAACGAGAAGCAAAGGATATCCAGACTTATCCCTACAGGAATCCAGCTTAGGCTTTCAGAGGCTCGCTTGATGTATCGCTCTACCGAGGCGAATCATCGCTAAGGTGGGTGCTACGGTGAACTTGTCTTTGCTTAGCCAGCACACATAAAATATAGAATGTTCATGCTAGTCGCTAGGTGAATCACCCCTGCATGCTAATAAATCCAACACACCTAGCTAAGGGAATAATCCCAACTTGTATTGCTTGCTAGAACATGGAAAATGGAAATACTGCTTATATTCATACCCTCGCATGCTAAGTCCCTAACGGCTTCATCTCTCGACTTACCTTCGGGTCCGAGCAAACGTGTTTACTTATGTTCCTTAGAAACGCATGCTTGTCTGCTTGAATGTTGCCATATTTTCATCCAAACCCCGGAAGACTACTAAGTAGTCGTTCCGCGCATGGAAGAACCTGAAAGTGTCCGGGACCGTTAGGTCACCAAGGCAATTCCCGAACCAGGGAATTTGCACCCTGAATGAATAAATCACTGAATCACAGCTCGTGGAGCAAACTACTGAATCAACGATCCTGCCTCAACAAGTTCCATATATATATATATATATATATATATATATATATATATATATATATATATATATATATATATATATATCTTGACTCGAACTTGTTCCATATAACTTGTTCATATATATATATATATATCCTGCCTTGAACTTGTTCCTGAACCTGACCCTGACCTGCATGTCGCGGACAACTTGTTTCAAGTGAGATTCTCCTGATCTCTGTTCCTGCGGACGGTCTCCGGGGCACCGGGCCGATCCGATCCGGACAGGAACCCCTGTTAGTCTGCCTGCTTCGGGCAGAATGGCGTGTAGCACCTGTGAACTTATCCTTCACGCCATTCTTGCTCACAGACTAAGTAGCCGCCTGACTCGGAAGGAATGACCTGTAGCGCTCCTGATCCGTGCGTTGCTTTTCATTTTCTTTCATGTGCTACACATGTCCTTTATGGCTATGCCAGCGACTCCTGTTCATATAGATAAGTCATCCTCGCTTAGCGGCTATCCGCGTGCGAGTCACTGCATCGCATCAAGAACAACTGAACACCTGAACGATCATGATAAAAACGACCCTCGTGTTTGCATATGCTATGCTCCTGAATGTTTATACTTGCCCGTGCTTAAATTAACAATGTTTGCCTTGGACAGGGAAGGCCAAATGGTAAGTCTCGCCGTGTTTCCTCTCATGTCGCACGGCGCACTGCCACACGAGTTAGGCTATTCAATCCTTGCATTAAACTGATCCTAAGGCAACTAGAAAGACAACTTAATAGTTGTGCATGAAACCTGTATTACGTGTTTGGATTTGTCGAGCGGGCGAGTAGCTTCCCCACCAGTGCATTCAATGTACTGATAATCCACCAGTTTGTATACAGGGTGCGGGAGAACCTCATTCAGTGCGGATGCCTCCAACGTACGTGCTTAGGCGTGAAGATCACTCCGAAGCAACGGTGCATCCGGAACAGAAGCACATATACAAGACATAATGTTGTGAACATAGTCCGAACATCGCCAGTATAATCATTCCACAATTGTAGCCACTTGGCACGCTTTTACTGTTTCGGAGAGAGAGGCTTGAGCGACTTGTAATCTCGGCTATACGCCGCCTGTAACACTTGTTCATATTAATAAAGAGCTTGCTTTACTTCAACTTGTGTTTCAATGCTTCCGCTATATATATTGTCGACTCAGTGAACCTGTTACCAAATCGCTATGCGTTCATGACTCCGCTGCACTCGGACAATCTGTGCGACTCTGTGGCTTAGAACTCTTACCGCCAGCCAATGATTCACAGCCTTGCACGGGCGCGGTTCACACTCGTGCGGCATCACGCCCGGATGGGTCAAGCGATCGTTCCGCGGGAGCGCTGGCGAGGGTGATTCCCGACTAGCGGGAACGGCCGATTTGCCTGCGGGAGATCGGGGCGTGACATGTTGGTATCAGAGCCTGGCTTCTACGCCTTTGGACTTCGATTCGATATCTCTGTTTTGAAAGCTCGTTCGTGGATTATGTGCACTCTCTCTCTCAATGCCTCGATGGGATGTTCCAACAATAAGTCTAAATACTTTCAAAATACGTTTTGAATGTTATGAATGCTTGTCTGTTGTTGTGCTGCGAGTGGCCTTTGTGCCAACCTGTGCGAACCCTTGAGAGTATCGCTAGTAGCTTGTCCGATTTCACTGACTCTAAGTTTGGTTGAATGTATCTATTCGAGGGACGCCTTGAACTAGTGCACCATCCAAGACTTAAGAAAAGGTGAACTCGAGTGCTAAGACTTCGCTATCACTAAGCTGGTTGACGTACTCACGCTAGAAATGCATTTCGAAAGTGCGCACGATCCAGTCTAAGCGATATGCTGATTTCGACGCTTGTGCAAGTGAATATCCAAATGAACAAGTACAACGACTTGTCTAGGATTGCCTCAGCCCTAGATTACTGCTTGTCATCAGTAAGTACGAGGACGCGACTTTTTCTGAGTTGGGTAGGATGTAACACCCCATTCCGTTCTAGCGGACTGCCGTCTCAAACGGCAAAAGTGCGACTGTCCCGACCCGCTTTGCCTCAAACGAGAAGCAAAGGATATCCAGACTTATCCCTACAGGAATCCAGCTTAGGCTTTCAGAGGCTCGCTTGACGTATCGCTCTACCGAGTCGAATCATCGCTAAGGTGGGTGGCTACGGTGAACTTGTCTTTGCTTAGCCAGCACACATAAAATGTGGAATGTTCATGCTAGTCGCTAGGTGAATCACCCCCTGCATGCTAATAAATCTAACGCACCTAGCTAAGGGAATAATCCCAACTTGTATTGCTTGCTAGAACATGGAAAATGGAAATACTGCTTATATTCAGACCCTCGCATGCTAAGTCCCTAACGACTTCATCTCTCAGCTTACCTTCGGGTCCGAGCAAACGTGTTTACTTATGTTCCTTAGAAACACATGCTTGTCTGCTTGAATGTTGCCATGTTTTCATCCAAACTCCGGAAGACTACTAAGTAGTCATTCCGCGCATGGAAGAACCTGAAAGTGTCCGGGACCGTTAGGTCACCAAGGCAATTCCCGAACCAGGGAATTTGCACCCTGAATGAATAAATCACTGAATCACAGCTCGTGGAGCAAACTACTGAATCAACGATCCTGCCTCAACAAGTTCCATATATATATCCTGACTCGAACTTGTTCCATATAACTTGTTCATATATATATATATATCCTGCCTTGAACTTGTTCCTGAACCTGACCCTGACCTGCATGTCGCGGACAACTTGTTTCACGTGAGATTCTCCTGATCTCTGTTCCTGCGGACGGTCTCCGGGGCACCGGGCCGATCCGATCCGGACAGGAACCCCTGTTAGTCTGCCTGCTTCGGGCAGAATGGCGTGTAGCGCCTGTGAACTTATCCTTCACGCCATTCTTGCTCACAGACTAAGTAGTCGCCTGACTCGGAATTAATGACCTGTAGCGTTCCTGATCCGTGCGTTGCTTTTCATTTTCTTTCATGTGCTACACATGTCCTTTATGGCTATGCCAGCGACTCCTGTTCATATAGATAAGTCATCCTCGCTTAGCGGCTATCCGCGTGCGAGTCACCGCATCACATCAAGAACAACTGAACACCTGAACGATCATGATAAAAATGACCCTCGTGTTTGCATATGCTATGCTCCTGAATGTTTATACTTGCCCGTGCTTAAATTAACAATGTTTGCCTTGGACAGGGAAGGCCAAATGGTAAGTCTCGCCGTGTTTCCTCTCATGTCGCACGGCGCACTGCCACACGAGTTAGGCTATTCAATCCTTGCATGAAACTGATCCTAAGGCAACTAGAAAGACAACTTAATAGTTGTGCACGAAACCTGTATTACGTATTTGGATTTGGCGAGCGGGCGAGTAGCTTCCCCACCAGTGCATTCAATGTACTGATAATCCACCAGTTTGTATGCAGGGTGCGGGAGAACCTCGTTCAGTGTGGATGCCTCCAACGTGCGTGCTTAGGCGTGAAGATCACTCCGAAGCAACAGTGCGTCCGGAACAGAAGCACATATAAAAGACATAATATTGTGAACATAGCCCGAACATCGCCTGATCATCGCCTGTACAATCATTCCACAATTGTAGCCACTTGGCACGCTTTTACTATTTCGGAGAGAGAGGCTTGAGCGACTTGTAATCTCGGCTATACGCCGCCTGTAACACTTGTTCATATTAATAAAGAGCTTGCTTTACTTCAACTTGTGTTTCAATGCTTCCGCTATATATATTGTCGACTCAGTGAACCTGTTACCAAATCGCTATGCGTTCATGACTCCGCTGCACTCGGACAATCTGTGCGACTCTGTGGCTTAGAACTCTTACCGCCAGCCAATGAATCACGACCTTGCACGGGCGCGGTTCACGCTCGTGCGGCATCACGCCCGGATGGGTCAAGCGATCGTTCCGCGGGAGCGCTAGCGAGGGTGATTCCCGACTAGCGGGAACGGCCGATTTGCCTGCGGAAGATCGGGGCGTGACCGCTTGCCCCCATCTCTTGTGGGCATGCTACCCTGCTATTTATAGTGATCGTGCTAACGGACTATCGATGCCGCATATGCCTCTGTTTGGTGGCCGCGTATGGCTCCTTCAACAGAATGCAGTTATAACTGTAGTCGAATGCCACGACAGGCTGCCACGTGGGTCTTGGTTAAGATATGTTGTTGATGAGATCTCGAGATTGTTTTCAACCTATCGTGTGCGTGACTTGGTCAGCTGAACATGTAGTCAGCACTGATCGTGCGAGAAATCTTCTTCGGTTGTAACGGAAAGATCCCGTAAGTTGAGAGCCGCATAACGTCTTGGCCGCATAACATTGTGGCCGCATGTATGCTCTCGCTTGGCCTTGGTCGGATTGGCACTCTGGTTGCATGACATAGTGGCCACATACGTGCTCTCGTTTGGCTTGGTCGGATGGACACTCTGGCCGCACGGTATTGTGGCCGCATGCGTGCTCTCTTTTGGCCTTGGTCGGATGGACACTCTGGCCGCATGGGTATGTAGCCGCATATAAGTGAGCAAGTGGTGTGGCACATCTAACGAGGCCATCAATGAGTTAATGTGACTTTTTGTTTTTTCTGAGCTACCCTCTTCACGAGTCCCGAAGCATCTCAGTGTGATGAGTAATGTGTCAGAGAGTCTGACAGGCATTGAAAGACGTGTCAAGGGGGTCTTATGCGCCCCCATGCTTTGTAGTTCTTTAGGCCGCATAGGGTGTACTATGCGGCTTCCAACTCTTTGGTTGATCGGGCCGTTTGTGGCTCCTCTACAACTAGGTTGTTCAGGCCGCATGTGGATCATCTGCCGCCTGTTTTCATTTTTGAGGGGGCATAACATCTATGCGGCCTGTATGATTTTCATGCATCTACAAGTGCGCCAACACAACAAAGTGCACCATTCTCCAGAAGCAACAAAGTGTGTTGGTAAGGAAAGTTTTACCTAAGTGCGCCAACTCTGCAATATCTGCAAAGTGTGCCAACTTGTGTCACGTTCCAGTCCCAAAATACCGAAGGACTAGCCACGTGGCAATGGCCAGTAGCACAACTCTAATGGGCAAACCCAATTTAATGGACCCGTTAAAGTGCACTTAAGCTGTAATAATTATAAATGCAAGTCTACACCATCTATCTCATATAATTCTAATCTCATCCACAGAAAGTAAACACAATTCAATATGATAGACCAGTCAAGATAATAGATAAAAGAAATAGACCATCATCAAGTCAACATAAGTAGTGTCTCAGAGAACAACCCGACAAAATAAGAAAAGAGAATAACGTCAATACTTATGTTCATAAGTCCATATATGAAATAACAATGAGCATAAATAACTGAGTATGAAACTGAATACTCAGGAGAAATTCTCCAGCACAACTTCGTCATCTGGTTCTAGTACTGCTCCAACGTCAGCTCATGTCCCGTAAATCTCGTGGTAAACCTCCTCTGTTGTACCTGGGGAAATAATCCGGATCCAGGTCCTCAGGAGACATAGCAAGGTACAAGAAACACTCAAGACAAATAAAATGCAGTAAATAACAATAGATACTCAGGGCAAGCTATGTAACCAACTATGTGAAATACAAATGAGACCACTACAAGCTCTGTGTCGAGGAGCCCGTAGCAGCAAGAATATCACGTAATGGACCAAGCTCTGATACAGAGACTAAAGCACCTCCAATAATAAAGTATATATATATATATATATATATATATATATATATATATATATATATATATAATCAGCTTGTAGCTTGTGTGTCTCTCCCTACCCAATATAATCTCACGTCTCATGTCCACAACGTCTCATCCATAACACGCAAGATCATGACCTCTAGCTAGTACAACGAGTCATAATGGTATATATGTATATGCAAGTCTCATATCACGAATCATGTAAGCCTATATAGAATCATCATGAATAACTCAGGAAAGATTCTGGCATATGAATAGTGTCAAGTGTCCTATGGTATGACGTACTTGGTAAAGTAAGCACGTAAAGATAGGATCGTTGAATCAATTCTCTAAATGACGTTACATGACTCTACGTACGACGTCGACATTCGAATCTTGTTCGGACGCTAAGCAACGTCTCACGGTCCTAGGTTGAACAGGTATATCATATATATATATATATATATATATATATATATACAAGCAATTAATATCACAGGAACTACTGCAAGTTGGCAATGTACAATTGCTTGGGTTTTGAGCTCCGCCAATTACTCCTGTAATAGTAGAATCTCCAGGTACGCCTCTGGATGTCGAAATAAATATTACCATTGCTATCAGAATACTTGAAATAGCTAGGATTAACTACCCATAATTCCAATTTGGAACAAGGGGTATAATTAACAGTTTTGGGTCAGGACGGGATCCACATGTGGCCCACTTCGTACCAAAAAATGTGCTAAAGGTAAAGTTATCTAAATTCGTCAAACTTAGTATTTACGAGTCCAGAACGATGATACGAACCCAACGGAACATCCTGAACTAGATTCCGATAAGCCGGTCACGAAATCGCCCGTTAAGTGGAACCGTAGGGCCCGCGAAATGGTGTTTCGTCAACGTTCTTAAAATCGAACCAAACTTGGGTCACAGGACCAGCGTAACGCTGTGAATCCGTTGGGGTAAGTTTCGTTGCGAAATGACAAGCACACACAAAATTATGACAAGTGTCAGAACAAGCCGTTACGGTACTTTTCGACGGATACTCGTTGATTTCGGTGTGCACGCACATCCAAATTAACTTTCACGAAATTTCACACGTCCGTGTTGATGATACGCGCCTTTCGGTACAATTTGCACATGACGAAGTCACCTCGTTTAGTGGAAGCACCCTGTTTCAAAATAAATTGGGTTTAAGAAACCAAGTTTTTGACAGAATTTAACAATAATTAAATCACAACATAATCAACAATAAAATAAACTAATTGAAGAGATTAAAACTTGTTTATGTTGTCTAAATTACTGTTTAAACAGAATTTTAGTATCGCGGTCGTTATGAAGATAACGGGACTCAAATACGCGCACCTGTGACAATTTCTGTTCCTAAAAATAAGTTATTTTTTCTGTTTTGCGTCGCGATTTGCGATCGACACAGGACACGATACACTAAACTAATTATAAAGGGTTCAAGGGGGTCATGTGATCTTCGCATAAGACTCGACGGTTCACTGTGCAGGGAGATACATGGGCGAGAGATGAGTACCTTGTTGTGTGCTGCTGATCGTGAATTGGGTGGCCTTCTTTCGGCGGCTTGCGGCGGCGGTCCGGCGGTCGACGTCGGCGGCGGCTCGTCGGAAATGGAAGAGAAGATGATGGTGGTGGTGGTCGGCTAGGTTGGAGTTTATATAGGGTGAAGGGGAGGGAGTTACAGAAGGGGAAGGAGTTACAAAAGGGGAAAGGAAGGGTCGGCGAGGTCGGTTACAAAGAGGGGAAGGGGTTGGGGCTGCGGGGTCGGTTAGGGGAGAGTTACTGTAGCGGGGCTACAGTAACGGGTTCGGGTAGGTTTAGGGTTTCGGGTTCAGATCTAGGTTTGGTTTAGTTTGGTTTGGTTTGGTTTGGATTGGTCTAATATATATATATATATATATATATATATATATATATATATATATATATATATATATGGCCATCTAAAAATAGTTTTGGACCTCAATAAATTTCTAAAAAAATTTACAATACTCTAATATTAGTTTTACCCCAAATTTTTTTTCACTATATTAATAATTAATTAAATATACATAATTATAAATTCATGAATATTATATATTATAAATGGCTAAAAAATACAGAAAAATTCTTCCTTAATCTCAGTAATTACAAATAATAAAATTTAAATTTAATTTCTAAAAATTAGGATATTTACAATTTATCCACCTTAAAAGAATTGCGTCCTCGTAATTAAGAAAATGAAACATAACCGGTCAGGAAAGGTTTGCTCATGAAGAGATGACGTGGTTGCAAGACATGTTTGTTGAACCACGACACAAAGGATAAGGGACCATGAACAAGAAAAAATTGAGAGGAAGGGTGAGGGTTTTGTTCAAGCTGAACACGTAAGGAAGCAATAAAAAACTTTTTTCTAGGCAATGAGAGATAAGTAACTCAAGAGTAAAGGAGTCTGGTTAGAGTAAGGATCAACTACAGCTTCTGAAAACTTGGGTACCACTTACATACTACTACTCTAGACCAACCAGTTCATGCTAGCATAATACTAGGTATAGGCTAGGGAATGGAACTAACAAGCATATGTTAAAGTATTACAAGAAATATTCGCTATTATAGCTAGTTATGATAAAACTAAATCTTACTCATATTCGTTACTTCTCGAGTCTGTGCCTCATCCACTGTCATCGCAAAAGCCTGTCCACGTCCCTGTGGTGGTGTCCTCTGCTGTTGTTGGACCTGTTGGAAGAGTGCTATCTGTGATGCCAAGGGTGGCCTCGGCTGATATCCTCCCGGTGCTGGTGGTCTGACTCCTCCAACTTCCGTCTGTGGTGCTCCCAGTGCTGGATAATCTGGTCGATGTGGCTGCTGAACTGGTCTTGGTGCTGGTAAAGCCTGTCGGTGTACCATCGGTGCTCCTTCTCGACGCTCAGGGCAATCCCTGGCTGAATGCTGTCTGGATCCGCAAGCTAAACATAATACCCATTTGCGTCTGTATTCCTTCTCAACATGGCCTACCTAGCTACAATAGTAACAAGTAGGAAGGACTAGTGCTAGTGATGTAAATGCTCTCTGTGGTGGATTCATCTGTGGTCGCTTTGCAGCTCCTTCCCGTTGTGCTCGGTCTGGTGCTAGTGCATGCGGCCGCTTCTGGCTGGACTCTCTCCTGATAATGCGATCCATGCGCCGGGTTGTAGCAAGGACGTCCGTATAAGAAGTAGTTGCAACAGAGTTGATTAATCTCTGTAACTCAAAGCTAAGTCCGTCAAAGAACTTCTTCGCCCGGCATTGCTGGGCCTCTTGATGAACTTGTTGTTGTGCTTGCATCATTGCGTAGAATATTTGAAACATCTGTTGTCCGTCCATAGGTTGTCCTGGTGAAAAAATGGGCTAAACTGCGACAGTGGTGGAATGCCGTCTCGCCGGAACCTCGAGGCGTGCTGATCTGCTTGATTACTTTGTTAATTGGAGGGATCTCCACTTAGTGGTGTCATCCCATCGTCGTAAGTGACCACAACACCTTATGGTGTTCCCGCGGGTGTATCGTCGTTGGCTCGTGAATCCATTACTCTGCAGACAAAGTAAACTATAAGAGACGCACAGAGGAATCAAGGCAGGATGTAAGTCAAAAAAATTATTTCAAAGTCGATATAGAGGTCAAGGACATATCAACAAGTGGATGAGTTCCTATAATTTATTATATCATAATCGCAGGCTTGCTCGGCTCCTTAGTTGAAACCGAAGCAATATAGTCGTAGACCTTCATGGGCCACCAGAAAAACTATGTCACGTCCCAGTCCTAAAATACCGAGGGACTAGCCACGTGGCAATGGCCAACAGCACAACTCCAATGGACAAACCCAATTTAATGGACCCGTTATAGTGCACTTAGGCTGTAATAAATATAAATGCAAGTCTACACCATTTATCTCATATAATTCTAATATCAACCACAGAAAGTAAACATAATTCAATATGATAGACCAGTCAAGATAATAGATAAAAAGAAATAGTCCATCATCAAGTGAACATAAGTAGTGTCTCGGGGATCAACCCGACAAAATAAGAAAAAAGAACAACGTCAATACATATGTCCATAAGTCCAGATAAGAAATAACAATGAGCATAAATAACTGAGTATGAAACTGAATACTCAAGAGAAATCCTCCGGCACAACTTCGTCCTCTGGTTCTAGTCCTGCTCTAACGTTAGCTCATGTCCCGTAAGCTACGGGGTAAACCTCCTCTGCTGTACCTGGGAACATAATCCGGATCAAGGTCCACAGGGGACATATCAAGGTACAAGAAACACTCAAGCCAAATTAAATACAGTAAATAAAAATAGATACCCAGGACAAGCTATGTAACCAGCTATGTGAAATACAAATCAGAACATCACTAGTACTCAGGCTGAGACCACTACAAGCTCTGTGTCGGGGAGCCCATAGCAGCAAGAATATCACGTAATGGACCAAGCTCTGATACAGAGACTAAAGCACCTCCAATAATAAAGCATATATATATATATATATATATATATATATATATATATATATATATATATATATATATATATATATATATAAAATCAGCCTGTAGCCTGTGTGTCTCTTCCCACCCAATGTAACCTCAAGTCTCATGTCCACAACGTCTCATGTCCATAACACGCAAGATCATGACCTCTAGCTAGTACAACGAGTCATAATGGTATCTATGTATATGCAAGTCTCATATCACGAATCCTGTAAGCCTATAAAGAATCACCATGAATAACTCAGGAAAGATTCTGTCATATGAATAGTATCAAGTGTCCTATGTTATGACGTACTTGGTAAAGTAAGAACGTAAAGATAGGATCGTGGAATCAATTCTCTAAATGACTTTACACGACTCCGCGTACGACGTCGACACCCGAATCTTGTTTGGACGCTAAGTAGCATCTCAAGGTCCTAGGTTGAACAGGTACATCATAGAAATATATATTAAAAAAATACAAGCAATTAATATCACAGTAACCACTACAAGTTGGCAAGGTACACTTACCTGGGTTCTGAGCTCCGTCAATTGCTCATGTAACAGTGGAATCTCCAAGTACGTCTCCTGACGCTGAAGCAAACATCATCATTGCTATCAGAATACCTGAATAGCTAAGATTGACTACCCATAATTTTAATTTGGACACATGGGCAGAATTGACAGTTTCGGGTCAAAGCGGGGTCCACATGTGACCCACTTCGTAGCGAAAAATGTGCCAAAGATAAAGTTCTTTAAATTCGTCAAACTTAGTGTCTACGAGTCCAGAACGATGATATGAACCCAACGGAACGTTCAGAACTGGATTTCGATAAGCCAGTCACAAAATTGTCCGTCAAGTAGAACCGTAGGGCCCGCGAGACGGTGTTTCGTCAACGTTCTCATAATCGAACCAAACTTGGGTCACAGGACCAGCGTAACGCTGCGAATCCGTTGGCGCAAGTTTTGTTGCAAAACGACAAACACACAAAATTATGATAAGTGTCAGAACATGCCGATACGATATTTTTTGACGGATACTCGTTGATTCCGGTGTGCACACACATCCAAATTAACTTCTGTGAAATCTCACACGTCCGCGTTGAAGATACGTGCCTTTCGGTGCAATTCGCACACGACAAAATTGCCTCGTTTAGCGTGACGCACCCCGTTTCAAAAAATTTGGGTTTAAGAAACCAAGTTTTTGACAGATTTCAACAGCAATTAAATCACAGCATAATCAACAATAAAATAAACTAATTAAAGAGATTAAAATTTGTTTATGTTGTCTAAATTACTGTTCAAGCAGAATTTTAGTATCGCGTATCGTTATGAAGATAACAGGACCCAAACACGCGCACATGGGACAGTTTCTGTTCCTAAAAATAAGTTATTTTTTCCTGTTTTGCGTCGCGAGCGATCAACATAGGACATGATACACTACACTAATTACACAAGATTCAAGGGGGTCATGTGGTCTTCGTTTAGGACTCGACGGTTCACTGTTAGGTCTACTGTGCAGGGAGATATATGGGCGAGAAGATGGGTACCTTGCTGTGTGCTGTTGATCGTGAATTGGGCGACCTTCTTTCGGCGGCTTACGGCGGCGGTCCGGCGGTCGACGTCGGCGGCGGCTTGTCGGAAATGGAAGAGGAGATGATGGTGGTGGTGGTCGGCTAGGTTGGGGTTTATATAGGGTGAAGGGGACGGAGTTACAGAAGGGGAAAGGATGGGTCGGCGGGGTCGGTTATAGGGAGGGGAAGGGGTCAGGACTGCGCGGTCGGTTAGGGGAGAGTTACTGTAGCGGGGCTACAATAACGGGTTCGGGTAGGTTTAGGGTTTCGGGTTTAGTTGCGGGTTCGAATCTAGGTTTGGTTTAGTTTGGTTTGGGTTGGGTTGATTTATTTTAATCTATATATATATATATATATATATATATATATATATATATATATATATATATATATAGCCATTTAAAAATAGTTTTGGAACTCTATAAATTTCAAAAAAAATTTACAATACTCTAATATTAGTTTTACACCCAAAAATATATTCTCTGCACTATATTAATAACTAATTAAATACACATAATTATAAATCCGTGAATATTATATATTATAAATGACTAAAAAATACAGAAAAATTCTTCCTTAATCTCAGTAATTACAAATAATAAAACTAAAATTTAATTTATAAAAATAAGGGTGTTTACAACTTGGCTATTTAAGCAGTGGCGTACATTCTTGATGACTTGCAGACCCATTCAAAAGTGTGCCAAATTGGATTGGCGTTCTTTTGGTGGAATTGCCTTTGTACAAAACGTACGTAAGAATAGAAAAGTGCGTCCAGAGTACTCAACATATCTTGGCGCACTTTCTAAGAAATTTGTGAAACACGCACAAGTACGCTCACTGGAACTTCGTTTTATGAGCCAAGGGTTCCCTGCTTACTTTTTGTATGCATTCTCAGGCCAACTTTGTATTCTCCGACTTGCTGTTCTCGGGCTCCATGAGCAATCCAATTCAAGAAAAATAAAATCATCAATGAGACAAGTTCTAAGTGTTACCCAAAAATAAAACTGATCAAATGATTAAAACAAGTTATACTAATAATCAAAGCAAGATCCATGGTTGTCCCTTTGGTTGGCAAGCTGTACTTGTCTACGGTCATGTTCTACCCTAATACTACCAAGGTCACACACGACCAAGGCCAAGCTTGACTGCTCTTAGTGAAGGCTGAAAGAAGTGAAAAAGGAAAGAAATGAAAGGAAAAGAAAAGTGAAGGAAAGATAAATAATTTGCTTGAATAGGCGAATGGTTGATTGTAGGTCATTGGATCATAATCCATGTCCCTCTCCCGAGTTCATCACAATCATAAATATGAAAACCAAGAGACCAACGATCCAAAGCATGCAACTAAGAAATTTTTTTACAAAAATAACCTAGACAATACATGAATTGTATAAAACATAAAGTAAGCAATTAAACATAAAGCAAGCTATACATGTATTATATGCGTATATCGGATACGTATACTAGAACATTGAAACATGTCTCCCAAAGAAAGTGAGAGAGAGAGAGAGAGAGAGATGGTCATTAGGAAAGAGAATTTTATCAAGGTAGTTGTCATTTATTGTTGTAGGAAAGTAAGAATACAAAGTAGTAAGTTGATCAAGTATAAGAGCATCTCCAACCCTATTGACTTCTTTTGTGTTATGATTCCTATGTGGCATGAGGCACAAGATAATATTTTTTCTATGTGACAAAATTATATTCACACAAGACAGTGAGATAGAAAAGTGTTCTCCAATACAAAGGTATTGAGAAGAAGAAAAAAAACTATTTTTTTCAACTTAGAAGACAACTTTTTCACTTCTTCCTTTTTTTATAAATATTTTTATTCATAATTGATGATGTGGAAGTAAAATATTATGAAGTCTATTGTCTAGATCTAGACAACCAACTTCACATTGTCCTTGTCATGTCATTGTCTTGTCAACTTCAAGATGTGTAAAAGGACGGGCGGCCTGAAATCCGGTCCGGGCCGGCCCAGACCCGGTCAATGGACCGACCCGCTTCGACCCACTCTCCCCCACGGGTCCGGACTGGGTCGGAGGATCCGACTAGCAAGTCTGGCTCGGTCTCGACTTTGTTCGGGCCGGATCCGATTCGGTCGGCCCGGACCGGCCCGGTTCCGATTCCGGCCCGATTCAGCCCGGTTCGACTGATTTTTATTTTTATTTTTTTGGATATATCCTCTGGGGGATATTTTTACCAAAATACCTCTATTTTAGTGGTTGTTTTTAACATTTTAGGGGTATTTTGGTCATTTTATTAAAAATGACCAAAATACCCATTATAACAACTCTTTTTGAGGGTATTTGGGGTCATTTGGTCCCAAAAATTCCTATAAATAGCCCATAATTCTTGAAAAATAAACACAACACAATTTCTTTCCTCTTACAATTTTTTTCCCTCTTACAAAGTTTAGAAGAAATACAATTACAAAGTTTAGAAGCAAAGCGATATTGGAGTCCAACTTCTTTCCTCTCAATACATTTTTTTGCGATTTTTTTTGCAGGCTTCTAGCAGTCGTTACAAGTAACTTTAATTTTATCGAAAAAAATTTCTGATTTAAGAACCCCCCCCCCCCCCCCTCTCTCTCTCTCTCTCTCTCTCTCTCTCTTTGTAGAGAAGTAATTAATTTTGCTCTAAAATTTTTTGAAAATATATATTTTTTAAAATATGGATGGACAAGGTTCAAACCAAACTTTTAAAAATTATGACTATTATAATAATGTTTGAAAATAATTTTATTCATGATTCTGTGTCACCGACACAAATGTCACCTCATAAAGTTTGCAGTATGACTACGGCTACAAATGTTGACAATAGAAAAAAAATTATGAAATTTTTTTACAAAAATATTTGTCACTGATAGTGAGGGAGCACCGGTTTTAGATCCAAAAGATCAAAAATTAATACCTAAGGTTGTGGAATGTAAGAAATGTAAGTGGGTGAACAAATGAAAAAAAAATGATGGCACGAACACTTTAAAAAGACACTACGAAAGTTGCTAAAGCAAAAATACACTGCAGGCTAGACAAACACAGCTAAGTACCGGTGGTCAATGATATTCTATAGGCAACTTTACTTATTTTGATGCTCTTAATAAGACTAAGTTAGCGAGATATATTAATTGTGAGGAACAACCCTTTACACTTAGTGAGAGTGATTTCTATTATAATTATGCATGTAATACCATTAATTCTTGTTTTACTAAAGTTTCTAGATCTACTGCTAAGTAGAGGCTCTAAATTTTTTCAAAAAGATAAGACTATTTTGAAACAAAATTTTATGCATGTTAATAAATTAGCTCTAACTTCTGATATATGGACTACTAAGCAAAATTATGCTTATATTTGTATCACGACACATTATATAGATCCAAGATGGATGTTGCAAAAATGCATCATTTGTCTAAAGTCTTTAGAATTTTTACATGCCGGTACTGTAATCGGTGGCACTATAATGTAATTTGTGCGTGAATATGACATTCACAATAAAATATTTTTGACTTCTTTTGATAATGCTAGTAATAAAACTTCTTCTATTAATGTTTTGAAAATACAATTTAAGCTATGTTAGAAGGTATACTTTTTCATGTTAGATGTGCTTGTCATATTATTAATTTGATTGTACAAGAATGTCTTGAATTCTTTCAACTAAATTTAGAAAATGTTAGATTATGTTTACAGAGTTTGAACACTTCTGCAAATAGACAACAAGATTTAAAAAATTTATGTACACAATATGGTGTTACTTTTAGGTGATTTGTTAAGGATGCACTACATAGATGGAATTCTACTTATTTAATGTTAAAATCTTCCATGAAATTTAAAGATGTTATTACACATTATTGTAATGCTAATCCTAGTTTTGATTATCAAGTAACTGAGAATGATTGGTTAATTGCTACTTCTATTTTTGAATTCTTAGAATTATTTTACAATGCTACAACCATTCTATATGGAGTTTATTATCCAACTTCTTCTTTAGTTTTAACAAAAATTCTTAACATATTTTATTTATTTTCTAGATATAGAAATGTCTCTGGTTTTGATTATGTGGTTTCCAAAATGGAAGTCAAATTTAAAAAATATTGGGGTAATATACCTTTTTTATATTGTTTGGCTTCGATTTTTTATCCCAAGATTAAATTAGATAGTTTATATATTTTATTAAACGTATTTGAAGAAAATATGAGAGTTGACGTAGGTAGCTTGAAAGTAGAAATTAAGGATGTTTTAGATAGTTTAATTGCTTTATATGAAGAAAGAGTTGTATCCACCCGACCCGGTACAACTGTTCAGGTAGTAGCTCTGGTTTTATGTCTAAATTATCATATGCTAAAAGTGTACTACAAAGGAAGAAACAAAACAATTATTCCCAACCCACTCAAGAATTGTCCTTATATCTAAATTCTTATGAAGAAGATGAAGATGACTCTTCAACTTATTATTCAATTTTAGAATGGTGGAAGATACACGAAAAAACTTATCATGTACTTTCTTCTATATCACGTGATATTCTAATGGTCCCGGTGTCCACGGTAGCATCAGAATCTTGTTTTAGTACATGTTGAAAGATGCGAAGCAAGAATAGGAGTCGGTTGCTGCCAGATATTTTGGAACCTTGTGTCTGCGTTCATGATTAGACCCGTGCTAAAAAAAGAACTCAAGACTCAAGAGATGAAAGCGCCGATATCTCAGAGCTGGACTTTCAATCTCTTACTATGGATGTCACTACCGAAGGAGGAGCTGAGCAATAAACTTCAACGAAAGACGGACGACGATTTTTTTTGAAAAGACTTGTACATTTTTTTACAAGCTTTATGCAAATAAAATATCATTTACAAGTTTTTTTTTTGTTACTTAATATTATAATACATTTATAATTTTATTGTCATTAATAAAAAAATTCAGCTTTTTCTTACTTAATGTTCCATGTTGTTTACATTTAACTTATTTATTTCTATATAAATAACTTCTTTAAATATCAAGTTATAAATTTGTATTTAAATTCATAAAAAAAGATATATACATTTTTTTATAAGTTATTTTAAAAAAATCGAAAAATAAATTCAAGTTCTAAATATTTAGATTTTAACTTATACTTAAAGTTATATAAATATTGATATAAAGAAATCAAATAAAATTTTCTTACTTAATGTTTATATAAAATATTACATAAATAATAATAAAAAAATTTATACCAAATAACTTATAAGTTTTAAATTATACAAAATTAACTTAGTAACAAAAATCTTATAAATTTTAACTTGAATTTATTAACATATAAGTTATATCATATTGATTAGATATAAAAAATATATAAATAAACATTAAAAAAAAATTAATAACTGGGTCAGTCCAGCCCGACCGTGAATCGGTCCGGATACAGATTGGTTCGGTCCGATCAATCGCAGATCGGGTCGCTGGTCCGATCTGGGTCGGGTGCCAAGCCGACCGGGTTGGACCGGTCCGCTCTCTTCATCGGATTGGGCCGGGATCGACTCGAACCCGATCAAAATCGGACAAATTGGATCGCGGACCAAACCGATTCGGTCCAATATACATCTTAATGTCAATTTCACAATAAATTTTTTATTTGTATTATTTTTTATTTTATTTTTTGAAATATGAAGTTATGATTCTTCCGTGATAATCATTTTTTTATATTTTTTTTAAACTAACAATTGGGTTGGGTATGCACTAAGATGGTATGTAAAATTCTTTTCTTCTCTATCTTTGTTTCTGTTTTGTATTTATGACAGGGAATAGACATTGTCTGCTTGGGATGTGGCCAAGACATGGATGATGGAACCCACAGAGGGACACAATCACTACCTCCACCCTGTCCTTTCAAACCAGCCTAAGGCTAACCTTTGACCTCATCACCGTACGATTTATGGGACCCATCATGTTAATAATTCTCAATACTTATCTTTCCTTTTCTTCTATTTTATTTTATTTCAAAATTATAATAATATTATGTTTTCACTATAAACTTGTTTATATTAGTTCAAATTTAGTGAAATTGCAAAAAAAAAAAACTAAGTAGAAGTCTTATAAATTAAGAATAAGATAAAAAAAAATACCTTATATTATTTGGACAATTTTATTTTTATCTTGGAGGTTTTGTAGTCGTCATTGTTATAAATATAAAGTTATAGGCACGTAGGTGTGTATGTACAAGCCCAGAAAATAAGATATTATAGCTATAAAATAAAAATTAATCACCAAATTTTTTTTTTCTTTTTTGTCTAGTTAATGAAGTAAAAATTTGAGCTAATGCATAAATTTTGTATGTAAAATTTTAAAGATAAGTCTACTAATTAGTGCATCTAACTTCATCTAAATTCTATAATATAATCATATCAATTCAATTCAATTCAATTATTAAAGCTCATACCAAAATCATGCGAGCTTAGCATTATTTAAGTGTATTTCTTTATTTCTTATAGAAAAGGTGGGTAACTCCTATTTAACTCGCTATATATATATATATATATATATATATATATATATATATATATATATATATGTGTGTGTGTGTGTGTGTGTGTGTGAAAAAAATAAAAAATATGAGCAATAGGCTCATATTTCTATATGAGCCAATGCACATGAGGACCAATAGGAATTGAGTGTATTAATACACATGGGTGCACATGAGATGTAGAAATTTATTCATATTGGTCCACATGTGCATGACTCATATAGGAATATGAGCCATATCCCGTTTATCCTATATATATATATATATATATATATATATATATATATATATATAACAAAATAGAGTCTAATATCAAGTTTTTATGACACCATTCAGATTCATATTTTTATAAAAATAAAAAAAACTTTAGGATATAATTTTGGTTTTTTGGAAAAGACAATATCCACAATAATGTATTTTTGTGTGTGTTGATCCTCACAGTCAAGACGGGTACAAATATTTTCTTTCTGCCAAGTTCCGTGGGAGAGAGAATCCAAATTCTTTTCTCGTTTGGTTCGCAGAATCATAAAATTTTAAAAAAAATTGATTATTTTTCTATATTTGGGAAAAATGTTGTCTCCATCCAACTAAGAATTTATTTATTTTTTCCAATTTTTTTAATATTTTCAAACACCGAAATTTTTTTTAATAAGAATTATAATTTTGATTTTTTTTTCGCGAATCAAACGAGACCTTAAAATAGAATTGAAGTCTAGCTTGCTTCACCAATAGTAAAATAGAAAAAGGGGGAAAAAAAAAAACATTTGACACCCTTAGCATGATTAATGAGTCATGTTTAGCAATTGATCCCCTAAAGCATAGTCTTCATGATTAAGATTCTCTCTTTCAATTATGCAAGACTATATACAAGATTGACCATTCATGCAATTTGCCTTTGTCATCTACATGAAGATATAGGCCTGATTATTTTGTCTCTCACCCTTTTATAAATTGAAGTGGACCACATGATCTATCTATCCATAGATTGAAAGAGCTTAAATAAGGAGGAAAAAAATAACTTCTCATTCCCATCACAGTGAAAGAAGCATTCATCATCATCATCCTGCAATGAATATTATAAGAGACAATCAATTGGGGTTGGCTCCATCTTTGTGAAGTGAGGGCTACCCCTCCCCCATTGCTTTCAATGCCGTTGTGACTAAAGAATGTAGTTCTCAATTGAGAGCAATGGCCCCCATGGCACTTCCCATTTGAATTTGGAGGGAAGATCACATAAAAAAAAAATTTAACAGAGAGGAATTAAATGTAGATGTTAGCTCAATTTACTGATTGAGTTATTTTTAGGGCAATGCAAAATCTGGTAACCCTTAGGCCTCCTTTGGTTCGTAGAAAGAAAATTAACTCTTTGGTCTTAAAATATAATTTACATCAACTTTTTTTTTCCGGTGTTAGAAAAAATCAAAAAAATTAGAAAAAAATTGAATCCTTAGAGGTGGAAAAGTAAATCCTTAGTTGGATGGAGAACCATTCTCCCCTATTTTTTTCTTCATTTTGAAATTATTATTCTTTTCTCCTCATTTTCATTCGCACACAAATACAGGAAATGAAAGACTTTTCTTTTCCAATGTCATGATTCCACGAACCAAATGTAGCATCTTAATGTTTTCTTGATTTGTAGGATATAACCCTTATGCCAAGTTTGGTTCACGAAATCAGAACCTTGAAATTTTTTATTTTTTATTTTATGTGTTTGGTTGCCAAAGAAAATGAGTAGAAAAAAAAATTCTCGAAGGGAAAAAAAATGTTTAACCATCTATACCAAGAATTCACTTTTTCTTCCATTTTTCTGCATTTATTACAAAATTTTAGTACTAAACTATTCCTGCTCAAAGATGTATTTTGACTGTATTCATGGCCTTTCCAAATATAGGAAAGAAAATTTTATAGGAATTGTAATTTTCAGTGTCCATGGAAAGAGCAAAGAATTGTTTCCCTTTCCATTCCTTACCGCGGACCAATTGAGACTTTAACGTTTTCCTGATTTGTAGGATACCATCCTACTCTTTTCTTTTAGGGTTATTTAGTTTCAGGGTCTTGTATAATATTGAAAATTTAAATTTAGGTTTTCATATTGTCTATAAGAGGGTTTGAATTTCGTCCTAACAATTGACTTGGACTGACTGTCCAAAATGCAGACTTAAAGGAAAATTTTGAATGTTATAAGAGACCATAAACTAAACTAAAATATGTTAGGGTTGTGTGACTTGGATTATTTAGTTTTGTCATGACCAATTGAGAATAATAATTGTAACATTGTTGTTTGCTTCTATCCTGATCTCAGTAGCCACATAATCCTTTGGGACTATTGAGTTGCAAGCATTCAACAATGCGACCGAAACTCAAGACGGTGCACCCTTCGACCAAATAGTCAAGTACAATCTCACCATGCAATTTATGAGCTACGTAACTAAATTCACGACAGTTTTCTCGCCGGCATGAGGAATCTATCTCAAGATTGTCATGCTCATGATTCTTGCAGTCGTGGACATGATCGGTGTGGCTAAGACAACTGACAACAAAATATACGTCGGTGCCAACTACAAAGCCCAAGCCAACCAAATTTTTTTTTATTTAGTTCTAGGTTATTTATTAGGCATTTGTTTTATGATCTCATATAATGTCACGTTCCGATTTCCGCTAGATCGATAATCGTCCCCCGGACGTGATGTCATGCGAGCGTAAGACGCGCCCGCACAAGGCCTAGGCATAAATGATATACTTTAAAAACATATGCAACAGAGTACGCAAATAAAATTTTACACATTGGAAAGAAAAAAAGTTCTCTTTATTGATAATAAACATCTTTGTTACAAACTCTTGACTCAAAAGTAAAGGGGGTACCACACGGGCTTACATGATGGACGCCAAATGAGATAGCCGATCCATACATTACATCATTTACAAAAATTCAAAAGGGAAAACCACCTTGGGTGCGTGTTTGCACCATCACCTAGGAGCTTCAAAAGGGTATGTGTGTGCTCCTTGAAAATATGTACTTGCACTCAAAAAGTAACGAACACGAACGCGTCAGACTAGTGAAAGGTTAGGGGGGAAGCTTCAGATCCTCGCCGCATCGCCTTGGCTCGGGGAACCGGCTGTAACGAGGGTCAGTACTTCGAAAAGTACCAGTGAGGACGAGCTAACCCAACACACCAAATCGACATCGTATTCCTATGAACATGCACCATTATTATTATATGATATTTCTATCTTGCCTTAGTTCAATTTCTTCAATATTCGAAAGAATGAAAGGATATAACAAAAATGTGCCACCGCTCGGTGACTTTTATCCGAACCATCTGAACCACCTGTACACAACTTACCATGACCTTCCCTGCTACTAAGACATAATTAGTTTGCACAGTTTAAATATACATAAGAATTACTATCATGACAAGCCATCATGGATTATCGTCTGGGTAGACGGCGATGCTTGCAGCACAGGTAGTGAGCCCCGCTATAAACTCCCGCATCACCCGTGCTAGGTTGCTAGCACGACTAACTGTTGTTCCGCCCGGGACGAGTGGCCCCGGTGCCCCGGCGACCGTTAGCAGGAACCATATACCTTGTGCACAAGTTGTCCATGACCATTGACGATCTAAACACTAAGTTAACGTACGAAGCATTTTAAGACATCAGAATGAACATAACTACTTTAGCACAGTGCGATGGCATAGTTTATCTGCTGATGTGTTCATATTACAAGTTATGTACTACCCATTGAACAGTTATAGAGGCATAAGTTCTAGCGACACTGAAACATAAATATATACATGCGTAGCGGACCAGGATGCAACAATATGATCGTGTAATAATTTTATGTGACAAGCATTAAGTGTTCCAAGTATAATTCTTTTTATTTTGACTCAATTTATTATTGTCACGTCCCAGTCCCAAAATACTAAGGGACTAGCCACGTGGCAATATCCAGCAGCACAACTCCAATGGACAAACCCAATTTAATGAACTCGTTAGAGTGCACTTCAACTGTAATACATATAAAATGGTCTACGAATATCTGTCACAGTTTATATATCTAATCTCATCCACAATAAGTAACAAAATTTCAAAGAAACAAGTCCAGTCACAATAATATAAAATGATCTGTCCAACCATAGCAATATAAATAATGTCACAGGGAACAACCCATCATCAAAATAGAAAAAAAAATAACTCCAAGTAAAATATCCAGAAGTTACTACAAGATCAAATATCTAAGAACACTAAGCATAATAAATGAATGGTGAGAATACTGTGTGCGCAAGAGAAGTCCTCCGTAACAACCTCGTCCTCTGCAACCTATACGTTTCCAATAGCAGCACCTGTCCCGTAAACCTCGCGATAGCTCTCCTCGTCTATACCTGGGGACATAATCCGAATCCGGGTCCTCAGGGGACATAGCAAGGTACAATAAACACTTAAGCCAAATAAAATATAGTAAGTAAAAAATAGATCCTCAGGGCAAGCTATGTAACCAGCTTAGTGAAATACAAATGAGAGCATCACTAGTACTCAGGCTGAGACCACTACAGGCTCTGTGTCGGGGAGCCCATGGTAGCAAGTAGTATCTCGTACGGCCAATAAATGTTCCAAGCACTGGTACAGAGACTAAAGCACCTCCAGTAACATTATATATATATATATATATATATATATATATATATATATATATAGCATGTAGCATGTATGTCTCTCCCCACCCAATGTAACCTCATGTCTCATATTCACGACGTCTCATGTCCATAAGATGCAAGATCATGATCTCCAGCTAGTACCATGAGTCATAATGATATCTATATAATATGCAAGTCTCATATCACGAATCATGTAAGCCTATACAGAATCACCATGAATAATTCAAGAAATATTCTATCACATGAAATAGTGTCAAGTATCCTACGGTATGGCGTACTTGGTAAAGCAAGTACGTAAAAATAGGATCGTGGAATCAACTCTCTAAGTGACGTTATATGACTCCCCATACGATGTCAACAGTACCCGAATCTTGTTCGGACGCTAAACAACGTCTCACGGCCCTAGGTTGAACAGGTACATCACTAGAGTATATATATTTGGAAAGAAATACAAGCAAATAATATAATAGGATATACTGCAAGTTTGGCAAGGTACACTTACCTGGGTCTGCAGTATGTAGTTGCAAAGTTGGTCCTACGTCCACTACTCCGGAATCCAATTGACATAAACAATAAATTTTCTACTTTAAGTATCAAATCAAGAATCTTGTAACCGTAAATAAATTGTATAATTTATTATAAATCATTAATACCCAAGTCCAACCTTATCCTAACATGTAAATTCTTGACACAAAAACTTACATGTTTTACGAGGTATCGGAACCTAGTTTCATGGTTTACGACTTCCAAAATTTACGGTTAAGTCCCCAATCGTAGGACATCAACATAAATTATAATAAATAATGGAATCTTGATTTAAACCTGATTTATATTAATTTTTAACCATTAAATTTTAGAATTGACAAAATAATCATATTTCAAGACTAGGGTTACTTTAAGTTGACTAGTTTTGTCTGAAACTTGTTCGGAGCATTGTCAGTTCATGTGTATGGTTTATATTCATGAAAAATTATTTTATATCATATTTTATTCGGTTTTAATCTTAAAAAATAATCACCTTTTGTTTCTTCCAAAATAACCCCTATTTATGGGCAAAACTATGCCACAAAATTACTCGAAACCTAGGCTAGTGACCCTTATTTTTTGGGTTCAAAATTTTGATAAAAATACCATAAAAATAATTCTAAAATACTTATTTTATAGTAATAAACCACCAATAAATTCAGTTTTAAGAATTAACAATAAGGCCTCCAAGAACCGTGTCACAAAGTCTAAAACTAGCCCTAATGTTGCACAATCTATCATCAATCTAACATAAAATTTCTCATAGATTTTTATGGTGGAAAAAGATGGCAAAAGAGAGTTCTAGAAAATTAAACTTACATAAATCTAAGAGAGTAATGCGATGGGGATTTGAGAAGGAAAGTTTGAATCCTTACCCGAAAGCTTTGAAGGTTTGGATGAATGTGCCTCTTCTTGTTCAAGAACACACATTCTTGCTTTTGCTTGCCTTGGTTCTCCCTTCTTGATGGGTTGATGATGATGGAAATGGGTTCTTGATGGGTTGATGATGATGGCAATGGGTTCTTGATGGGTTGGATGGCAATGGTGGAGCCTTTATGGTTGTTTGGTGGAGATTGGGTAGAAGGATGATGAGAGGTGGAGCTTTGGAAGAGATGAGAGGGTTTTTGGTGAAGTAGATAATGTTGTGAGGGATAGATGACAAAATGCGGCTGCTCTTACACGTGAAGGAGCGGGGAGGGGTCAGCCAAAAAGGGGAGAGAGTTGTTAGGGTTAGGGTTTTGTGACAAGGGGGTGTATATATATGAGCTTTTTGGATAGATTTGAACCTAGAATGGGGTATTCCTAGGGCTTGTAGGGGTCGACCACCAAGGGGGCTGCTCTTTCACGATATTATGAAGAGGGGGTGGGTTGTTATGGTTGGAATTTGGTTGGTTAGGATCTTGGGTGGTTAGGTAGTTAGTTAGTTAGGTAGTTTGCCAACTAGGATGCCACCTATGGCCTTTTCTATAATCAGAACTCTATAAATAGAACCAAATTATATATATATATATATATATATATATATATATATATATATATATATATATATATATATATACATAGGGGTATTTGTGTGTACTACATGCGTTTGGGTTGGGTTTGGATCAAGTTCTAGTCAAAAGGAGGCAGTTTTACGGTAACCGTGGTTCTAAGATATTTGACAATATTTTTGGAAAATGGGGGGATAAAAAAAAAGCATTAATGTCCCAAATATATTAAAGCACAATCAAGATTAGTAATATAAATTTTGTTGGAAGAAAAATATCATATATATAAAAGAAGAATTTAGAAATTAATACCTTAATCCATTAAATTAAATTAAAATAAATTATATTATATTATATTAAATAAGTAAATTAATTAAAAATATCAAATTAACCATATTCAAAAATGAGGGGACTTACAATCTATCCACCTTAAAAGAATTACGTCCTCGCAATTAAGAAAAATGAAACTTAACAGGTCAGGAAAGGTTTGCTCCAAAAGAGATGACACGATTGCAGGACATGTTTGTGGAACTACGAAAATGAAGGGTAAGGCATCATGAGTAAGAAATTCGAGAAGAAGGGTGAGGGTTTTTGTTTAAGCAGAACAAGTAGGGAAGCAATGAAAACTTTTTTCCTAGGCAATGAGAGATGAGTAACTCAAGAGTAAAGGAGTCCGATTAGAACGATGATCAACTATATCTTCTGAAAATTTAGGTACCTCTTCCATATTACTACACTAGCCTAACGAGTTCATGCTAACATAATACTAGGTATAGACTAGGGAATGGAACTAACAGGCACTTGTTAAAGTATCACTAGGAATATCTGTTACTATAGCTAGCTACGATAAAACTAAATCGTATCCATCTTCGCTACTCCTCCAGCCTATGCCTCCTCTACTGTCATTAAAAAGCTTGACTTTCATGCCCCAATTTTTTCTAAATCGATAATCGTTCCCCGGGCTCTACGCCATGCACGCGTAAGGCGCGCGTGCACAAGGCCTAGGCATAGTGATATACTTTAGAACACTTACAACAGAGTACACAAATAAGATATCACACAATGAGATATAGAAATGTTCTCTTTTATTGATAATGAACATCTGATTACAGACTCTTGACCCAAAGGTAATAAAGGTGCCGCGCGGGCTTACAACTTAGACGCAAAATAAGATAGTCGTTCCAAATATTACATCCCTTACTAAAACTTCAAAATGCAATAGACACCTGCAGGCGAAGCTATCGTCTTTCTTCGGAGCTGCATAAAAGGGGTGTACGAGCTCCGAATATTTTATACATGTTCCAAAAGGCATGAACGAAGTGTATTGAGTACTGGACTGGTTGGGGGAAGAAAGCTTCAGCTCCTAGCCACGTCATCTGGGCTCAGGGAACCTGCTGCAATGAGGGTCAGTACTTTAAAAATTACTGGTGAGGGCGAGCTAACCCAACTATCCAAACCAGAACAATATTTAGGTGAGGCAACATATTATTGAGGTGGACTTTCTATCTTGGCTTAGTTTGAGTTACAACATACAATGCATATATAAATATGACTTAATAACTGTGCCACCGTTCGGTGGCTTTTTACTTACGGCGTTACGTCCACCTGCACAAGACTTACCATGTTCTTTCCTGTCAAGAAGACATCAGTAGCTTGAACAAATAATACATTAAGATAGTTGGGTCATGGCACACATTTCCACCGTGGACAATAGCTACAATAAGACGATGATCCTTGCAGCGCGGGTAGCAAGCCCCGCTACAAGGCCCCGCATTACCCGTGCTAGTCTTGCTAGCGTAGCTATCCGAGTTCCGCCCGGAATGAATCGACCCCAGTGCCCCGAGAACCGTTCGCAGGAATCAAACCTTGTGTACAAGTTGTTCGACTAAACGACGTATCAATACTAAGTTAATAATTGAAGCATTTCAAGCCATCAGAATGTACATATCTACTTTAGCACAGTAAAAATGACATAGTCTACCTGCTCAAGTGATCACATTTTGATTTATTTGCACTACACATCTGTACAATTATAAATGATAAGTTCTAGATATAACTGAAATATAAATACATATAATGCATAACGGACAAGCACGCATACAATATGATCGTATGAAAATTTATATAAAAAGTGTCCTATGGTATCGTTGATCGGGTCATGCAAACGAGTCAGATTGTTAAGAATGAAGACTTGAAAGAAGGGAGCTAATAGAAGTAAGGCCACTCACAAGTTAGTGAACCGGTAGAGAAAAAAAGGGAGATCTTCAAGACTCCGCTTGCGTATCGCATACACGATCACCTGCACGCACCAACAGATGATCAATATCTCATGCTTCGGTCTCCAAGGGTTCGATACGAAATACAAAATTCTAAGAATGAAGGCAATGAAATCCATCGAAATCGTTTAAGAAAATGCAAGTCATAAAACCAATAAGAAAGCAACCAAGCGGCATAAAAAATGGGCAAGAAAACCAACGCAACGGAAAGGCCCCTCTCGACTTTGCCGTCGAGTCCTTTCTTGAGGCACGATCGGTTGAATGTGGGACCTGATTCCGAAGAAACCAATCCATAACTAGGAAAGGATCTTGATTCAATCTATCCCGATCGAACGATACCAAGTATTTCTTAGCCGCGCTCCCCGAATAGGGGGAACGGGGTGCTACACTGACCACGTCCCTGAGCTGGTATCCTCTGCTGTTGCTGTGCCTGCTGGAAGAACGTTGCATGTAGTGCGAAGGTGGCCTCTGCGGATATCCTCCTGGTGCTAGCGCCCTCGGTGCTGGAATAACTGGCCCCAGTGGCTGCTGAACTGGCCTCGGTGCGGGTAAAGCTAGTCGGTGAACCATCAGTGATCGTCGGTGAACCATCGGTGCTCCTCCTCGATATTCCATGCAATCTCTAGCTGAATGCTGTTCTGAACCTCAAAGCAAACACAATCCTAATCTGCGTCGGCATTCCTTAGTGAGATGGCCTACCTTGCCACAATAATGACAAGTAGGGAGTCCTGGTGCTGGTGCTGGTAGGGCTGATCGATGAATTATCAGTGATCCTCTCCGCTGTTCCATACAGTCCCGTGACGAGTGTTGTCCCGATCCATAAATCAAGCATAGTTCTAACTTGCGTCTGTACTCGCTCGCGTGATGACCTTGATTGCCACAATATTGACATATAGGCAGTGTCGGTAGGGTTGCTCCGGGTGGCTGGTGCATGTGAGGTCTCTTTGTAGCTCCTCCTTGTTGTGCTCGGTCTGGTCCTAGTGCATGGGGCTGCTTCTGGCTTGACTCTCTACCGTTGACCTGTTCCATGCGTCAAGCTGCTACAAGGACGTCCGTTTAAGAAATACGTGTAACTGTGCCAATCAATCTTTGTAACTCAAATATCAGTCCGTCAAAGAATTTCTTCGCCTTTTATTCCTTTGTCGGGATCAGTGTAGGGTTGAACAGTTGAATTAAGCATGATACAAGTCAACGAATTTATTCGAGTCTGATATAGAGGTCAAGAACGTGTCAACATGTGGATGAGATCCTATAAATTTATTTTCGCATGCTTGCTTGGTCCCTTAGTTGAAACCAAAGCAATATATTCGTAGACCTGCATGGGCCACCACAAAAACTTTGTCACGTCCCAGTCCAAAAATACTAAGGGACTAGCTACGTGTCAATGGCCAACAGCACAATTCCAATGGGCAAATCCAATTTAATGGACCCGATAGAGTGCACTTAAGCTGTAATACATATAAAATGGTCTACAAATACCTATCACAGTCAATATATCTAATATCATGCACAATAAGTAATAAAATCATAAAGTGACAAGTCCAGTCACAATAATATAAAATGATCTGTCCAACCAAAGCAATATAAATAATATCACAAAAAATAACCCGTCATCAAAATAGAAAGGAAAATAACTCCAAGTACAATATCCAGAAGTCACTACAAGATCAAATATGTAAGAACACTAAGCATAATAAATGAATGGTGAGAATATTGTGTGCTTAAGAGAAGTCCTCCGAAATAACCTCATCCTCTGCAACCTGTACGTCTCCAATAACAGTACCTGTCCCATAAACCTTGGGATAGCTCTCCTCCTCTACACATGGGAACATAATTCAGATCCAGGTCCTCAGGGGACATAGCAAGGTACAATAAACAGTCAAGCCAAATGAAATACATTAAGTAAAAATAGATCCTTAGTGCAAGCTATGTAACCAGCTAAGTGAAATACAAATGAGAGCATCACTAGTACTCAGGCTGATACCACTACAGGCTCTGTGTTGGGGAGTCCATAGCAGCAAGTAGTATCTCGTAGGGCCAGTAAATATGCCAAGATCTGATACAAGACTAAAGCACCTCCAGTAACATAGTATAGATATATAAACACAATCAGCCTATAGCATGTATGTCTCTCCCCACCCAATGTAACCTCACATATCATGTCCATGACGTCTCATATCCATAACACGCAAGATCATGACCTCTAGCTAGTATAACGAGTCATAATGATATATATAATATGCAAGTCTCATATCACGAATCATGTAAGCCTATACAGAATCACCATGAATAACTCAAAAAATATTCTGTCACATAAAATAGTGACAAGTTTCCTACGATATGTCGTACTTGGTAAAGCAAGCACGTAAATATATGATCGTGGAATCAACTCTCTAAGTGACGTTACATGACTCCGCGTACGACATCGACACCCGAATCTTGTTCGGACGCTAAGCAACGTCTGACGGTCCTAGGTTGAACAGGTACATCACAGGAGTATATATATTTGGAAAAAAATATAAGAAAGTAATATAATAGTATCTACTGCAAGTTTGGCAAGGTACACTTACCTTGGTCTGTAGCATGTAGTTGCAAAGTTGGTCCCGCGTCCACTACTCCGAAATTCAATTGACCTAAACAATAAATTTTTGACTTTAAGTATCTAATCAAGAATCTTGTAACCGCAACTAAATTATATAATTTATTATAAACCATTAATAACCAAGTCCAACCTTATCCTAACATGTAAATTCTTGACACAATAACTTACATGTTTTACGGGGTATCGGAACCTACTTTCATGGTTTACAACTTCCAAAATTTACGGTTAAGTCCCCAATTGAAGGACATGTAAATAAATCATAATAAATCATGTAATCTTGTTTAAACCTAATTTATATTAATTTTTAACCATTAAATTCTAGAATTGATAAAATAATCATATTTTATTATTATGGCTACTTTAAGTTGACTAGTTTTGTCCGAAACTTGTTTGGAGCATTGCTAGTCCATGTGTATGATTTATATTCATAAAAAAAAATTTATATCATATTTTATTCTATTTTAATCTCATAAAATAATAACCTTTTATTTCTTCCAAAATAACCCATATTTATGGGTAAAAGTATGCCACAAAATCACCCGAAACCTAGGCTAGTGATTCATATTTTTAGGGTTCATCATATTGATAAAAATAACATAAAAATAATTCTAAAATACTTATTTTACAGTAATAAACCACCAATAAATTTAGTTTTAAGAATTAACAACAAGGTCTCCAAGAACCGTGCCACAAAGTCTAAAACTAGCCCTATTGTTGTCCAATCTATCATCAATCTAACTTAAAATTTCTTATAGTTTTTTATGGTAGAAAAAATGGAAAAGGAGAGTTATAGAACATTAAACTTACATAAATCTAAAAGAGTGATGTCATGAGGATTTGAGAAGGAAAGTTTGAATCCTTACCCTAAAGCTTTGAAGGTTTGGACGACTGTGCCTCTTCTTGTTCAAGAATGCACATTCTTGCTTGTGCTTGCCTTACTTCTCCCTTCTTGATGGGTTGATGATGATGGAAATGGGTTCTTGATGGGTTTGATGGCAATGGTGGAACCGTTATGGTTGTTTGGTAGAGATTGGGTGAAAGGATGATGAAAGGTGAAGCTTTGGAAGAGAGGAGAGGGTTTTTGGTAAAGGAGATAATATTGTGATAGATAGATGACAAGTGGGGGCTGATCTTACACGTGAAGGAGAGGGGAGGGGTCGGCCAAAAAAGGGAGAGAGTTGTTCGGGTTAGGGTTTTGTGATAAGGGGGTATATATATGGGCTTTTTGGATAGATTAAAACCTAGGAAGGGGTGTTTCTAGGGCTTGTAGGGGTCGGCCAATAAGGGGGCTGCTCTTACACGAAATTATGAAGAGGGGGGTGGTTGTTATGGTTGGGATTTGGTTGGTTAAGATCTTGGGTGGTTAGGTTGTTAGTTAGTTAGGTAGTTTGCCAACTATGATGCCACCTATGGCCCTTTCTATAATCAGAACTCTATAAATAGAACCAAATTAATATAAATATAATATATATATATATATATATATATATATATATATATATATATGGGAATATTTTTGTGCACTCCATGACCATATGTGTTTGGGTTGGGTTTGGGTCAAGTTCTAGTCAAAAGGAGGCAGTTTTACGGTAACTGTGGTTCTTGATGTTTGACAATATTTTTGGAGCATGGGGGAGGTCAAAAAAATATATAACATCCATGTACCAAATAAATTAAGCACAATCAAGATTAGTAATATAAATTTTGTTGGAAGAAAAAGGTTGTGCATTGCTTAAAATATCCAAACCATGGCAAATGGTCATATATATAAAGATTTAGAAATTAATACTTTAATCCATTAAATTAAATAAATAAATTAAAAAATACCAAATTAACCCTATTCAAAAATGAGGAGGCTTACAATTATTATGGTATCGTTGATTGGGACGCGCAACGAGTCAGATTATTAAAAATGAAGACTTGGAAGAATGACACTAATTGTAAATAAATCCACTCACAAGTTGGTAAATCGAGGGAGATAAAGAGGATATCTTCAAGACTCCGCTTGCGTGTCGCCTACACGATCACTATCACACACCAACTGATGATCAATATCCCTTGCCTCGGTCTCCTAGAGTTTACACAAAATACGAAGTTCAAAGAACGAAGATAATAAAATCCATCAAAACCGTTCAAGAAAACGCAAGTCACAAAATCAACAAGAAAGTAACCAAGCCGCATCAAAAATGGGCAAAGAAACCAGCGTAACAGAAAGGCCCCTTGCAACTTTGTCGTCGAGTCCTTCCTCGAGGCATGATCCGCTGAATGTGGGACTTGATTCTGAAGAAACTAATCTATAACGAGGAAAGGAACTTGACTCATCTGTCTCGATCGAACGATACCAAGTATTTCTTAGCCACGCTCCCCGAAAAGGGGGAACGCGACACTACATCTTAACCAACTAATAAAAATTTTCATCCTCGAAACTTAGGAATGGTACCTACCCCTAAGAAAATAATGAGGGAAACTTTTCTTTCATGTCCGATTCAAGTTCCCAGGTCGAATCCTCGACCGCATGGTTCCACCAAATAACACGCACAAGCGGGACTACATGATTCTGGAGTTGCTTCTCTTTTTGATCCAAGACCTGAACAGGCTCCTCGACGTACAAAAAGTCTGCCTGCAGATTGAGCTTACCGAAATCTACCACGTGGCTCGGTTCATGCACATACTTCCTAAGTTGTGACACATAAAAAATATCATCCATGTGGGTTGGTCATAATACAATTTGATAGGAAACTGGAGCGACTCGCTTGAGGACTTCGAATGGGCCAACGAATCTCGGACTTAACTTCCCCTTTACTCTGAATCTTACGACTCCTCACATGGGCGAGACCTTCAAAAATATATGGACACCTTCGAAAAACTCAAGGGTTAGCCGGTGAATGTCAGCAAAACTCTTCTGCCGGCTTTGTGCTACTTTTAGTCACTCTCGCATCAACCGAAACTTTTAGACTGTTTGTTCAATTAGTTTTGGCCCAAGTATTTGACGCTCCCTAACTTCATCACAGCAGATTGGTGACCTATACTTTTGCCCATACAAAGTCTCGTACGGTGCCATTTGGATGCTAGACTGGTAACTGTTATTGTATGCAAATTTGGCCAACGGTAGGTGGACGTCCCAACTTGACTTTGAATCGATCGCACAGAGATGCAACATATCTTCGAGAACCTGATTCACCCGGTTTGGCAGTCGATTTGAGGATGGTAGGCTGAGCTGAACTTCAACTTGGTCCCCGTTGCTGACTGAAGGCTCTCCCAGAAACGTGATAGGAATCGTCTTTCCCGATATGACACGATAGAAACTGGAACTCTGTGCAGACGAACTATCTAATCAAAGTAAGGTCTGAGCGAGGCGATCGATGCTCCAAGTAACTTTAATTGCAATGAAGTGCGCTGACTTGGTTAACCATTCGACGATGACCCAGGTTGTGTCTTTCCTCCGTTATGTCTTTGGCAAGCCAACAATGAAGTTCATGCTTATGTACTTTCATTTTTATTCCAGAATAGCAAGATTCTGCATCTCCCCGTTCGGTCTCTGATGTTCTTCTTTCACCCTTTGACAGGTTATGCCTTGCGACACAAAGCACCCATGTCTTTCTTCATGCCGTGCCACCAGAAGACAGTGTAAAGGTCTTTATACATCTTCGTGCTTCCGGGATAGACTGTGTAGGCTGCATAGTGAGCTTCAGCATGGATCTTCTTTCTGAGTTCTGCATCGTTGGGGACGCATAGCCTTCCCTTTGTCACACCATAATCTCCCACAAGCTCAATCGTCCCTGCTGAACGTGAATCACCATGTTGCAGCACTCCCATAGGATAATCGTTCTCATCGGGACGTGATGTCGTACGAGCCTGGAGTTGCGCTCGTACAAGGCGATGTTGTCAAACATCAAAGTTATCATCGAAACGACCAAGTTATATCGAAAGTCAAGTACTGTGTACCAAGTACACATCGGAGTATATACAGCAAAGATCTCGATAGGGTCCAAATAAAATTGCCACAAAGGCGATGCAATACTGTTACTCTTTCTCTTGTCCACAAAGGTACTTACCGTTTATACATCATCTCCCATATATGCAAGCAATGCCACTACACCTGCGTACCTGAAATAATTCACACAAACATGGGTCAGTACACAGCCGTATTGGTGAGCGGGGTAACCCACTTGTCTAAACCGACACTAAGTATAATAGTGAATACAAACAGTTATATGGTGATCTTTCTACTTTAATCCTAGATTCATTTTATGGCAGAGGTATGACATGTTAACAAAACTGTAAAGCAGATTAAGCATGCAAACATTGAACTCAAGCAAATGTACAAGCAGATATATCCAACTCAAAGGAAAACTAGCATGCAAGCCGTCTTACTCAAACCCAAGCAACGTGTGAACCTATCGAACCACAATCCAAGCCTTAATATCCATTCTCAAACTAAACCACAACCCAAGCCTTATTAATCCAATTTTTGATATGCACACTCTTGTCGAGGCAAGGTGGCCGTCGCCTACACAAAAAGCACAAACCTACCCAAAGTAGCAAACCAACTCTTATTTATATGAAATTACTGGTCAAGCCATAAAGGACTGATCAACTGCAGTTCTACCCGATCCAGCACTGAGTAGCTAGCCCGCTTGGTCGTATCAAACTGCCAGCAACGCGCCTAAGGCACGTTACCATTTGTCTCCTCCATGGCTGAACGGTCCCAGTACCCCGAAGCATATCTCGTTCGAGAAAACTAAATCCTGTGTGCAACAGGTTGTCTGTGACCAATACAGACACCAAGTAGGTATGACGAAAGAATCGAGCATTCTCGCCCCACCAAACGATACTAGTCTTATTCTAACCAACTATCCATAACCAATCTCCAACTTATATCCCAAGACACCATCTCAAGTTATCCCCATAGGCACTATGCCGCTTTGACACAATGCTCCAAATTGGTGCAACACCCTTCGCTCAGAAAACTCTGTGGCACAATGCCCCAATAGTGGCATAATGCCCTCACCGATGCAGTTGTCTGATTTCAAACCACAACTGCACACTTTGTATGACAAAGCGCCCAACTGATACTCGTGAACAGATGCACGCTCGCTTTCTCGCCCGAAGTGCCTCGATGTTCCAACCAAGATGATCCACTCAAGCTCCAACTACTTACTCAAGCTCCAACTGCCCAACGCAAAACTAACTCAAGCCATAAATTATATCCAACCAAACGACGCACACTCTATGCACGCCACAATATTATGATTTTATAGTTCCAATCCAAGTGTTCAAGCCATTACATGTGTTCCATATTATTAGGCATGAAGGAGTAGAAGAGAAAGGACAGATCCTACTCACCAAGTCTGATTCCGTTAAGCACCCTGCCTTGCCGATACGGCCGATCCCTTGAACCCGTGGTCCGTACAAAGCATGATCTACTCAATTGGTATAACCGTGCGAGCAGACCATGCTCTCCAAATTATCCGACCGATCGGATTAAGGAAGACGCCATTATCGCTCCAATCCAGCTACCCTAATACTGCACTGAACGAATACCTGAATCCATCGAACTCCGCTTGCGATATACATATGAAACCAACTCAAATCAATACTTGTTTCCAAATCCAACAAATCGAAATGTAACCAGCTATTGCCTCATTCAATACGACTCAGCGTAATGTACCGTGCGGTTGTGGGGCATTACATAATATACCACTTAGAATCAGGTTCATCCTCGAACCAAACCAGTATCCATTCTTTATCGCATGTCGTTTGTCCAATTAATACCTCTGCTCCATGCAACTCACATTCTCTTGATCAGAGTCAGCATATCGCTCGCACTGAATGCTCGTACAAATTCCATATTTCCACATCCTTCTTGCAGCTCAATACAAATTTCTCATATCGCTTAGTTTAGATTATATGCATATTTAAGGCATTCCTGAAATACATGCAATTAAGCCGACTTAGCGATAGCTAATTTGGACAAGTTACAAGGGTATCTTTATGTCCTAGGCATTCATTCTCTTTACTCTCAATTGAACCAATCCTGACGTTCATCCCAACACATTCGCACAAGCATTATTCTCAAATACGATAATTTTCTACTGACGATCTTTCCACCTGACTCAAATTAGTTCGTGTTCTAACTCAATCCTTCCGACTAGTCCGAATCTACACTAGCTCTGTCCAAACTCAACCAACCAAACTTTAGCATGACTCCAATCGTACAATATTCTACAAGAACTATCTCCAAATATTATCTCTTGCTCCGAACGATCCTCACAACTGAACTACCCCATCTAGACGACTTACCCAAATATTAAACTATGCTCTTAGATCAGCTCAGCCAAACGCCTCTTCCTCAATCTCAATACCTCACTGGGTAAATATCTACATTGAGGTTCATGTGATCCACGAAGGTTTTGCCGCCACGCCATCGGGATAGTGTCGTCACGATTTCAACGTGGACACACTCGCCACAATTCCTAGGTTACGTATGGAATATTTTTTCGCGCTGCTTCCACTGCCTCAAAGCATAGGATATCACCTCCGCCTTCTGTACGAGCACGCATCCCAGACTAAGTTCTGAAGTATCTTGTAAATCTGAGGCACATCTGTCCCTTCTAGTATTGCAAGGATTTGAGCTGAATGAGCCATTGCTTTTACTTCATAAGCTAGTTTCACAGTCGCCAATTCATATGAATGCTATTCCCTTCCAGGGCACGACGAGTCAGAGGCGATGCCATCTTCAAAAATCTATGACTCCGAATCTCATCAGTTGACTTAGGCCATTTTTACCATCGCTTCGATCTTCCGGCTGCATCTTCAGGTGAAGGCTATTCCAAGGATCTCTTAAATCTAATACTCAGTCACTAAGGCCAATCTCCAATGCACACTACTCACATCCACCCTCGACCCATTCCCAAATGCGTCGTAAGGGTCGTTCTATGGGTCTATAATATTCATTTCTGATTTGGCGATCAAGTCGTGTCACACCCCAGTCCCAAAATACGTAGGACTAGGAACACGTAAGCATGCCAGTCGTATGTATATGACAACTCCAATATATGGATACCATAATACACACATACGCTGTAATATGAATATAAACTCACATGTGGTATATATATATATAGTCATAAGTCACAGAAATACTAATCTCATCCACACAACAAGTCATAGAAAAGAAATAACTAAACTAGAATAATGAGTCTGAATAATCCAAAATAATAGTCGGGTGAAGACAAATCCACTACCAATGACTATATCAATACTAAAATAAGGGAGAAGGATAAATCTCCAATATAAATAAGATGATGATATAAAGGTATCAGCGAAGCGATCCATCACTAAAGATAATCAAAGATGTTCAGAAGGTAAGACCTCCTCGGAAGAGATAAGTAGTAAGTCCTGATCCGTGCTCCTGCGAATATTTATGAACATCTACACCTAAAAAGGGACCAGGTCCTCAGAGGGACGTAACAAGATACATAGAAGCATGCCAATTTGAATACAGTAAACATGTATAATAGGTAGAAAATATATAAGAACGTTGTACAAGACAAATCTATATGAATGCATAATAAGGACAACTTTTGACGTATGGGCATGAGTAGGCTACTCTATCTAATCTTACAACTCACACACACGTCAGGAACATCATCAGTCGTCATACCGCGGGGGTAGCGACCATCGTGACACCATCAGCCGACATACCGCGGGGGTAGCGACCATCGGACACGACTACCATAGTGCTTGCTAGTTACTACGGTTTACCAGAGTGGTTATAGCCGATACGCCTACTGATTGTCCTCCCCTCCCATAAGGCCCACAAATAGGCGGCTTGGTCAACTATCTCAGAATCTCGTAAAACTTGGGTCACAGGACCAGCGTGATACCACGAATCCAATGGCGTAAGTTTCGTTGCTTTCTGACGAGCGTACACTAAATGGTTCGAGATTTTGTAAAAGTCGCAATACGGGGACTTTTTGCGGATACAGAGTGATTTCAACGCGCACACACGTCCGAATCAGTTTTCGCGAAAGCCCACACGTCTGGATATACCATGCGTGCCTTACGGTACAATTGGTACACGATGGGGCGGTCCCGTTTGGCGGGGGCGCTCCGTATCACAAGTTTTTATTATTTTAAAAATAGGTTTTTTTGGATTTTCAACCTAATTTAATTCTGCATATTACAGCAAATAAAATAATATAATTGACAGAAAATAATCTAGGTTAGGGGGTCTTCACATAGCAAAAGAAATTTCTAAGTTCGGATCTCTATGGTGGGAGATACGAGTCCGTAAACATTGATGGTTACAACAGTTTTTCTGAGAATAAAAGTTGTCATTTTTCTCCAACTTGGTCTCTATTTTCGCCTAGAGTTATGCGCTGTTCGAAGTAAACTAACATACAGTACTGGGAGAGGGATAGGTCGTGAACATACCGATGAAGATGGGGTCGAGTTTGGTCGAGCGATAGAGCGAAAATCGAGGCCTCAACAGGGCTAAGTTGCTGCAGTTTCCTGTCGCGGTGCTTGTGCGTGGCATGGTCGCGGACGACGGACGACGGACGCAGTGCTTCTCCGGGCGGCTGTGTGGTGGCTGCGCGGTCGGAGCAGGTCGTGAAGGAAGGATGAGCGGCTAGGTTAGGTTTAGGGTTAGGGTTTTAAATGGGATACATATAAGTATATATAGAGAAAGAGAGAGGGGGATTCGGTTCTGGACACGGGAAGGGGTTGGGTTACAGTGGGGTTGGGATTTAGGCTTAGGAATTTTAGTGGGTTGGTAGTGGTTTTAAGAAATTGGCTTAGTTACTTAGGAATTTGCCTATCTGTTAGTTATTTGTTTTAAGATTTTTTTTTTCTTTTCCTTTATTTCTTTTTCTTTTATTCTTTTATTAATAATATATATATATATATATATATATATATATATATATATATATATATATATATATATATATATATATATATAATTCCCGAAAAATTATATTAGTGCATACAAATAATCTATCAACCGTCCACAAGATCTCCTACATGAAATAAATTAAGGTAAAATAATAGTTGCTCCGTAAAACCTCTAAATGCACAATCACCTAGAAATAAAAATTCAATAAATTCTATTTCTTCTAATTAGCTAATAAATACTATAAATTAATTAAATAATTAATTAAATACTTAATACGGTTTTATTAAGATTAGGGGTTTTACATTCTACCCAACTTATAAAAATTTCGTCCTCGAAATTGACACTAACCCATATTCATAATAATCACTATAGCTATTACACTACATTGCTATCTAGCAGTGCTTCCTAAAGTCATGGTCTGCCATTCTAACACTTCCTCATTTATTTTCCATACACTATTCTATTTCTAAATCATCTACAATACCCAACTTACAAGAATTCTACTAGTAGTCAAAGTCTCTTGAGGCTATTGTCTAGGTTGTAGGACGAATTTATTTATCGGGTCGAGTATCTTGGGATACCCGTCTGGAATCTCATAACTATAATTTTTCTCTGTAACCGTCAAGTATTGTAGTCTAATACTGCCATGCCACCTGACCAGTATGTCTGCAGATACTTCGACTACTCTACTATAACATTCTAGCTGCAGCTGTCGCTACTTCGCCAGCGATTTGTCATAGTTGTCAGTTCGTTACAAGTGCCTTCAACTCTTTCCTAGGCAATAGTCTAAGTTTTAGGGCAACACTTAAGGCCTTGACTATCTTTATAAAACTATTAGGAGTATGATCTATTTCAAACAATCTAACAAATTTCTATTAGGCTAAATGATGCTACTTAAGGGTTAAATTAATAAAAGAATACAGATATTGCTATAGTGCATATACATAAGGGTTATTATTATTAACTCATCCTTTAGTTATTAATCATTTACTAAACTATTTATGTTTTTAACTATCAAAATAAGGGTGAGGTTGACGTAATTCAAATAATTCATAATGGCACGAAAGGATACGACTATGATAGGAAGAGTTAAGCACGAGATAAGGAATGGATATAGAAGAGAAGATGAGCCTTCCCAAGGGCGAGATGGTGATAGGGAAAAATACTACTACTGCTACTCGCATCATCTATTAGCATCGCGTGTATGCCATCTGGATAGAATATCAATATATCCTCATCTCTGCTAAACTACCTTATATATAATTCTACGTCTACTATGCACCTAAGATCTCGTGTCACAATAGGGTCATGAGTATGAAATGACACATATAACTAAGGTCGTACCTGTATCTACGACTTCCTGTGCCTGCGCTCTCTTGTTTGTCATATGAGTGCTTGGCCTATGGGGTATATCTAGTACTATCCGTGTATCAAACTTATACTAAGTACGAACGTTCGTCTTTTCGAAATACGGGAAGACGAAAAACAATAATAAAGAATTCAAGGAGGAGGTGATAGAATACAAGTACGGAATTCAAAGTGATTAGAGAATTTGAAAGGGAGTTGTCAAGGCAGTTGTGGATTAAAATCTTATTTTGGATAAATTCCTATTCGCATATTCACATCAGAATTGTCATGTACCTGACATGATATGCTCTGACCAGTCTAGAGGGCAAGTATATTCGTCTAACAAGTTGAGTCAACTATATCTCAATCCACACTAAGTAATTATACGAAGAGCGAACCAAGTGCACTAAGGTTGATCAGACCATAATGCACTGATTCTGATTTAGACAATGTATTAGTATGGGCCCCCAATAATACATATGTCATGAACAAGCTCAATAAAAGAATAAGCTTGCAAAACTAGGCTATAATAGCAGCATAAGTCGAGCTAGTAAAAAATATAAGTACGCTTAATTATGATGGAGGAAGGTACAGAATAATTTAAGTTCACCAAGAAGATCGGTGTTGTGCCTCTACAGTTGCCATAGTAATTTCTTGTCTAAGTCTAAAGTTAACCAAATGGGTGTATGGGCCTCTAAGTTCTACATCCTGGGTAAACACTATCTTTTTATGCCAGTCTATAGTTGGTGTCATTCATTTATACTTCATTAATTGGTTAGAAGGACTATGTGATACTAGGTTATGAGACATACTACTAAACTTACAAAAAATTAACTAATAGTGTTATTGCATACTAGAGTGTATATACCTAGTACAAGTCATCTTCCAAACTCCTATCAGGCACGAAAGAAGATTGACGTTGAGAAGGGATCAAGCAAGATGCAATGCAAGCAATCAAATGAGAATGCAAAATAAAATTAAGGGAGGTGATAATTAAGTGGATGAGATCCTATATTCTAATCCTATGTGCAGGTTTGCTAGGCACAGTGACGTAACCGAGACAATATGCTCTCGACCTGCATGGGCCACCATAAAAATATGTCATGCCCTAGTCCCAAAATACGTAGGACTAGGAACACGTAAGCATGTCAGCCGTATGTATATGACAACTCCAATATATGGATACCATGATACACACGTACGCTGTAATATGAATATAAACTCATATGTGGTATATATATAGTCATAAGTCACAGAAATACTAATCTCATCCACACAACAAGTCATAGAAAAGAAATAACTAAAATAGAATAATGAGTCTGAATAATCCAAACTAATAGTCGGGTGGAGACAAATCCACTACCAATGACTATATCAATACTAAAATGAGGGAGAAGGATAAATCTCCAATATAAATAAGATGATGATATAAAGGTATCAGCGAAGCGATCCATCGCTAAAGATAATCAAATATTCTCAGAAGGTAAGACCTCCTTGGAAGAGATAAGTAGTAAGTCCTGATCCATGCTCCTGCGAATAGTCATGAACATCTACACCTGGAAAGGGACCAGTTCCTCAGAGGGACGTAACAGGATACATAGAAGCATGCCAATTTTAATACATTAAACATGCATAATAGGTAAAAAATATATAAGTACGTTGTACAAGACAATCTATATGAATGCATAATGAGGACAACTTTTGACGTATGGGCATGGGTAGGCTACTCTATCTAATCTCACAACTCACACACACGTCTGGAACATCATCAACCGTCATACTGCGGGGGTAGCGACCTTCGTGACACCATCAGCCGACATACCGCGGGGGTAGCGACCATCGGACATGACTATCATAGTGCGTGCTAGTTATTATGGTTTACCAGAGTGGTTATAGCCCATATGCCTACTGATTGTCCTCCCCTCCCATGATACTATATGTCAAGTGTGTGTCAACATATATATATATATAGCATATACTTATGGCTGAAAGAATACACACATACAATGAATATACAGAAATATAATAAGCATGCAAAGTACTGTAAGCAATTTGGCAAGGTATCTTGCCTGGCAAGAAGCTGCAAAGTGTAAACGTCCAGATGCCACGCACACAGGAGTAGAAACTACGGCCTTAGAATAAACGTCTCCGGATGCTGAAATAGACATCACCAACATTTCCATAATAAGCAAAATAGCTAAAAAATACTACCCTTTCGTCCAATTTTGATACAAGGACAAAACGGTAATTTCGGGTCAAAGTAGGGTCCACATGTGGCCCACTTTGCACCGAAACACGTGCCAGGGGTAAAGGTCTCTAAATGGAAAAAATTATAGGTCAAACAAACTCTAAATGTCAATACGAACTCAACGGTATGTCCAATTTTGGATTTCGGTGAGCCGAACACAAATGGGCCCAAAGAGTTAACCCGAGGCCCGCAAATAGGTGGCTTGGTCAACTGTCTCATAATCACGTGAAACTTGGGTCACAGGACCAGCGTGATACCACGAATCCAATGGCGCAAGTTTCTTCCCGTTCTGACGAGCGTACACTAAATGGTGCAAGGTTTTATAAAAGTCGCGATACAGGGACTTTTTGCGGATACGGAGTGATTTCGACGCGCATATGCGTCCGAATCAGTTTCCGCGAAAGCCCACACGTCTAGATATACCATGCGCGCCTTGCGGTAAAATTGGTACACGACGGAACGGTCCCGTTTGGCGGGGCACGCTCCGTATCGCAAGTTTTTGTTATTTTAAAAACAGGTTTTCCGGATTTTTAACCTAATTTAATTTTGCATATTATACCAAATAAAATAATATAATTGACAGGAAATAATCTAGGTTAGGGGGTCTTCACATAGCAAAAGGAATTTCTAAGTTCGTATCTCTGTGGTGGGAGATACGTGGCCGTAAATATTGATGGTTATAACAGTTTTTCTGAGAATAAAAGTTGTCGTTTTTCTCCAACTTGGTCTTTATTTTCGCCTAGGATTACGCACTGTTCGAAGTAAACTAACATACAGTACTGGGAGAGGGATAGGTCATGAACATACCGGTGAAGACGGGGTCGAGTTTGGTCGAGCGATGGAGCAGGAATCGAGGCCTGAACAGGGCTAAGTTGCTGCAGTTTCCTGTCGCGGTGCTTGCACGTGGTGTGGTCGCGGACGGCGGACGCTGTGGTTCTCCGGGCGGCTATGCGGTGGCTGCGCGGTCGGCTCAGGTCATGGAGGAAGGATGAGCGGCTAGGTTAGGTTTAGGGTTAGGGTTTTAAATGGGAAACATATAAGTATATATAGAGAAAGAGAGAGGGGGATTCGGTTCGGGCCGCGGGGAGGGGTCGGGCTACAGTAGGGTTGGGGTTTAGGCTTAGGAATTTTAGTGGGTTGTGTCATCACCCCATTTCCAGAGCCAGGTATTTTTTTTTATTATTTTAATTTAGTTAATTGTGTATTATTTATAATTAATTATATTTATATTTAATTAATGATTGTATTATATTTTTATTGATTGTTTTAGGATTTTTGCTAGCCTGGACCCATGTCAGACCCTAGTGGACCCATGTCCGACCCAGCCCACACCCTTGTGAGACTTATTTTGGGTTTTAGAATATTTATTATATTTTTAGTGGGTTAGTTGGAGAGATTTGGAGTTAGTTTGAGTGATTTTGGAACCCGAAATCCAAAACCGAATTACGGAAGGGCATTTTGGACATTTGCCAACTTGTAAATCCTTTAATTAGGTGCTTGGCCGGATTCCCACAGCCCCCACACCCGAACACAGCAGCTCCCTCTCCCCCATTTTTATTTTCCTCTTCTTCTTCACTTCTTCTTCTTCTCGACTCATTTTTCTTCTTCCTTTCTCCTTCCTACCTCAAGTAAGCACCCATTTCTCTTCTTTCTTCTTCTATTCTCCATTAAAGATTAACCCTAACCCTATATTCTTCCCCAACCTAGGTGTGTGAAGCTTGGATTTAGTGTGGAGGCTAGAATTGGAGGCTTGGAGCTTGAGGGAGGTGATTCCAAGTAGATCGGAGACTTTGACCTTGGGATTTCAACTCCCAAGAGGTAAACCCTAGCTTTCCCCTTGCTAATTATTTTATATAGTGTAATTAGTGTTGTAGAACCTTCCTAGACCCTTAGGCTACCCGTGGGAGGAAGTTGGAACTAGTTGGGTAGTGTTTGGAGACTTTAACATTAGGTTTTGTGTCAATTTCGGGTGGAATCCGAATTTGGCCCAATTTTGGGTGATATCATAGGTTAGATGGACCTAGGTAGACGTTGTCGGGTGTCTAGAGGGTGATTGCGTGTCTCCGTTCGGACACGGGAAGTCGTGTCGCGGAGAAACGGGTGTTTCGGGCAAATTTGGGGCTTTTCGTCGTCGCCGATTCTAAGTGCGTACGCGTTTCCGCCATTGACCTAGAATCGACACGGGAGCACTTTTTCTAGGATCTAGGCATCGTTTAGAGCACGTGGGTAAATTTTGGGCCGATTCCGAGTTCGTTTGGTGTGCGTTTCAGGAGGTTTTCCGAACCGCACACCGCGTGTTCGTCGAAATGACCGAACGGCCATTTCGGCGTGGTTTTCTAGTTTCGGGCTTGTGCGCGCGTTGGGTTAGTATCGGGAAGTATGTGCTACAGTTTTTGAGTTATATTTTATATATTTTAGGGTGTTGGTGAGTGTCGGGGTCGTTGGGCGTGAGAGGGGCGTGTTGTTTGTGTGTTGTGTGCATTGTGTGGTGGTTGGGTATATGTGTCTATATATATATATGTATATATTTATATGTATGTGTGTTTATGTATATATATTTATATATATATATGTGTGTATTTATATCTATGTGCTTGTGTATGTATATGTCTATGTGTATATTTATATGTATATGTATAAGTGTGCGTGTGTATGTATATGTATATGTATATATATGTATATAGGTGTATGTGTATATATATATATATATTTATTTGAATGTGTATGTGTATATATATTGAGTGTGTGTATATATATAAATAGGTTTATATATATATATATATATATATATATATATATATATATATATATATATATATAGCTATGCATATTTATATGTGTGTGTGTTGATAGGTGTTTAAGTGTGTGTGTGTAGTAGTGTTGTGAGTGTGTTAGAGTATATATAAGTGTGTATATATATATGTATCTAGTTGTATATATATATATATATATATATATATATATATATATATATATATATATATATATATATATATATATATATATATATATATATATATATATATATATAGGGTGATATATATATATATATATGTGTGTAGGAGTGTGTGTGTGTGTGTTTGTGAGATGGAAGGGGGGGGGGCAGAACTGCCTGCACAGAAGCCAGCAGCAGCAGAAATGAAGAGCAGCTGCAGCAGCGCGCTGCCAGCATGCCCGCAGCAGCAGCAGCGTGCAGTGCGTTGCGCACTGCACAGCAAGCTGCAGTAGCAGCCTATGCAGCAAGGCAGCAGCAGCAAGTGCAATATGCAGCAGCAGCAGCAGCAATAACAGCAGGCAGCAGCGGCAGTACGAGCTAGAGCAGCAGCAGTAGCATTCGCAGGGAGGTAGTAGAGGGATAGTTAGATAGCTAGATAGCTATTAGTTGATAGATAAGTTAATAGATAAGATAGATAGATAGATTATATAGTTAGCTATTAGATAGTATTATAGATAGATAAGTTCTTAAATAGATTAGATAGATATATTTATGGATAGATAGATGAATAGATAACTAAATAAATAGATAGATAGTTAGATATAGTTTGATAGATAGATAGTTAGATGGATATAGATAATAGTTAGCTAGATAGATACTAGGTAGAGAGGTAGTTGTTTGTTAGTCTAATAGATAGATTCATAGTTAGATAGATAAATGCATAGATAGATAGATGCCTAGATAGATAGATAAATAGATAGGTAGATAAATAGTTGGATAGTTAGATAGGTTGATAGATAGATTAATATTAAATAGGTAGATAGATGGATTGATAAATAGATTAGATAGATACATAGGTAAATAGATACCAAGATAGTTAGAGATAAATAGATAGATACTATATAGATATTAGATGAATAGGTAAATAGTTTGATAGATAGATAGGTAAATGGATAGATAGCTAGATGTTAGATAGATAGATAGGTACACAGATAAATAGATATTAGATACATAGATAGATGGATAAGATATAGATTGATAGATAGATAGGCATATAGCTAGATAGATAGTTTAGATATAACTAGATATAGATGTAAATATATACGTATAGGTAAGGTAAGGTAATATGTATATGTGTTTGTGGATATGTATATTTATATATATGTATGTAGATACCTAGGTATATGCCTATATGTATTAGATATCTATATTTTAGCCTAGATTATAGCTAGATATATATGTTTATACATAGTTAGTTAGCTAGAGGGGTAGTCGGGTTGAATTTAGAGAGGTATCTCAATACCTTGAGATACCGAGGTATCTCAATACCTTGAGATATCCAAGGTATTGAGTTTCGAGCGGGGTATTTGAGCAATAGCCTAGGAATAGTATTGGAGTAATTTTTATATGCTTATGTATATATATTTACGCGTGCTAGCATAGGTTTTAGCGGTTTTAGGCGGGGTGCGTAACCTAGGTTGAGGTATCGGATACCGAGGGTATCCCGGTATCTCAAGGAGGCGAGTTTGAGAGTTTTCTAGCTTAATGAGCTCGGTTTGACCTAGAATTTCAGGAGCACCCTAGTTTGACCCAGACTTGACCGTAGTTGACTCGGTTGACCGCCAAAGTCAACTATTGACCTAGATTTGACCCAGAGTTGGCTTTTTGGACCCAGAGTTGACTTTTTGACCCAGATTTTACCTGTTTGACCCGTTTGACCTAGAACGACCCTAGAAGCCTATTTTTAGTTATTTTATATTTGTTTAACTCATTAGAAACCTGTTTAATCTTGCTTTTCGCATTAGGTCCTTGCGACACCAGTTCGGATCGCCACTTGCTCAGGACGTCAGGCGAGTACATTCTCTGATAGTTTTCATTATCTGATGATTATTATGATTCAGCTTCTAGTATAGTATCATCTGATTATTCTGGCACAACACGGGACACTGACTGGTATTTCTGGATTCATTTACTTGCCACACGCATATTTCATATTTCTGGCCTTTATTCTGGAATCACTACTGGCATCACCTACAGGCATCACTCATGTTCAGGCTGGACTCATCTTGATTTACGTATCGGGTCTTGGATCCACTTGTATTAGTCAGGACGGGGAAATACTCGAGTAGACATGTAAACATTCACATCTGGAATCATCAGGAATCACTCCCTCTGGTCTAATCTGGAATGATAGCAGCCGCGCACCCAATGCGCGGTGAGCCGTACTTATCCCTAGCCGTTTACATGTCGAAACAAGTATTTCAAAGCCACCGAGTTCATTCTTTATAGTCTGGACTCTCATGCATTTCTTGACTTATCTCACTTACATGTTTCTGGACTTGACTTACTACATATTTTTCATGCTGGACTCACTACACGTTCATGTGCACGGACTTGATCTTAGCTTAGATTTCCTGTATCTTGCAGTTATTACTATCTTGCTCTGATATCCATGCATCTTTACCATTATGCACCAGTAATTTATATATTTCTTGTTTCATTCTTGCTTCACTCTTCTTGCTACTTGCTATAACTGTTTTATAGTTTTTATCATTTAAATGAAACTGCTGTTAGAGATGTACTTGCTCCAGTCCTGACTGGACATATTTTTCAGAGTATCCGGAGGAGTGGTGTCCGACGTTTTATGGACCTGAGCCTGTCGATGGTGCAGACAGGGACCCTCTAGCTTAAGAGTAATTTTCGGGTTGGTAGCCGGGATCACTAGGACCTTATTATTGTTTTTATTAACTTTTAGCACCGGATTTGTCTCCGATTTTGGATTGAGACCTTGTATTGTATATTATTTTTGGATGATGTATTATTATTATTGATATTGTGGTTGTTGTGGTTGTTATAGTAGTCGTTGTTGGTTAGACTTTATAGTTGTTAGATTTTTGTGTTATCTTATCGTGCTTAGATTCGTGATTGAGTACTTGATTATCATTATGATATTGCTCCTCCGTTTGGAGTTGAGATCTTGACAGGTTTATATATTGATTGCGTGGTTGCCCTCATTTTGGAGAGGTCATGGCAGATTTTTTTGTGAGTTATTTAGATAGTTGACCTAGACAGCGTTCTACCGCCGATGCTGCGGCGTAGGCTGGACGTACCCATGACTCATGTCCGATTTTTCGGGTGCGGGTCGTGACAGGTTGGTAGTGGTTTTAAGAAATTGGCTTAGTTAGTTAGGAATTCTCGTGGGTTGGTAGTGGTTTTAAGAAATTGGTTTAGTTACTTAGGAATTTGCCTATCTGTTAGTTATTTGTTTTAAGATTTTTCTTTTCTTTTCCTTTATTTCCTTTCTTTATTTCTTTTTCTTTTATTCTTTTATTAATAATAATATATATATATATATATATAATTCCCGAAAAATTATATCAGTGTATACAAATAATCTATCAACCGTCCACAAGGTCTCCTACATGAAATAAATTAAGGTAAAATAATAGTTGCTCCGTAAAACCTCTAAATGCACTGATATAGAGGTAAAATAATAGTCTTTTATTAATAATTTCTAAATGCACAATCACCTAGAAATAAAAGTTCAATAAATTATATTTCTTCTAATTAGCTAATAAATACTATAAATCAATTAAATAATTAATTAAATACTTAATACGGTTTTTTTTAAGATTAGGGGTTTTACAAGTCGCTAGGGTCAGCTGTCCCGAAGCTACGCTCGATAATTGTAAGTCATCACGATGGAAAGTTACTACGAACCATGCTATATCTCCTCTGCAAATCTGAGCCATAATCCAACCATTCCATCCGAATGAACTTCTGACTACGAGAACTTCATGCACTACCTCTGACGAATCTGTCAACCAAATGCCGCTTAACCACCTAGAGTCTTACTATCTATCCAAGCCACAAATCGAGAACTGTGCTCGTTGAAATCGTCTTCCATGAATCCGCCGTTCTGTTCTGAATCCATCAAATTTTTTGAACTGCCATGTTCAACTTCTCGCAATACCACTTGCAACTATTCTCGAAAACAAAGACTTGCTCCAATTCTTATCTGTATGCCATATTTTACAGTGCACGTCCAACTTGCTCGAGCAGCACAGTATTTTGCTTCAACGTTGCTATCTCGTTTAGCTATCTTTAAAAGTCCATCCGCCAAAATCTTGTTCCTGTTTTATTCCTTAGCCCATCTTGATTTTCTCTATGTTCTGATTAGTCCACACACTCTCAATAACTCGTGTACGAGTTCCAACACAATCTCAAATCCATATTGTCTTTACTTGTTATCTCAATCCGCCTCAGTGCTGCAAGTGTTAACTTACAATCTAATTTAATATCAACTAGACTTGCCTCATGCCCGTTTATGTCTTCCGAAGAATTCGTCTACCATCGTTGCACCATTTTGCCAAATTTTACTTCCGCTAAACCTTGAGTCCAACTTCTCGAGTGCCAATATCCAAAATTCTTCAAGTCCGAACGAATCTATCGCATTGCCCCTCCAAACCAGATCGTGTTTCATTACTCAACCAACAGCTCCAATGTGTTGCCAAAATTCATAGTCCGTTCTCGCTATCCTTCGTTTCACCCATCGCTCGCTCAAGCGTGTTCCAACTGTTCGTTCCTCATGCTCAACTCTCTCTTTGCATCCATGAATGCTCTACCGAACTTCCAAATCGTGCAAGCGAACTCTGATATTCAGCTTTCCATCTGATCGATCTTAACTTGTTTCCAATACTTGGTCCACATCAATCCTTCAAATTTCAAACACTCTTTTTGTTGCTTGTTTCATTCTCGTCCATCACTCAAATCCAACGATACTTCCATTTGCACAAGTCCGTTCTTGATTTCTCAAGTCTAATGTATCGAAGAATACCTGAGTCAAATTCTATTGTACCATATACCACTTGGAAATAGAGTCGCTCTAGCGCTTACTTTGTGTCAACGAACGTTTATTCCAAATTGACTATTCTGGGGTGATCCTGTCGATCATAACTCAATATTCGCTTGCTCTATGTTCTATTTCCTAACTCAGCCGATGTGCACCAACCAACTTATATTTTCGTTACCCTTGTCCATTAAAGCAATTCCTTTGAGGTCTATCTAACATATTCTAATGCCAGGTTCACTATATGGTATAATATATACCACTCAGAATCAAGTTACTCCTCACGTCACCCTTCTATGCACTGATCCAAGATTCCTTCGAACCATCCCTTATACGTGATCCTACCATCCCCAACTCAAATCTGACACTAAACTAAGCAACGCATGAACTATCTAACTCTTTTATCAATCTCGCTATGCAACTTGTGCCATATTCCATTCTCAATACTTCTAACTATTTCTCAAACCGTCCGATACTTTTGCTGCACAAGCAACCCATTCAACGATCTCTTCCAAGTAATCCAACCCAATACCCAAATGTTCCTTATATTTGCTGTACGAGCAAATCATGCAACGCTATCCTGATATCCCCAAGCCAACTCAAACCTGCTCAACCAATGCGCCACACAAGCAACTCGTGCAATACTCTCTGTGATATACTCAGCCAAAAATCAAACTCCATCCAACACATTCGCTACACGAACAACTTGTACAACGATTCATTCTTGTCCAATGCTTCTACTCATAACATGCCACATAACCAATCTCGTCGGCCAACCAACTGATCCACTAATAGAACCAAAAACTCCCCGAACGATAAGCCAAGTCAACGCAACGACACCTCTCAACTTGCTGCACAAATGCAATAACACCCAAGAATGCTAAGGGATCTAACGAAAACCAATAAAAGCCAACGCAACGAAGAACAACACGCACCTACAACCAACAAATATATAGATTTATGCATTAAACATCTAATTCGGTACCGAATAGATCCAAGAGCCAAACGATACGCGGAAGCTATTTAGAGTTTGTGATAAACCAAAGGAAAAAGCCTGAGGAAATGAACCAGGCGCTCTGATACCAAATTGTCATGCCCCAATCTTCCGCAAGCTTAATCGTCCCTGCTGAACGTGAATCTCCACATTCCAGCGCTCCCGCAGGATAATCGTTCTCATCGGAATATGATGTCGTACGAGCCTGGAGTTGTGCTCGTACAAGGAGATTGTCAAACATCAAAGTTATCATCAAAACGACCAAGTTACAGCAAAAGTCAAGTATTGTGTACCAAGCACACATTAGAGTATACACCGCGAAGCTCTCGATAGGGTCCAAACAAAATAGCCACAAAGGAGAATGCCACAAAGGCGATGCAATACTCTTACTCTTTCTCTTGTCCACAAAGGTACTTACCGTTCATACATCATGTCCCGTATATCCAATCAGAGCCACTACACCTGCGTACCTGAAATAATGTCCATAAACGTGGGTCAGTACACAGCCGTACTGGTGAGCGGGGTAACCTACTCATCTAAATCGACACTAAGTAGAATAGTGAATGCAAACAGTTATATAGTGATCTTTCTACTTGAATCCTAGATTCATTTCATGGCAGAGGTATACCATATTAAGAAAATAGTAAAGCAGGTTAAGCATGCAAGCATTCAACTCAAGCAAATGTACAAGCAGATATATCCAACTCAAAATAAAACTAACATGCAAACCTTCCTACTCAAACCCAAGCAACACGTGCACCTATCAAACCATAATCCAAGCCTCAATATCCATCATCAAACTAAACCATATTCCAAGCCTTATTAATCCAATCATCGATATGCACACTCTTGTCGAGGCAAGGAGGCCGCCGCCTACACGAAAAGCATAAACCAAAGCAAAGCAAAGAAAACCAACTCTTATCTATATAAAGTCACTGGCTAAGCCATAAAGGACTGATCAACTGAAGTTCTACCCGATCTAGCGTTGAGTAGCTAGCCAGTCTGGTCCTATCGAACTACCGGCACCACACCCAAGGTATATTACAATGTGTCTCCTCCATGACCGAATGGTCCCGTTGCCCCGGAGCGTATCACGTTCGAGAAAACCAAACCCTGTGTGCAACAGGTTGTTCATGACCAATGCAGACACCAAGTAGGTATGATGAGAGAATCAAGCATTCTTGCCCCACCAAACAATACTAGCCATATTCTAACCAACTATCCATAACCATTCTCTAACTTATATCCCAAGGCACCATCTCAAGTTATCCCCATAGGCACTATGTCGCTTCGACATAATGCTCTAATTGGTGCAACACCCCTCGCTCAGAAAACTCTGTGGCACAATGTCCCAACTATGGCATAATGCCCTCACCGATGCAGTTATTCGATTTTGAACCACAACTGCACGCTTTACATGATAAAGTGCCCAACTGATACTCGTGCATGGATGCACGCTCACTCGTCCGCTCGAAGTGCCTCAATGTTCCAACCAAGATGATCCACTCAAGCTCCAACTACCTACTCAAGCTCCAACTGCCTACTCAAGCACCAACTGCCCAACGAAAAACCAAATCAAGACACATATCATATCCAACCAAATGATGCACACTCTATGCATGCCACAGTGTAGTAATTTCCAAGTTCTAGTCCAAGTATTAAAGTCATTACATGTGTTCCATATTATTAGGCATAAAGGAGTAGAGAAGAAAGGACAAAGCCCACTTACCAAGTTTGATTCCGTTAAGCACCATGTCTTGCCGATACGGTCGATCCCTTGAACCCATGGTCTGATGCAAAGCATGATCTACTCAATTGGTATGACCGTGCGAGCATGCCATGCTCTCCAAATTATCCGACCGATCGGATTAAGGAAGACGGCATTATTGCTCCAATCTAGCTATCCCAATACTACACTGAACGAATACCTGAATCCATCGAACTCTGCTTATGATCTGCACATGAAACTAACTCAAATTAATACTTGTTACCAAATCCAACAAATCAAAATGTAACTAGCTATTGCCTCATTCAATCCGGCTCAGCGTAATGTACAGTACGGTTGTGGGGCATTACATCTTTCACTCGCAACACTCCATTCTTATCTACTGCAAAGTACTTTGCCTTCCCTGCTAGAATATGCTCATGCATTTTCCTTATAAATGGGTCATCCCTCAGAGTAGACATGACCCTCTTTAATAGGTTGGGTACAAAGCGCATCTGAGCAACTCGTGTGCCGCAGTATCGAATTCGGAGTTCAATGCGCATTTTCTCCAAGTTTCTTTGTAATCTGAGATCGACAGACAGGGATCCCGTAAATACTTGACTCAATACGTTTGCTAGAATATTACCCTTGTCAGGTGTGTGGTCGATCGTCAAGTCATAGTCTTTGATCAATTTTATGCAAACGCCGCTATCGTAGGTTATGATCCATTTGGGTGAATAGGTACTTCAAGTTTTTATGGTCAGTGTAAATACGACAAACAACTCCATAGAGGTAGTGTTGCCACAATTTTAGCGTGAACACATTTTCTGCTAGCTCCAGGTCATGCGTAGGATAATTTTTATCGTGCTTTTTCAGTTGTCTTGATGCGTAGGCTATCATCATATCCCGCTGCATGAGTACGCACCCCAAGCCCTGCCCTGACGCATCGCTGAATATTTAGAATCTCGATGTCTCGTCTAATTTTGCCAGTATTGGAGCAGAGGTGAGGCATTGCTTTAACTCTTCAAACAAGTCTTCACATTCAACGGACCACTCGAATGTGACTCCCTTTAGAGTGAGGCGAGTCAGAGGTGATAATAACCTGGAAAAGTCTTTCATGAACCGCCTGTTGTAGCCCTCTAGCCCGAGGAAGCTTCGAATCTTACTGATGGATGTAGGCTGCTTCCACTCGAAGATGGCCTCAAATTTCTTTGGATCGACTGAAATGCCTCCCACGAAAATGATATTCTCGAGGAAAGATACACTGCTCAGCCAAAACTCGCACTTACTCAGTTTTGCGTATTGCTTGTTATCCCAAAGTGTCTGTAGCACGGTCCGCAAGTGCTCTATATGCTCCTCCCTATTCTTTGAGTACACCAAGATATCATCAATGAATACTGCTACAAACTTTTCGAGATACGGTCGGAACACACGATTCATTAAATCCATCAAGGCGGCAGGGGTATTGGTCAGTCCGAATAGTATTACCAAAAATTCATAGTGGCCATAGTGAGTGCGAAAGACTAACTTCGGTGCGTCGTCCGGATTGATCTTGAGATAATGATAACCCGAGTGAAGATTAATTTTTGAAAATACCATCAGGCCTTGTAGTTGATTAAAGAGGTCATTAATCCTGGAAAGGGGGTACTTGTTTCGAACAGTAGTCTTATTTAGTTCACGATAATCTAAGCAGAGCCGCAATAAGACATCTTTTTTTATAAACAATACAGGCGTGCCCCACGGAGACACGGTCGGAGGAATATATCCACGATCTAATAATTCCTGTAAGTGGACCTTTAGCTCTTATAGTTCTGCCGAGGCCATTCGATACAGAGCTTTGGAAATCGGCCGAGTCTCTGGAAATGTATCTGTAGTGAACTCTATCTCTCGGTCGGTCAGTATGCTATACAACTATTTTGGAAACACATTAGGAAATTCTACCACAACGAAAGTAGACTCTATATTTGTGCAATCTCGCTGAGTGTCTCTGTTCGCCATTAAAATTGGGGATTGCTTTAACAACAAACTAAAGAAAGTACAAAGAAGTCCTAGACATACGATCTAAGTAACAATTTTTGATTCTGGGGTGTGAAGATGGACAAAGAGCGTTGTAGTGACTATTTTACTCTATTAACGGTCCAATGCGGGAGCGAGGAGACTCATCTCTGTTCTCTCTCCTGTGCCTGGGGGTGGTTTGGTCTCTCTGAAGCAGAAAAAAAAGCCAGCCTCTAGAACATTCAAGTTGCTCCTATTTATAGCCATCGTGCTGATGGGTTATAGGTGTCGTATATGCCTCTGTTTGGTGGCCGCATAGGGCTTCTTCAACATAATGTAATTGCAACTGTAGCCACATGCCATGGGAAAATTGCTACGTGGACTTGGTTGAGATATATTGTTGAAGAGATCTTAGGGTGCTTGCATGTGTGACTTGGTCAGCTAGACACGTAGTCAGCATTGATTGCATGAGAAATCATCTTCGATTGTAACAGAAATATTTTGTAAGACGAGATCTGCATAACTCTTGGCCGCATATCGTTGTGGCCTTATACGTACTCTCATTTGGCCTTGGTCGAATAGACACTTCGGCCGTATGGTGTTATAGCCGCATATGTGCTCTCGTCTGGCTTTGGTCGAATGGACACTGTGGTCGTATATTGACGAGGTCGCATGGGGTCGAAGCCGCATATGATGACTAGGCCGTATAATGAAGGACATGTAGCGTGGCGCGTCTTTTAAGTCCATTAATGCGTGATGTGACTTTCTGTCCTTTTGCAGGCCATCGCTTTACGAATCCCGAGACGCTAAGAACTTTATGTCAGTCATCAGAGACTGTGTCAAGGGCTTCTTATGCGACCTCTTACTCTGAGGCTGTCCAGGCCGCATGAGGGCTATTTATTCACTTATGCGGCTCCAATGGGCATAATCTCTATGTGGCTGCAAGTGGCATGAACTGTATGCGGCCTGCAAAATTTTTATACTTCTACAAGACTCCCTTCAAAGTTTCCAAAATAAAAAATTTGGAATACTTTGAATAAGAAGCATGGTCGAACAATTTTGGCCGCATAGGAAGGGCATGCCATGTTGCCGCATAGTTGTCTCTGACAGGCTGTTAAATCATCTAATGAGGATATTTGCTCTATCTTTGACCCAAACTCTTGGGATTTTGTGCCATCTCCTGACACGGGGCTCGAGGCATAGGTTTCTGAGGAGATTAGAGAGGATTATGCGGATTGAGGTGTCAGGTTCATCTCATTAATCGCTCGGTTCATTGCCTCGATCCCTTTACGCGATTTTGAACCCTATAAATAGGAAATTAGGGGGAAAGAGAGAACTTTTATCTCTTTGCTTTCTTCCTTATTTTCCTACGAAGGATATCGCAGGATGCAACCCTTCTCGCCAAGGAGTTCGTCAGGGGCAGTCTTGATCCTTGGCCCCCTGATTTTGATACTTTACTCGGAGGTAGGGAATCACCGCGTTCTTTGTGTTGGGATTCCATGGACACAGAGATACCCGTACAAAGTCTTGATGTGTGGATGAGAAATCAACTAGAATATGCACAGAGTTTTGACACAACCTTGTCGCATGGATGAGAGATCATCACGAACATGCACAGGCTTTTCTCATTAGTCTGTCGCATGGATGGTCAATCATCATGCGGCAACTAAGATCCAGTCGCATGGATGAAGGTTTGACCTGGACATGCGACAACTATGACTCTGTCGCATGGATAAAGGCTCGATCTGGTATGCGACCATCTTGGCTCTGCCGCATGGAAGATACCTCATGCGCCGAATAGGGTCCGCCTCAAGGATTTTATATTATCTTTGTTTGCTAATGCCATATATTTTCTTTGTACATGCTTGTCCTCCCTCGTACTGCTCATGATGGAGCATGGAAGGATATCATAGCATCCGTTGTTCAGGATGAAGACCAACTTTATGCGACGGTTTCCCGATAACTGATCCAGAAGACTAGGATAGTTCAGCAAGAACTAATCCAGGAGACGAGGATGAACATCCTGCATCATGCGCTGAGCTGTCCTTATTCATGCAGTGTGCTAGCTGTGTTTGTTCCCTTTATGCGGCTTGCTACCGGCCAGGGGCCTGTGGTTTCGATAATAGGATTTGGATTAATTACCATTCTTGCCTTCTGTCTTCCCGCATGATTGAAGGGAGCTTGCTCCTGCTCCTTCCTTGCTATCTGTTGGTATAGATTCTTTTCCATATATTGAGGTTTACAGTGCGGAGGGATGATCCAGAAAATATTGAGTTCTGCTGCAGGCTCTGCTGGTATCAGTAGCTGAAACAGCTCAGAGGGGTGCCTGGATGGAGAAAGTTTTGATTGCAGAGTTTTTTATCACATGTAGTCATGATCTTGAATATTAATAAAAACCTTTGAATGTAATGAATTTCCATCGTATGTACTCAAGATCTTGAATATAAATTAAAAGTTTATCTTTTTCCAGAACTTCTTGTATTTGTCACATTATATGTTGTGGACTTTGGATATTGTACTAGAGGTAATATGGACGTAGTACAACATCATAGTTGCCAAGGACACCCCACTGGGGGATCTTTGGTGGACCTATTACTTCTTACACACTGGAGTGCTAGTAGTAGGTTCGAGACAAGCCTTGTCAGAGGTGATATGAACATGGCAGGTTTTGTGATTTAACACCGTTAGCGTACTTAGAGTTAAGTATGGGTGATTAGTTGAGATGACAATCGATATCAGAGGTAATGTGGACATGATAATCGATATTCAAACCCGAAAAATTTGCTCAGAAGTAATATAGATATGGCAAACACGGCCGGGAAGAAATGTTAGGCCAGTAGTTCAGAGGTAATATGGATTTGAACCAATGTCCCATAACTCACTGAGGAGTGATTTGTTGGTTGTGGTCTACCCAGGAATGTAGATAGACCTGAGGGTTACTCCACTGGGAAGATTGTTAGGCCGATAGCTCAGAGGTAGTATAGACATGGCTAGCGTCTAATGAGACTATTTTTTTTAGTGGTCTTTGCGGGAGTGTGCAGGTGGACCTGAGGATTGCTCCGCTGAGGACCTTTTGTGGATCCATTATCCGTTGTGTATCCAGAACTCCTGAATACCGATAATGGCTTGTAGAGAGAGGTTGTGCATAGGCACTCGCTGGGGATGACCAAGGAGTGGGAACCCTATACATCTACGACTAACGGGAATTCCCAGTCGTTGATGTTCATCATGAGCAAGTCGCCATTGGGGTCTCGCCAGTCGGTAGGCGCCGTTGGGGAATAAAGATTCTACGACTAACGGGCATTTCCGTTTGGGTTAGAACTTGTCGGCCATCTTGTGGGTCATAACTATCGGCCTTCTTATTGTCAGGACGATGTCACCCACTTGGTAAGTCCTCTTCATCACCCATTTTTTGAAGGCTCCAAAAAGACGTGCCTGATACAGCTTAATGTGTTGTTGAGCAAACAGACATTTCTCGTCGAGTGTTTCTAACTCTTATAGCCGTCGGCGATGATTTTTGTCTACGGTTAACTGGTTGGAGAGAGCCACCCAGAGCAAGGGAATCTGGATCTCAAGGGGGAGGACTTCTTCGCTCCCGTAGTCCCAGGAGAAAGGTTTACTGCCGGTTGGTGTTCATACCATTGTGCGGTAGGCTCATAGATATTCGTCGAGCTTCTCGTTCCAATCGCGCTTAATAGAAGACACGAACTTCTTGTGGAGCTGGATGACGGTTTTGTTGAACACCTTAGCCAAACCATTTGTTGTCAGGTTATAGGCAGTCGACGTTATATTCTGAATCTGGTTTTTGTCGCAAAATCAGTAGAATGCATGACTTACAAACTGTGGACCGTTATCATGGATGATCCTTTGTGGCAAGCCGAAGCGGTATATGATGTGATACTTGAAGAAGCTGATCATGTTTGATGTCTTGACTTTCGCGAGTGGTACGACTTTCGCCCATTTGGAGAAGTAGTCTATAATGGTGAGGAAGAACCGATGTCCCTTAGACGAAGGTGGACCAATCAGTCCAATGATATCCATTCCCCACGTCTCGAATAACCAGGACGCAACAGTCGGGTGTAGCAACTCTGAGGGTTGGTGGATGAAGTCAGCATCGATTTGGCATGCTTGGTACTTCCTTGCGTAGTCAACGGATCTGCTACCATTATCGGCCAACAGTAACCCATTCTTCGGAGACGGTCCTATAGCTTGGGTCTGGGCTGATGAGCACCACAAACCCCATCGTGAGTCTCGCAGAGAGCCTATTTCGCTTTTGCATTCAATAGGCATCGTAGCAGAAGATCGTCATAGGAGCAGCGATACAGCATTTTGGTAGCCATATCGTAATAGAACCGAAGGGAACATCTTCTGATGGAAGTGGCTTCCTTTGGATTCTCGGGGTGAATTCCATATACTACGTAGTCGATGAATGGAAGTCTACAATCTTGGGAGTCAGTGCTTGTCTCTACTGAGTAGCTTAGGCACAGACGGAGGTTGATCTTTGTGCTGACCAGCTCCTGACCGACCACGGTGATCATCTCATAAGTAATTGTTGGAACAGCTAAAGAGGCTACAAGCCCAGCAGGATGTCAGCCTCAATGTTTTGCAGCCGTGGAACATGCTCTATGAAGAACCCCTCAAAGGTGGATATTATGCCTAGTACAGCTTGGTGGTAGGGGAGTAGATCTTCATTTCGGACTTTATTCTCGCCTCGAACTTGATTGACTATCAGTTTGGAGTCATCGTAGGCTTCCAGATAGTCAACTCCCACCTGTTTGGCGAGTTAGAGACCAATAATAAGAACGTTATACTCTGCCATATTATTGGAGCATGGCTCTATGAGAGAGTAGGCACGGTTGATGACCAGGTCGTATGGGGAGATTAACACTATCACGACTTCAGTGACGATATCTCCTTTGGGACCTGTTCTCGAAGCACCGTCGAAGAACATTTGCCAAACAGCTTCTTCGCTCGTCATGGTGTTGGAGTCTGCAACTTTGTCGTAGATCTTCTCGTAGAGTTTCGAAGTTTCAGGCACCGGGTGGGCGGCTAGAAAGTCATCTAGTGCTTGACGGTTGACAGCTTTTTACGGAACAAATGCCATATCGTACGGTGACAGCAGTATTGCCCATGTAGCCAAGCAGGAGTTGAGGGCCCCGAGTTTGGTCATGAGGACCCTGAGGGGGTTGACCCATGAGATCAAATGGACAGTTTGTCCTGTCACGTAATACCAAGTTTTCTGGATAGCAAGGACTAGATTAAGGCTTTCTTTCTCGACGGGATTGAATATATGCTCCGCACCGACCATTATCATGTTGAGATAGTAGATGGCTTGCTCGTGACATGCGTCACTCTTCTGGGCTAGAAGAGCACCAAAAGATTGGTCTATTGCTCGTACATAGAGCAGAAAGGGCTTTCCCATAACTGGGGCTACCAATACTTGTGGCCTCATGAGATATTCTTTGAGGTCGTCGAAGGCGCGCTGGCATTCATCATTCCAGACAAAGGAGACTCTCTTCTTCGTGAGCTGAGTGAATGGTTGACAATGTCCAGAGAGGTCGATATGAACCTCCTGATATATGCCAGTCTTCCGTGGAGGCCACGAAGTTCTCTGAGGTTCTTCAGTGGGCGCATTTCAAGGATTACTTTAGTCTTGTCAGGGTCCACGTGGATACCCTTCAAAGTTATAAAAAACCCAGGAATTTGCCGCTGGAAACTCTTAGGAAAGATTTGGTGGGATTCATCTTTAGCTGGTGAGTACGCATGAGGTCGAACACAGTCTTCAAGTCCTGGAGGTGATCATCTTTGGAGAGACTCTTGATGGTGATGTCATCAACGTAACACTCGACCGACTTGCGTAGAATCTCACGAAAGATGCTTCTCATCGCTCGCTGGTATGTAGCACATGTATTCTTTGGACCAAAGAGCATGACTGTGTAGCAGTACTCCCCTATTAGTATTCGAAACGATTATGCTTTTCGTCTTTATCAGATATTTTAATTTGATTGTAGCCTGAGAATCTGCCCATGAAGGACTTATGCTCGAAGCTAAAGGTGTTGTCGATTATTATGTTTGTCATCGAAAGGGGGAACTTGTCCTTAGGACTGGCCACGTTTAGATCACAGAAGTCAATGCAAATCTGAATTTTCTCGTTCTTTTTTACGACGGGCACGATATTGGCTACCAAATTCGAACGTTGTTCTTCGCGGATGAAGCAACTAGCTATCAGTTTGTTGACTTCAGCTTCGATGGCGTTCATGATGTCCGGTCAGAACCATCGTTGTTGTTGCTTTTCTAGCTTAGCATTCGGCAAGATGTTGAGTTTATGGACCGTAATTTGGGGGTCCAGTCCCGACATGTCTTTGTTGCCCCAGGAAAAGACATCGATGTATTTTCCGACGAGCTATAGCAGGGGTTCTTGATCCTCATTAGCTTGACTCTTGCTGATAAAGATAGGTTTAGGGGAGGATTCTTCGCCCAGATTGACTTGTATGACTTTGTCCTCAGTCGGAGGTTCTTGTTATTTGAACCGCATCTTTTTTTGTGCATCTAGGCGTTGGACCCACGGTTCTGTTGGAAAGAGGTCCGGTGGATCCTCGTCGTCTTCCTCAGGGTCAGCTGACACCATGTTGGCAGACAATATTTGCTTTAGAATCTCTCCAATACTGATGTCGGAGTCCCAAGAGAAAGATTCTGAAGGGTAAAACTCGTCTTCTTCATTTGAGCCTTCAAGGATTGTGGGAGGCATGGCGTACCCTAATCTATGTCTGGTCTTATGGTAGTAGTCCTCAAACTTGCCTGCAGGAGCCCACAGTCGCAGAGGCAGCCGTCGGCCTTTGCCGTAGTTCAAGCCCTTTGCGGCTTTCAGATCGTATCCCATCTTCTGGATGAGGTGCTTTATTCGAGAACTACACCAATGAAATAATATCTTTTCGGTATCAAGCTCTAACTCCAGTTCCTCTGGGACGAAGGATCGGAGGCTTTCCACTCTATCGAAGATGATGAGTTTGTCTCCCATCTTCCTTGCTAGAACTATAAAGTAGGATTTCTGACTGACGAGAATCCGGTTGACTGCATAGGTGGTAGTCACCTGTGTATGCAGGTGCAGGCCCAGACCGTGCTCCAGGAAATATAGTATATTGAGATATGCAACATCCAAGAAGTTCAAAGATAGCCCTTTATTGATGAAATAAGGTATCCCATCTTTCGAAATTAAATCATCGAGAGAAAGGAGATTACTATGAGGGGCCACATACTCCTCCAGCTCGTCTCTCCCGAGCTCTACCGCCAGCGCGAGCGATAGCTTCGGAGGTTTCATGCGCAACTTTACCATAAGAGGTTCGGAAGTTGTAGTAGGTATCGGACCTTCCTTTAGTGGTTGATTCGGTCTACAAAGGCGAACGACCATAGGTTCATGTACTTTTTTTGGATAATTTTACCATGAGGGGAGGAGCTGTGTCGGGAGCGCGTGCTTTGAGATAGAATCTCAATGGCTCATCCGATGTTGTCATAGTTTTTGCCTCATCGTTGGCGTCCTTGCCACCTTCATCCTAGTGGACATGTTTGTAGAGGATCGAGTCAGAGTAATAGTCTTCGACCCCTTTGAATGGATCAAAGTTGGCAAATTCAGTCTTGACGACGCTGTAATTGTCCACGTACTTCAAGCACTGGTGCAAGGTTGATAGTACTATTATGTATTGATGTATCCCTGGATATCCCAACAAGACATTGTAGGATACGTCTACGTCTATGACGTAGCAGGTGACCTCTATTTTCTAGTCTCCGATCTGGCATTTCAGAAAATTTTTATCTAGAGGCTATCTCCTTCTAGCATTGAAGCCACTGATGGTTGTATTGGTTGCTGTCATGCGATGCATCGGGATGCCCAAGGTCTAAAGCAGACTCCGAGGGTTGATGCAGATTGACGAACCGGGGTTAATATGCATCCGGTCCACCTTGATGGCGTCGATGTACCCTGTGTAATACAGAGGACGATCGTGTTGATTATTCTTCAATAATATGTCTTATTACAAGAATATAATGTTGGATATCGCCTTAATCACATTATTGCAGTGGGGAGCGGCTTGACCTGCACCAGGTAGGTATCGACATTCTGCACTGCCTCGTTCAGAGCAACTCGAGTGTCTTTGGAGAGTCGAAGAAGCTCAAATAGAGACAAATTTACAGGAGTATTGGCGAATTGTGCCAAGATGTCAAAGTTGTAGGGCTTCTCTCGCCCTTGAGCTGAATCTTTGCGCAGGGGTTTGTTGTCACTACCATATTTTCTAGGAAATAGTATTTTAGTAATTTCATAATTAATTAAATATTGTGCATGATAAATAATTAATTATTGTATTATTTAATTATTGTTAGATGTTACTTATTTATTTTGGACTTGTGTTAGTGTACCTAACTAGTTTAGTTTAGACTCATGGACCAACATGTATTAATTGTTAGATTTGAGCCCAACTAGAAAGCCCATTGATTAGGATAATGATTAATTTAATTAAACCATTAGACTAGAAGCTTTCCTCCTTAATTATTTCTTCATGAGAGGCCCCAAGGGGTATAATGGACATTACATATTGACTTGAGGAAGGGGTAGAGGGGGCCGGCCTATTAAAGAAGACGGGGAAAGTTTCTCTCTCATATTTTCATTTGAAAACTAGATCTAGAATTTTCTTCAACCAAATTCCTTCATTCCACATTATTTTCCTACAAAAATTTTATCCCAATTCCTTCCCAAATCACCATTGGAGACTAGTAGAGCAAGGATCTAGGAGGAAGCAATGATCTACAAAGAGGAGCAAGGATCTACAAGTTGGAGGCCAATTTTATCCCATTTGGAGGTTGCATTGGGAATCCATCTCCCAATAGATATAATTCAATTTTCTCATTAATTTAGGTTCTAAATATAAGATTTAACCATGAGAAATTAACCCATATGCATAGGCTACCCGTAGGATTTGGTTTTGTGTTCATAGGAGGCCTATTGAGAAAGTTATGGTACTTTTTGTGTCAATTTTGGGAGAATTCCGAAATTGACATTTGTTGTGTGTGTCAATTGGTCCTATAGATTAATTTGGCATGTGCTTGTGTGTTTGAGGCTAGTGTCATATCCATAATTGGGTACGTGTAGGTCGTATCACAATAATTTGGTGATACGTATTGATTTGGGGGTTTTTCCTCCAACACGGGACTTTGTGCATGTCATATTTTGACACGGATACGTAGATTTGTGTTTGACTCTTCGTATTGTTCATAAATAATATTTTAGACTTGTTCGTGTCCTTCAGGGTACATTTGGATGTGTGGTGGACTCGTGTCGCAAGGGTATCCTAGATCTAGTGGGATACGGGTGTGATACGCTCCATGTGTTTGTGCATTTATTTCTAGATATATTTTTCCATTGTTCTTAGTTATTGTAATGTGTTATTATATGCATGTGTTTATATATATATATATATATATATATATATATATATATATATATATATATATATATATGTTTATGTGTTAGTGTATCATATATCTATGTATTATATATATATGTAGCTATTCTTTTACATATGTAATAGCTATTTAATATAGTAGTGTATATATGTATATGTTAGTGCATATATATATGTGTGTGTGTGTGTGTGTGTGTGTGTGTACGTATTAGTGATATTATGGACATATGTATATGTTACTATATAATGTGTTGTTCTACTATAGGTATTATTGGGAATATGTATATATATATATAGAGGAGTGTATACATATTTATATAAGTTGTAGTTATATATATATATATATATATATATATATATATATATATATATATATATATATATATATATATATATATATATATATATATATATATATTATGTGTTAATATATAAGAGTGGGAGAGGGGAGAGGAGCAGCTATAGTGACAGGATTTAGCGACAGCAGCACATCAGCACCAGTAGCATTAACAGCAGCAGATTTAGCAACGGCAGCAACAACAAATAGCAATGGCGGCAGCAGCAGCAATAGCAACGGCAGCAATAGCGCATTAGCAACGACAGTAGCTTCCATGACAGCAGCAACATTAGCAACAGCATCAGAAAACTGTCGCAATAGCAGCAGTAACAGCAGCGGTATCAGCAGTAACAGCGATGGCAGCGGTAGTTTTTAGCGACAGTTCTGCGTTTATATATATATATATATATATATATATATATATATATATATATATATATATAAGGTATTAGTATATATGTATATATTTCCTAATTGGTATTTATGCATTAGTATACTATACTTTTAGTAGTGGGTTGTTAGCATATAATTATTTTGGGTAGTTAGTATATATATGAAGTTGTGGTATTACCTTGAGATACCAAGGTAAGTATCAAGGTATTTGGGGGATGCCCAAGGTATTGGGTTTGGGTATCAAGATTGAGGTTTAGTTGTGCGATACCAAGTTGGTTCGAAACCAAGGTATCCATTTAATATTTGTAATTATGATGTTATATATTTAATATTGTTTGATATATGTATATGTGATATTTTATCTCTATTTTGTGTATCCTGAGATACGGTATCCTAGTATCCTAAGATATAGCTTGTATGACCTAGATTCTTAGTGTATGAACCCAATATTTTTGAGATAGACTCATACAACATAGAAATAGGTAGGTTGTTATAGTTTGACATAATTTGACCGGTTTGACTTAGAGTTGACCTACTTTGACTTTTGACTAAGAATTGGCTTGTTAACCTAGTTGTTGACTAGTTTAACTTATTTTCTTTTCGAAATCTTGTATTGATGTTGTATTCCATATCTAGGTCTTTGAGGCACCGTATCAGACATCTATGAGACTATTCATTATACTTCAGGCGAGTACATTCTCTGATAGTTTCTCATTTATGATATCCTCTATGTTCATTGTATCTAGTGTAGATATCCTTGTTTTTTTGACACGATAGTTACACGGATTGGTATATCCGGATCTCGTCATGAGATGTTATTCCTTGGTATATGGTGTATCTTGTGCAAGCCTTGTTTCATTGATTATCTTGTATATGTACAGACACTGATTCTCGAGAAGACTAGTTATATTCTTGGGGAATCCCGTGCCATAGCGTACCATGGTTGGATCTATTATACCAGTCGAGGGTGGAGAGTATTTTAGTGTAGATGTGTAATCATACCCATCTTGTATCATATCTTGTTCTTGAATAGTGTTAATCATATACCGCACGTATGATTAGTCAGGCCATAAATCTTGTATCAAGTTCCCAAGCCGATCATATGTTAAAGCTAGTACTCACACACTTAGTTATTAGTATTCTTATTCATTGTCATATTGCTCATTATTGTATTTATTTCAGTATTTTCTTATTGTATGTATCTCTTGTATCTATTGTGCATCTTGTATATTCATATCTATTTACTGTTACATAGTTTTTATCATTGATTAGAACTGCTGTTAGAGATGTACTCTGCTCCTTTCCTGACTGGATATATTTTTCCCGGATGACACTAAGGAGTGGTACCCTACACATTATGAAACTCAAGATATTATGGGTTTAGAGTCAGAGACCCTAGCTCAGGAGGGACTTAACCCAACAGAGACAGATGACCCGGGATGAGTAGCTTCTTAGTATTCTTTGTACTGGATTTGTCTCCAGCTTATTTTGTTAGTATTCTTTCAGACTCATTGATGTTATTATTTTAGACTCATGAGTTGTATGTGACTATTCTATTCTTTATCAAATTCGTGCTCATTTCTATCTTAGATCAGTGATTGAGTATATTATTATTGTTGGTGGTTTATTATATTGCTAGATAGATTACCCAGACAGCATTCTACATCGATTCTGCGACGTAGGCTGAGCGTTGTTCCCTACTTGCATCCCTACATCGGGTGCGGATCGTGACATTTGTCGAAGGGGGTCTCTTTCTGCTTCGACTTGTCGGCTACTGGAGGCTGGGATTGCCCCGGATCAGAAGTTGCAGGTGCGACCATTGGGAGCGTACCATCATCAGGGATGTCATACTCTCGTTGGTACACTAGGCCTCACCTTGTTGTTACTGCTATTGCTTCTTCGGACGGAATAGAAACCATATAGCAGGATTTAGACTTCTTGCCCTTAGTCTTGGTGGCAGAATGTGTTATTTGCTGCATCAATTCTGGAGCAAGATCAGGATGAACCCACATGACCTCCCCACGCGGTGTGGTGAGGGGTATCAGCCCGACCGTTTGGTCGCAAGCTGACGGAAGATTGATGACCTTCATCGTTGCCCTTGGAATCGGGATTACTCCGTCTTGGGCTTCTGTTGTCGGAAAGGAACCGAACATGAGTGATACCATGTTAGCGGCAATCATCTTGTCATTAAAATCCAAGGTAAGGGCCTTGGTGTCTAGAACTGCTTAGGTCAAGGCTTGCATTATCTCGCTCTTGGTCTGCATTATGGCCTCGAGGGCTTCGAGGCGCTGTAGATCACTGGGACCTTCGTGCTCGTCCCCTGCCATGTATGATGTTCTCACATGAGGTAAGAAGGATGGGACAGTAGACATAGCACTTTTTGCCATGGACTCTTGCAGTAAATAGTCGTCGGGGAACGTTTATAGTGCGGTGTCTCGTTCGGTCTCTGATGGAACACTACTCCCGGCGTAGGAGGCTGCGTCTTCTTTATGAGGGTTTCTACCTTCAGGGATCTCAGCATCCGCTCTCTGGGAATTACCATCGTCTCAAAATACTGTATTGTCATAGAGTTTTGTGGGATTGTGACCCCCAGCTTCTGCAGTCATCTGGGGTCCTCAGAAAGAGCTACCCCTAGTGACTGGCGACTTCTTCATTGAGCGGGTGCCCAAAAAAACCCCTTCTGTAGGTCCTGCTGCTTGTCCTCCTTGAACTTTCCTCCTCGATACGCTGGCCGAGAGTGACGGACTGAAGGTGCAGGACTTCCTACCTCCCTTCGCAAATGGGGCCTTCGAAGCCGAATAGCACGAGGCGAAGGACGGCTCCTCCTCGTTTGGTACTTGCACCAGCTCTTCGAGCTGTCTCCGGCAGGGTTCCCTTGGTTGCAGTCGCTAGAATACCGACTGCCTGTTTACAGGTACTGCTACCTGATTACAGCAGTAGTTGATGATAATACTGGCAGAGTGATGCCCTGAAGGGGCCATTTCACATGACGTTGTTGCTTCCCTCACTTTGCACTTGTGATTGATTATGTTACGCAAGTCACTCGAGGGCTGATTTACCTTTACACCTTTGTTATGAGCACATGGGTGTGTTGGTGTTATTTTTGCTCCCTGACCTGGGGTTCGTAGAAGAACTTTTTTCAAGTCGTCAGCGAAAGACTTTTGAGATTGACCCAGTCCACTTGCCGCTGCGGGATGGAGACGTGGGTCGGTCTTGTATAGCTTTTTGTCTGAGGAACGCATAACAGTCAGCGAAGCCTGTTGATGGTTCACCGAGTGAGCAGTTGCTTGAGCTTGGCGAGCTTGCACTGCGCTAGACTTCTTTATCCCTGCACGCGCTGGTGCATAATACAAAGAGTCCAAGTTTGGGTTTTTACCATTCTCAGCATGGCGTATAGGATTAGCGATGGGAGAGATTCGGTCAAAAATAGAGGTTATGATGCTATGTTGGCCGCATGTGGCCATTTGCCTACGGCCGACGAACGGTGTTGCATATGGACTTTTGTATGCAGCTGTAGACTTATACGACTTCTAGTGTGGCCGTATAGAACCTGTCTCAGCCCCCGAACTTCTGGCATCGTAGTGTTTTTCTTTGCCAGAGTTTGGGCGCTGAGCGCCTTTCCCGACTGCCGCATGAACAGGATCAATATGGGTGGACGCATGATGTGCGTCTGCAGCAACAGGGAAAGAAGTTAGGAGTGCATGCTCCGCAGTTGGGTGAGACGCAGCGACCTTCACTACCCATGTCCTGCGGGTCTTCTTAGGCTTTGCTTGCCTTGGATAAGGACTCGTGATGTCCCCGGAGAGCATGATCTCGAATTCTTGCTGATCGAAGCATACCACTAGCATCCTTTGGGTTGAACCCAGCTTAGCCGCATCGGATTGCGTTATTGTCTTCTTATCAGAGGAGAAGTTGCTCTCCAGCAGAGTGGCCGCCTTGTTCGCTATTAAAATTTGGGATTGCTTTAACAACAAACTAATGAAAGTATAAAGAGGTCATAGACAGACGATCTAAGTACAATTTTTGATTATGGGGTATGTCGATGGACAAAGAGCGCTGCAGTGACTCTTTTACTCCATTGTCGGTCCGATGCGAGAGCGAAAAGGATCTTCTATGTTCTCTTTCATGTTCCTGGGGGTGGTCTGGTCTCTTTGAAGCATAAAAAAAGCCAGCCTCTAGAACGTTCAAGTTGCTCTTATTTATAGCCATCGTCCTGATGGGCCATAGGTGTCTCATATGCCTCTGTTTGGTGGCCGCATAGGGCTCCTTCAACAGAATATAGTTGCAACTGTAGCCGCATGCCATGGGAAGATTGTCACATGGTCTTGGTTGAGATATGTTGTTGAAGAGATCTCGGGGTGATTGCGTGTGTGACTTGGTCAGCTGGACACGTAGTCAACAATGATTGTGCTTTAAATTATCTTCGGTTGTAACAGAAAGATTCTGCAAGTCGAGAGCCGCATAACGTCTTGGCTGCATATCGTCGTGGCCGCATACATACTCTTGTTTGGCCTTGGTCGAATGGATACTTTGGCCGCATACGTACTCTCGTCTGGCTTTGGTCGACACTATGGCCACATATGGACGAGGCCGCAAGGGGTCAAAGCCGCATATGATGACTAGGTCGTATAATGAAGGACACGTGGCATGGAACATTTGTCGAGGCCATTAATACGTGATGTAACTTTTTGTCTTTTATTGGTTGCTCCTTTTATGAATCTCGAGGCACTCAAAACTTTATATCAGTCATCGGAGACTGTGTCGAGGTTATTTTATGCGACCTCTTACTCTGAGGTTGTCCAGACCGTATGAGGGCCATTTATTCACTTATGCGATCCAAGGGGCATGAGCTCTATGCGGCCTGTAGAATTTTTGTGCTTCTACAGTCTCGAATGGGCGCCAAGTACCCTATACAGCCGGAATGTATCATCCGTCGAGCAGACATTATAGAAATCACTATGCAGGTATTCGACGCTCTCGTTGCTGGACTGCACGTGTAGCAAAATTCAATCTCGCCAGGTAGACAAAATACGACTTTCTTTTACGCATAATCTATTGTGGTCGAACAAGCGCCGAGCCAATCCATCCCCAGAATAATATCGTAGTCCCTGATGTCTAAGACTATCGCATCAAGTGACAATTTCCTTCCTCCGATGCAAATAACCGTCACGACAAACTAAGCGAGCCGGCAAATCCATGCCTGATGGAGTACTGACGCTAAGGTTTAGGCCTAGCGGTGTCATAGGAAATTTATTTTCGATGGCAAACTCCGTCACAATGAAACTATGTGTTGTACCAGAATCAAACAATACTCGAGCAGGTACATTATTGAAAAGTAATATACCTGACACTACCGTGTTGGAAGCAAATGCCTCTTCCCGAGTCAGAGCATAGAGCTGGCATTGAGAGTTTTATGGTGTCGTCGAGTTCGCTCGAGGTACTTGACCCTGATTCCGAGGTGGATGATATTGTTGTTGCTGAGGACGACTCAAAGGGGGATCGTTGGCACGATCCCGACATTCACGAGCAACGTGGCCAAACTTACCACAAATGAAGCATCCCCCTTTTCGAATACGACAGTCGTTGACATGGTGTCATGGCCTACGATAATAGGCACAAGGTAGCCCTTGGTTCCTCCCTGAATCATGGTCCTGAGAGTCGCCGTTATTTTGGCGGTTGGGCGCATTGTTACCTCATGTGTTGCTATGGAGCTTGTGATAGAAATTTTATACATCGCCGATACAAACTAGGTGTTACTCCGGCTATAGGGAGAGGGGGTGGTTTAAAGACTCTCGTATTGTACGATATTAAGGGATGACGACGTGAGAACGAATAGAAGGTTACAATCATATCTCAAATCTGCGGGTTCGACTCTCGGCGTCACGGAGATGAGACTTGGCAAATTTTACAAGCCTGTTGAATTCTGCGACGTACTGCCGCACTATCATATTTTCTTGTTGAAGATGTATAAATTCGTCTTCCTTCTCGTGACGGACGACTGGCGGAAGGAACTCCTCTTCGAAGGCTTTATGGAACACAGACCAAGAGATAATCGCATTGTCATCTTCACGCAGGATAGCCTGTTTGTGCACATCCCACCAATCATGTGCATTCAAGCATAGCTGGAGCTGAGAGCAAGCAACTCTCTTCGTCTCATTCATGCAAAGCACTTCAAAGTGGCCTTCTAGCTCAACCAGCCAATCTAACGCCACGGAGGGGTCCTCAGTCCGTTTGAAAGTAGAATGACATATCTTAAACTCTGATATTTGAAGGATGGAACCCTTATTGTCTGAGGGCGGAGGTTCCTGAGAGCCCTGAGGTCCCGAGGTCTCGGCTACAGCTGGCACTGTTGCGGCGTCCGTTGATGCAGAATGGTTGTTGGCAATGAGCGTCGTCTCAATCGTTTGTAGGGAATTCATCTGCTTTTGATGTGTCCCGACCTGAGTCCGTTGCACCTGAAATTAAGCCTCAATCCGGAAATCGAATTAGCTCTGAAGTAATTTTGCCTGCCTCTGTTGTGTTTCCATCAAGCGCATCATTCGCTCGAACGGATCAACAGAGGGCGCGGCTGCTTGACTTACAGAGCTGTCTGAAGTGTCGGAACTGCCCTCTTGCACTTACGACCCTGCCTGCACTTGTGCTTCAGTTCTGAGGCCGTTCCTTCAAAGAAAAGTAACTTATATCAGTCTCAAAACATATTAAGGACTCATTGTATGGAACGTATCTTATTTTGACCAAGCGAATTCAAGAGTTCAACTAGGAGGGACTGGGTCATTTCGAGAAAATACTTCTGACATGAAGGTCAAAGGATCTGAAGCCATGCTCTGATACCAATATGTCATAGCCTAATTTTCACTAGATCGATAATCGTCCCCCGGGCGTGATACCGTGTGAGCGTAAGGCGCACCCGCACAAGACCTAGGCATAAATGATATACTTTAGAAACAAACGCAACAGAGTACGCAAATAAAATTTTACACATTAGAAAGAAGAAAAGTTCTCTTTATTGACAATGAACATCTTTGTTACAAACTCTTGACTTAACAGTAAAGGGGTATCGCACGGGCTTACAAGATGGACGCAAAATGAGATAGTCGATCCATACATTACATCCTTTACAAAAATTCAAAACGACAAACCACCTAGGAGCTTCAAAAGGGTATGTGCGTGCTCCTTGAGAATATGCACTTGCACTCCAAAATTCACGAACACGAACACGTTAGACCAGAGAAAGGTTGGAGGGAAGCTTCAGCTCCTCGCCACATCGTCTTGGCTCGGAGAACCTGTTGTAACGAGGATCAGTACTTCAAAAAGTATCGGTGAGGGTAAGCTAACCCAATACACTAAATCGATATTGTATTCATATGAACATGCACCATTATTATTATGTGAACTTTCTATCAATTTCTTCAATATGCGATAGAATAAAAGGACATAACAAAAATGTGCCACCGCTCAGTGACTTTTACCTGTACTATCTGAACCACCTGTACACAACTTACCATGATATTCCCTGCCACGAAGAATAGTTGGTTTGCACAGTTTAAATATATATAAGGATTACTGTCATAACAAGCCATCATGGACTATAGTCTGGGTAGACGGCAATGCTTTCAGCACAGGTAGCGAGCCCCGCTACAAACTCTCACCTTATCCGTACTAAGTTGCTAGCACGACTAACTGTTTTTTCGCCCGGGATGAATCGGCCCCGGTGCCCCGAAGACCGTTCGCAGGAACCATATAGCTTGTGCACAAGTTGTCCATGACCATTGACAATCTAAATACTAAGTTAACATAAAAAGCATTTCAAGACATCAGAATAAACATAACTACTTTAGCACAGTATGATGGCATAATATACCTGCTGAGGTGATCATATTACAAGTTATGTACTACCCATTGAACAGTTATAGAGCATAAGCTCTAGCGGCACTGAAACATAAATAGATACATGCATAGCGGACTATCACGCAACAATATGATCGTACATTAACTTTACGTGACAAGCATTAAGTGTTTCAAATCTACTTCTTTTTATCTTGACTCAATTTATTATTATGGTATCGTTGATCGGGACGCAGAACAAGTCAGATTATTAAGAATGAAGTCTTGGAAGAAGGGCGCTAATCGGAAGTAAAGCCACTCACAAGTTGATGAATAGAAGGAGAGAAAGGAAAGATCTTCAAGACTCCGCTTGCGCGTCGTCTACACGATCACCTGCACGCACCAACAGATGATAAATATCCCTTGCCTCGATCTTCCAGAGTTTGATATGAAATACAAAGTTCAAAAAACAAAGACAATAAAATCTATCAAAATCGTTCAAGAAAATGTAAGTCTCAAAACTAACAAGAAAGCAACCAAGCGACATCGAACATGGACAAAGAAACCAGCGGAACAGAAAGGCCCCTCGCGACTCTATCGCTGAGTCCTTCCTCGAGGCAAGATCCGCTGAATGTGAGACTTGATTCCGAAGAAACTAATCCGTAACGAGAAAAGAATATTGATTCAATCTATCCTGATCGAATGATACCAAGTATTTCTTAGCCACGCCCCCCGAAAAGGGGGAACGGGGCACAATATATTTTATTCAAATTTTGCATTTAGGTATGCATTTTCAACGTCAACCTAAATCATCGTTAAGACGAGACCCAAATTATCTTTTGGACAATATGGAGACCTAAATGTAAAATTTTAATATTATATGACCCCAAAACTAAATAATCCATTTTTATGATATACGCTTGTTGTCTAAATGTTATGCTCTGCTCTCAGAATACTAGGTAAATACGAGGACTGACATGGCCAACCATACCTTGCAGAATACTGAAGCAAGCCGCAATATGCTAAGGTTGTCTAGAAGACAAATAGGTGGACTCTAGCATGCTATGACATCAGTCATAAGGCCGATATTTTCTAGTGTCTTAATCCATCAACAACAGTTTCAAGAGTATTTCATACATGAAAGTAAAGATGTCCAAAATTATATGTCACATATGATCATGAAGCTAGTGAATACAAAATGCTGCACTAGCAGTGTATAATTATACATGATGAAATATACCAACCATGGTCGAATATATACATCATGTTGACCGAAGTCAGAGGAGTAATCTCAGAACAAAAGGGCTAATACCGGCCCTTGATAAACACCACAGAACGAGATAACACTACGAGGGATAGAAGAAGGAAACCCACTTGCAAGCTTCGGCCGTAGCCCTACGAATGCGAGCCATCTAGCTGAAAGTATGGTGGATCCTGGTTCTCTTCGGGTAAATCTGACCAAGCAAAACCAGTGGGGTCAGAACCCCAAGCAACAAGTACCACAAAGGAGCTCAAGGTGTTAACCAAAACCCAATCAGCAGAAATAAGAGACAAACGAATAACTAAATAAATACGGGTCAATGTTTGTACTGTACCAAAGTACATGTCTCGATAAAATAACTATAAGGGCTGGTTCACTGATAATAAACTAACTATAAAGAAAGATAAGGCGATGAGCAGCAAAAGGGTATAGGAACTACTCTGGATCAGGATCACAACCCTTAAACCAAACAAGGACCGGGGTTGCAGACCTTCACCCGAGCAGAACTTTGTACTATAACCACGCACCGAAAGAAAATAGAATATAACATGGCAAGCTAGATGAATAGACAAACAACATATCGCGCCCAAACATGCCTATGGCTTCCTAAACTAACTAAGGTTATCACAAACCTAGTTACTAACAAATACATATTTTAAAGAATATTGCTACCACCGACATTACAGTCAACCTGGATAGCCAAGGGTACGTTTGTCTAGTACTTATAGTATACATCACAAACAATAATGGATAAAGAACTAAAGTAGATAACTGGTAGCATAACAAAACATAACGTAGGCATAAAGTAGTTTTGTAAACATAAACTGGTTTTGTAAATATAACTTATCTGTAAATTGTCTTGTAACATAAACTAAAACAGAAACATAATTGGAACATATACTGGAATACATATACTGAAATACATAATGTTATGAACCCTGGCTCAATAACAACAACTTGTAGTATCGCAGCACATCACAGATCTTGTAACCATATTATGCAACAAATCATATGACTACCACGGTACATCACAAAGTCATGTATGTACCGTGGCATGCATAAACTTGGTAGGTAATGGGGCCCTTGCCTAGCAGGGTTGGTCCGTGCCTCATGGAGGCCTTTCTTAGGAGGGTTGGTCCATGCCTCATGGAGCCCTTGGAGATCGGGGTAGCCGGTAGCACAATATTTTTTTCTTCCAATGATCTAGTCAAATTTTATCTCGTTTAATCATTATTTCAGGTTCTTGAGTCGTGGACACTCGAGAACTTCTTAGAATAACAAGTTACGAGTACGAGCTATTCACGAGTTATCACTGGCAATCTTATCGTATCTGCGATATGCGATATATTGGAAAATACTCACACTCGATTGTTCGATGCCAAATGCAATAGGTTTATCATACACAAAAATTTCCACAATATCTTAAGGGTCAGAACATGTGTTAAATTGTAAGAGCACAACATCCAATTATATAATACACAAAGAAATATTCCAAGCAAAAATGGAAGGAAAGCATGATAAAACCAGTCGCAAAACTCACAGAAACAAGGTTGGCACACAAACTCACAGAAAGTGCACAAGCTACAAGTGCGCTGGCAAGAATAAGGCGTGCTTCCAAAGAAAGTGTACGAACAAGCTAGCTAAAAGATAAAACACAAAATTCGAGGTCAAAGCTCAATAATCGAGAAACTTGTCAATCTAGGAGCACACAAATCAATAATACAAAAATCTAGAAACCAACTAAAGCTCCGTCCCTAAGGAAACGAAGAGGGAAGAAAGTGCTTGAGTAGACCAAACGAAAGAAAAGTGCGCTGGCTAGCGAAACATAGAAAAAGTGCTCCAAATTGCCAAATGCGAAGGAAGTGAGCTGACTTACTGTGGCGGACTTTCTCTTGGTATTCCAGAGAGAACTTTGATTGAATACACACCAAAGTATGTCAACTGGGTTTCCTCTCGAAAGTGCGTCACTGACTCAATGAGTGTGACGGGCGCACTTTTGCTAGAAGACTGAGTACAGTATGATTAGTACGCACGAAGAGTTGGGACATCACACCAATGCGTCTAAAGTATAACATACGTATTTCTATGCCCAAGGGGTTCTCTTGCATACTCTTCACAGAGCACTGTTCTTCTCCAGTCAGCCATTTTGGTATACGTATTGTATCAAGTTTCAGCACTGAACTTAGCTAGACTCGAAATCAAGTATGGCCAAAAGCAAAGTTACATAAAATATGCTGCTGCTCACTATGAGCTAACTAGTTTTATAAAACACAAAGTTTTGGGAGATCAAATCCCAGGAAAACAAAAGTGAACCCATAGACCCAAACTCAAGTCCATGCAATTCCAATCAAGAAAATCAAGAACAACAAGTATTAAAAATGAAGGGGTGATCGGTCCCAACAATATGAGCTAGAAATAAACAAAAAATATTAAGAACTAAAAGCATGCATAAATCTATAGTTTTTTCTTGTACAAGATGTACTTGCTTAGAGTGGCTTCTTAGCCTCTACCTTTTACGGTCCAAGTCACAGCAACTTCTCCCTAGGGGCTTCTTAACCTCTTGGGCTTCAATCTCAACTCTCGTTCAATCTTGTGTGCCTCCGTAAGAACATCGGAATACGTCTCATAGAAAGACAGAATGGGGATCTTCACTTCCCAGTTCAGACCCTCATAAAAAAAACTCGTCCTGTTCTCCGGATCTCGTACCATGTACTCTGTATATCGGCTCAGCCTACTAAATTCTGTGGCGTACTCCTCTACTGTCATACCCCCCCTGTCGGAGGTTATGAAACTGCCGAGCCAGATCCAACCTATCGGTCCGAGCGAAGAACTGTTTCTTGAAAAGGTCATTGAAACCTTCCCAAGTCTGCCCTGGATCGGCAAAAAATTGTTCGTTCATGAACTAAGTGCGGGCAATATCAGCCATCTGGAGCCCAATTGCCTCGATCTTCAGGTCCTCTGCGAGACGAGACAGCCGCATAATACGCTCGATGTCCTCGAGCCAATCATCCGCATATATAATGCCTTCCCTCCCCTTGAAGCCCTGAGGTTCCAGCTTCTTGAAGTCTTGAATGTTACCCGGCTTGGGCTGGGTATCCTACTGCTGGGTGGTAGAACCTCTCTCGACTGTTGCTAAGGCAACCTGATAAGCTCTCTCGATGCCTTCCTGCATCATGTCCATCTGTCTCTGCTGGAACTCAGTCTGGACCCTCTGGGCCTCCATCATCTCTCTGTACAATGCCAACATATGCGTCCCATCTGCTGGCATGGATGGTAGGGGTGGAAGATCCTCCGCTACTGCTGCTGCTTGAACAACCCTCTGAATCAGTAGAGGAGAACCCCCAAAAGCTGCTACGGATGCCCCTACCTGGACCGACGAGGAGACCCTCTGTACTGGAGAAGCTGGAGAAGGCTCTCTAGCAGGCAAAAGTGCTACACCATCAGCTGCCCTCTGAATAACTGGCCGAGAGGTAGCTGATCTCTCAGAAGCGGTAGCTACTCCCGAACGGTAGAATCTGATCGTCAGAGCCATCCTGAAGATAGATTGAACAAAGAATAAATATTTTGCAAGATACAATATCATCCAAGAAGAACAGTTATATTTCTAAGAAAGCAATGCTCAGAATGATAAGGATATCAAAATCAATAGATTAGAAATATTCCTAGTTATGATTGAGTATACTCTCATCCTAGATCTTAAGTCATATATCCTATAGCAGGCTGGTAGTAGTATTCTAAGTCTGAGCACCGCAGGTTCGAGACCTGCATGGGCCACCACTAAAAATATGTCACGATCCGCACCCGAAATGAGGGGGGTAGTAGTAGTGAACAACGTCCAGCCTACATCGCAGCATCGGCGATAGAACGCTGTCTAGGTCATCAATACTATCTAAACTTCCCACACAATATATATATATATATATATATATATATATATATATATATTGTACCTGTCATGGCATCTCAACTCCAAATGGAGGAATAATAAGGTAATCCAAACTCAATCACAATATAAAAAAACTAGAGGAAGATATGGCACGATATGGAATAAAAGAGATGGAAGTCACAAGTCACAAATACGACTCATCTCCAAGTCCAATAGACTAGTATAACAATCTCAAATATAATACATGCCAAAAAGTCTAATGAGACAATCTAATACAAAGTCTAACTATCTGCAGTTAGCTGGTCATCTTCGGGTATTGGCTCCTCCCAAGCTACCGTCTCCAACTCTACACCAACTACATCTTGTGGTCCATAGTGTGTAGGATACCAGTCGTCTAAATCATCTAAAAAATATATCCAATTAGGATGGAGCGAAGCACACTTCTAACAGCAGTTCAAATAAATGATAAAGTCTATATAATAGTAAATAGAGAGAAATACTAAATAAATAGAGCAAAGGCAAGAAATATTCAAGATATGATGTGCTGGAAATAAATACTAAAGTAAAGAACATAATATACCAAAGTCAAGAAATACAACTAGCTAAGTGAGTGAGTACTAGTTTTAATATGTGATCGGCTTGGAAACTTGATACAAGAATTATGGCCTGGTTAATCATACGTGTGGTATATGATTAACACTATTCAAGAATTATACATGATACAAGGAGGGTATGATCACATCTTTACACTAACACTCTCCATCCCCGACTGGTATAGTGGATCCAACCATGGCATGCTACAACATGGGATTCTTCGAGAAGGTAGCTAGTCTCCTCGAGAATCAGTGTCCATATAATTACAAGAAGAACAAGCTTGTACAAGATACGCCAAGATATACAAGGAATAATATCTCATGACAGAATCCGGAAATACCAATCCGTGTAACCAACGTGTTAAGAAATCAAGGATATCAACACTAGATACAAGAAACATAGAAGATATCATAAATAAAAACTATCAGAGAACATACTCGCCTCTGGTCCTGAGCAAATGATGTAACCCGGTGCTCAAACTGGTATCACACAACGCTATATAGGAATATTATGTCACTGGGTTGTAATAAATTGATAAATATGCTAAATGAGTCAAAACATGCTTCTAGGTCATTTCTAAGTCAAAATAGTCAAACATTGTTAAACTAACTATTTCTAGGTTGTATGAGTCTATAGCTAAGTTATTAGGTATATACACTATGTATCTAGGTTATATTAGGATACTAGGGTATCAATCCTATTTATGTATCATATGATACGAACTAAACAATATACTATATACTATATATAAAATATACAAGTATAATATATATTATATCTCTTAGTTACACAATCTCTAGATGGATACCATGGTTTTGAGCCAACTTGGTATTGCACTACCTAACTACCCTCTTGATACTTAAAACCAATACTTTGTATTAAACCCAAACGTTAGTGTTACCTTGGTATCACTCAAGGTTACACTAGAACTCATATTAAACTCAACTAATACTTAACTAACTAGTATACATATACCAACATATGTATACCCCTCATCTATAATTAACTAACCTATCCTAACACAAGTATCTAACTTAACATTAACTACTATATATTAACATATGTACTAATAGTTAACAACATATACAAATACCTAACAACTAACTAAAAACATATTCAATACTAACAACAACTAAACTTATCTCATTGCTAACCCTTGCCTAACTACTATATATATATATATATATATATATATATATATATATATATATATATATATATATAACATACACCTCTTATACACACTATATAATGTCACATAGGTATACACTTTCACATATCAACCTATCCCTCACTATCCAGTTCAAATCAAACTCCCTCACCTTCTGATACAACTTATCTGACACTCTAGTGCACTAAGTTACACATGGCTAAGCAACACTCATTGGCCCTGCACTTGCATATACAGAAATACCCAAGCCTTTCCCACTGCTAACTGCAAAACTCTATACTATACCTGCTTGGTGTCACTGAGGTTCCAAACTTCTAGCTACCTGACAACAACACCATCAACAACAACATCAACAACAGTATGTGCTTGTTAACTGTCTACAATTGACTATATGCATCCCCCTCAAATGTTACTGATCTGAACCCAATACCCTTGCACACATTAAACACTACCTCTCCAACTCCCTTACTTCACAACCACTGATACCAAGTATCAGTCACTGTCTACTCTTCCCAGGGCATCCACACAGCAGGTATATGCTGTTGTGTTGCTGCCAAGAATCACCAATTGGCTATCAAACCCAACTGCACAAGCAGTAGCAGCAGTTGTTGCTACTGTCTCTTCTTCATATGCACTTCCCGACCCCCCCTAATTGTCACAGCAGTGCACAAAGTAGTGCCTCCTGCTATGCATCAATCACAGGTAATACTATCACTCATGCCATATGAAATAAGACACACAGACACACACACACTACATTGTCTTGATCACAGTCATTGTGAACTCTCTCTCCCTGCTCTACACACAACACGATACCCAAATACATATCATTACTTATACATATGCACACAAATATGCCATGTACTTATATACATATAACACACTAGCATCTTATTGGCATTTCACCAAGCACTTGTGAAGCAGACTTGTGATACTCAAGATACACTCTCCATTGAGAAGCCAAAACCCCAAATACTCCTCAATAATCCTTCCTACATATCAAATACACTATTATATAACTAATACAACTTGTTACAAAAGAAATAAAAGGAAAATCACACAAATCACCCAAATTAGGCCCTGTATCACACCGTATTGTGATACGGCCTACTCATATCCGTTTGTGGACACGTAGCTAGTTTTTCAACCCCGGTGTGTTTGATAATAAACGAAAAAAATGAAACAAGATTTATACAAAAATCTCACTTTGTGTAAACCCCCTCGACCAATTTAGGTTTCATTAAGTTTAATTGAGTGACTAGGGTTTATTTGGATACGATGACATTAAGGTGCAACATTTATGTGACTTAATTCACCTTACGGTTGCCCTAATGTTTGGAGCACTATACTAGTAGGTACCCCCAAACCAATTAAGTACCCATCCCCTAGACACGCCGGACTACCCACCTACACCTTGTGTAACCTTCAGATCCCGATCTTGTGCCCTAATGTAGCGGCACAACAGTCGTTGCAAACGTCTAAGTATATTCTTATAAAACAACTTTCTCCTAATGACGGATGTAATTGTTGTAACCTGATTTAAATTGAGGCCAGATCACTTCTAAACTAGTCTTAACCAAGCCTTTATACCTATCAGGAGGACTAGACCTCACCCCAAGGAGCCCAGACAAGCCCAAGGCCCAGGCCATAAACCCTACTATATATAAACAACTATCCCTAATACTATGGAAACCCTAATATCACCCATCCCCTCAACCTAGCCGAACTCCCTTGCCAACCCAATTCCTCTCAGCCACACCGGATCAACCGCCGCCTCCCTGCCGGACGGAACCACCACCAGTACAAGCCGCCACCACCACCCCGTTCACCTGCACCCCTCTACGACACCGGACCACACAGGCCGCTTGCACCGCCACCCATCCACTCTGTCACAACTTCCTCCAACACCACCAACACCCTTCCTTAAACCGACCATCCCGGCCCAGTCTCCAGCACCCCGACCACCGCTGTCAGGCGGAGCGCGACTTCCTCCTGACCCGACAGTCACTTTCGCACCACCCTAGCCGGCTACCACAGCGGTCAAGACCGCTGCAGTCGCTGCCGAGACTGCACCGCTGCCGCTGCTAACGGTCGGACGCCGGAGTTCCACCGATCGACGATCAGCGGACTCGTCAAAGGAGCAGACACCCCCTCTCGTCCTATTGGTCAGGTACTCGTCCTCCAACAGTCCCTTGTGTGTCCCATATTTCTCCTTCGTGTCGTCGTGTCGCACTTAAAACCATAACCATAGTATTTGACCTAGTTAAGAAATATTTGCATGGAAGTTAATATTAATTAGATATTTATTAATAAATAATAAGTCTAAACTAATGACCAGTTACCAGAGTCAGGAAATTCACTTGACATGCTGAAATATAAAACTAGTATGTTGAGCATGGAAATAGAGACATGTGTTCGTGCAGAACCAAAATTATGGACAACCCGTAACTAGATAATTATTGACTCGAGACACATGTTAACCGAAGACAACACGTGTACATCCTCGCTACTTGCACACGTGACGATGTACTCAAACAACAGTGAATTCGTGACAGTATTCAAGTATAGAGTCATAATTGTATGTAGTTAATGCGTAGTGTCTGATGATTGGTTGTTATGTTATATTGTGTGTTAAGATCATTGGATCAGCCAGGGGCTATTGCAGGAACCGGCTTCTGGCATTCACAGCTTCAGGACACAGGCAAGATACCTTGCTATATTTACTCTCTAATTTAAATATTCATAAGTTGTATTGTAATCTTGTTGCTCGTAATTTAAACAACTGTGCGCGTCCGAGTTGTCTCGGGTGCATTCGACGGATACGTCGATGATTAGTATATATGGACTTAGCTCTTAGCAGACTCAACCCATTGGACGATACCCTGTTATTGTCTGAGACCTGACACCTTACACGGTCACTAAGATATATTCATATTGGGATGCGGGTTTGTGCACTCGACTAGCTATCGTTGCGTGTAACCTACATCACTGTTAGTATGTAGTCAGGATATAATTTAGAGACTTGGCATATAGATACAGGGTATGCACGTCGAGTAGTCGATTTGTGTATCTACATTGGGCGGGGAGGACAACTAGTAGGCGTATGGGGTACACACATTGGAGCCGTAGTTCGGAGGAGCCTCGGATCCAATGATTTTCCCTTTATACTGATGCCACGTTCTTCGGAGCGATATGGACGATATACTGTACAGATGCCACTCTTTTCGGAGCATGGACGTTATGCCTACACCTACCCATACGCACCAGCATTGTTCTCACATTGTATTCACTTATATGGCTAGCACACCCTTTTTGTATTTATTTTATTCAGTATTCATATATGGCATGTTATTTCTTGTATCTTGTTACGTCCCTCTGAGGACCTGGTACCTTTCCAGATTTAGACGAGGCTTACTATCCCACCGTATACGGCCCGAGACAGGAGACGAGATTTGCTACAGCTGAGGAGTTGGAGGTACAACCGTCAGAGTTTCCGTGACCAGTTGGTAGGCCTTTAGCCTAGATGGAGGGCATCATTATCTACTCAGCTGATGCTCTAGTCATTTTCTTTTATATCTTATTTCAGTACTTTATTTTGTCATAGTAGTGGGTTTGTTCCCACCAGACATCACTGGTTGTACTATGATATCTTAAGACTGGTATTTATCAACCAGCAGTTTATTTAGTGTTTCTTACTCTTTATATTGTGGATGAGATTAGATTACCTGTTATTGATTGATATTGGCCATATAGTATTATAAGATAGCGTAGCACTCTTCGTGGATCCATTAAATTAGGATATCTTCGGAGACGTGTCAGCTGGCCATTGTCACGTGGCCTGGTCCCATATATTTTGGGACTGGGTCTTGACACTTTGGTTTACAAATAAGAAGTACAATAATCCTATACGAGGATGTCAAGTACAAAATTTAATCTGGGTAAATATTGCTATAGGAGTCTGATCTGCGGTCGATCACTTTGTCCCTTGGACCACACGATGATGAAGAAGTGCTGTAGAAGACGGAAAAGCTTCAAAGATTGCAAAAGGGGAGTGGATGCTCGATGCCAAAATCGTCGATCACTACTCTCTGTCTGTGCTCTGGATTCTTCTCTCTCTGTTCTCCAAGTTTTTAATTTTTTGACCTTAATTCTTCAACCCTGGACCTCTGTCAATAGTGGTCTCTATTTATAGGGTTTGGTGACAGCAACCGTCCAGTCGGCGTAGAAGCTGGACAGTGGAGAGTATGGCACTTTTTACGTGGCGGTTACAATAACTGCCACCCACGTATAAATGATCATCTGAATCTGCGTATGACGCGTGTCCCATTATGAGATAATGCGTATAACCGCTGCGAGGATCACGGCATGTAAACCACGTAGGTAACTGCCCCTTGCGTAGAAAATGTTGGCATAGAAGCCAATAACTGTCACCATGGTGTAGAAGCCAAATCGTTGTCAAGTTGGCGTAGAAGCCAAATAGGCGTAGAAGCCCAGTAGGCGTAGAAGTCTGATGCTGCATGGATAGGTAGCTAGCGTAAAAGATAGTCGATCCTCCTTCCTTGACTGAGGTCTTGAAAGTATTTTGGACCAAATAGCCTTATCACGCACCCATACAAATGTAGCCTGACTTGGCGTATTCCGAGGAGATAGCATACGGCGTACTCCTTATAACTAAAAATAGCCAGGTCGGCGTATTTCAAGGGGATAGCGTACAACGTGCTCCTATATCTAAAAATAGCCTGATGGCGTAATATGTAGAGGTGATAATGTGGAAGTATTAGTCATAATTATGGCTCACCCAGTCTTTGAAAATAGAACCAAATCTCGTGCATTGAATGTAGAGATCTGCCCCCATCACGAGCATTAACTGCAGAGACGTGCCTCGAGCTCTGTACGAAGAGCAGCTTTTGACGTGGTGGTTTGTTTTGTCTTCTGCTGAGCGTAAAAGCTCACATCTGCCTGTATAAAACTAGGTAGCATATTCCCTTGTATGCGTAAAAGCAATTTGTATCAAGGAAATGTCATTAAACGACAGTCTGGGTCCCTGTGCCGAACCATCATTACAGCCGTCGTCTGGCTTGTTGTGCAGTACTCTTTGTCAGGAGTCAGGTTCATTGCATGATCTGACAGGTTCATTCGAGGAATACGAAGAATTTCCCGTACAACTTTCCACTGCATTAAAAGCGAGTAGATTTTACGCCAAAGTGGCAATGTAACAACCTTTTTACGCCAAAGCAGCCTGGGAATACTGTATTATGCGGGTTATTTTGGAGCTATATTTTACGTTGTACTAGCGATGAAACTCTGTTGTACGCCGATGGCTCTGAAGTCACGTCTTACGCCACATAGTACTGAAATGCTGCGTATAACTCTGTAGCGTATTTTTTTTATGTTTCTACAAGACCCCCTTCAAAGTTTTCAAATTTCTCGTAATTTGAAATACTTTGAATGAAGCATGAAACGGTCAAGTCTGACTCGTTCCTCGAGGCTAATTTCTTGGTGGATTCTTGGGGATTTGTTGGGATTTGGTGTATTCTCTTTTGCCTACATAAAGGCTGATGAGTTAACCTGTTCTTTCCACATTTCCTTCATCACACAGAGATGATTGCCGGACTTCGTCGGGTCGACTTGAGGAAGAAGAAGATCATGCTCTTTCAGCATGTAAGGAGCCAAAAAAGAAGGCATCTTTGAGCAAATATCCTCTGCAATGATGGATCATGGAAGGATATCATAGCTTCCTTTGCTCGGGATAATCAGCAACTTCATATGGCAATTCGTCCAGGAAAGAGGAAGGGTTACATTTGACCATACAGCTTGCAAGCTATATTTTCTCCCGTCGTTGGTGGATGAGGGCAGACAAACTAGCCCTGTCTTCCAGTATTGAGTTGGGTCTAAAATCTCAACTCAATCTATCATGGCGTATGGAGAATGGGCTCTTGAATAATTTACACAGGCCCAATTTTGTATCCTCCCATCGTTAATCATTTTCTTGTTAATCGGCCGCAAAAACCGACTAACTGCTGAAGAAGACGGATAAAGATCTCCACCAATACGAGAACCTGACAGAACAGCCTCTTGGTGTGATCCTTAAATGAAAATGAGAAACCCTTGGTAGAACAAGAATTTCTATCATATGTAATCATGAAGATAAAAAACCCTTTGTAAACTGGATTTCCATCATATGTAATCATGATTAATAAAATTGTCTTCTTTTAAGCATCTGATAATTTGTTATATTCTTTGCTGTGATGAAGTATGAATATGTGTAGCTTTGACACGTCTGAATAACTTTACGCCGACTCTGATAAAAAAGAGTATCTGGTCTCGTCTTGTCTTTTACGCGTAACTGAAGACGCGTAGAAAACTGCTTAGCATTTAATTCGCATATTCGAACTGTCCTACTGTTTTGAACGAGGAGTTGCGTAGAATTCTGAACTGTCACTTCTCTGATAAGAAGAATTTTTGTTCAGACCATCATCTTCAAGAATGATTTCCTGAAAATCCCTTGAAATTGGGCAAGAAATGGCTATCAAAACTAACCACGCTTGAATTGTAGAGAAAATATTCAGACTGGATTTTGGATGAACTTCCAATCGACCCAGGAAGAAGAGTCATTTTTAATGCTGAACTCTGTATGCTTTGGGTACTTGGGGTGTTTTGAGGCCAAGAAGAAGCATCTTCTGCGTGAACCCTTGTAATTGACCATCTTGAGATTTGTTCAGATATATGCATACTCTGGCCTGCATATTTTAAGATGTACGGAAAGTCATAGCTCCATAATATAGATGAGCATAAAATCATAAGTTTGTAGCCTCTCGAGCATAAAAGCTGCTGAGCATAAGAGCATCCGGGCGTAAAACTGTAGATTTATAGCCTCTGAAAAGAAAACTTTCGAGCGTGAAGTCGTAGGTTTGTAGCCTCTCGAGCGTAAAAGCTTCTTAGCGTGAAATCATAGATTTGTAGCCTTTGAGCGTGAAGTCGTAGGTTTGTAGCCTCTCGAGCGTAAAAGTTACCGAACGTAAACGCATCCGGACGTAAAACCGTAGACTTGTAGCCTCTGAGCGTAAAACCGTAGATTTGTAGCTTCCCGAGCGTAAAAAGCTCCTTGGCGTAAATCACGAATCTGCTCTGCATGAAAAACGTTTTGAATTTGCTGACTGTCCGCCTTCCCTGAGTAATAGGCTGACGTGGTCCCCAATCATAACCGAATATTAAATATCGGATTTGGTTAGGGATTCGAACAATTTATCTGAACTCTATAAATATCCCAAGGCCTTCAGAGAAAAAACTTTTCATCTATCTTTTGCGAAAGAAAAAAAACCTTCGTCTCTTTGAGAATTCTTCTTCGTTTCTTCTCTGAGCATTCTGAGTTTTTAGCAATGGCACCAAAACCAACCTCCACCTCTAAGGGAAAGAAAGCTGCCTCCTCTTCTCGCTCCTCTACCCAAGCAAGAGCGACTCCCATCGGACAGGGCGAACCTCGCTCTGAACGTAGTGTCCCACCGTCAAGCTGTGCACCGGGTGTTATAGGTAAAGCTCTTGGGACGACAAGAACGAAGAAAACCCTTCGCACATGTTGTACGTGAACGCGCTAGGTCATCTTCTGTGCTGAGAGCCTCTTCGAGGAAGATGATGCACAGAGATATTTTATCTTTTACGCCCACATTCCTAATGTGTCAGCGTAAAAACTCTATATTTTCGCAGTCTGGCGTAAAAGCTTTGACTGTCAAAATTTGGCGTATACTACAAATTTTGGGTGTTACGCTCTGGATGAAAATTCTGGCGTAATAACTCAAACTTTAGCAGTCTGGCGTAAAAATACAGACTGTCAGATTTTTGTGTATACTGCCAATCTTGGATTTTACGCCTCGGAATAAGATTCCAACGTAAAAACTCAAGTTTTTACAGTCTTGGCGTAAAAGCACAGACTGTTGATCTTTGGCATAAGCTGCAAGATTGTGAGGTCTAGTATAGAAACTGACATATTTTTTTTGCACTTTGTAGTTAACTTGCAGATACCTCTGTTGGCTTAGGTGATGGGTTCTGCTGCTGGGATGCTGAACTCCAATTACCTGGAGGATTTGTCCCATATGACATTTCCTATTTTCGGACCCCAGTATCCTGAAGGAAGGGAAAATCTGATATCGTCTCAAGGAGAACGAATGCTGTTGAGCATGATCAACGGGGAGCCCCTGACACATATAGATGGGGCCAAATATATAAAACCAGCTTTCCTCTTCGGGGATATGATTGATAAACAATCCCAGATGAAGCCCAAGAAGGAAAACTAGGTTTTTACTGCCGGGGGCATGGTCATGTACCTGCCCAGGATGCTGAGAGATTACCCTATCTCGGCATTCTTCCATGCCACGCATCCGAGGAAGATTTCGTGGACTCTGACCCCTAATCTTTACGGCCAGCCGGGGAAGATATTTTATCAGAAATGATCAGACTAAGGGTTATTTGTAAGCCGCCCTTCCGGCCCGATCATGCCTTTCAGGGGATTATTTTCGGGCAGCATCCCGAGTGAAGACACTTCATTGCTCCAACCAGTCCAGTTGCCAACTTTTTGTAATGACTTCATGGGACAAGGAGGAGTATACCCCAAGGTTAATCCTCGGACCAATGGGTGGCTTACCCCTATAAATCTTCACTGGGCTCGTTTAGCTGCCTGGGCCCTGAAGCATTTTCAGACGGAGCTGGAGAACATTGATCTGTTCGCGGCTGTGAGTGCTACCAGTGTTGGGTTACCTCTCAACCCCAACCTATTTTTGGCTTTGATGGAGCGATATATTTCGCTCACTGGGACTTTTGCCACTCCGCTAGGGGAGTTGGGATTGGCCCTTCATGAAATGGCAGAGATTTCAAGACTGCCAATGGGGGATACTCCTTATGAAGAGTATGTTCCCATAAACAAGGAGCTGGAGGATACTAACCCTCGGGTGGTGGCAGTGTACCAGGAGCTGATGTGCCATTATCTAGCGTACACCGCCTTCTATAATGAGCCCTCTGATTTGGCTCATACCAACAAATGGGCGTCCTATCTCTTCTTCCATCAGGCCAGGGATGCTAAGCCAGACAAAGTCGTGGATAGCAGGGATAAGCCTTTGAGCCTTCTGAGCGTGTTTAATGCTCAAGTAGTCGATGATCTTATTGAAGACGCTGGGGCTTCAGATCAAGTTCTCGACGAAGGGATAGGGAATTATCCTGCAGGCACTAAAGCCTACAGTTATTTGAGGCATTGTCGCAGGCTTCTGTCAAGGGAAGCTCAACTGGCTGGCTTCCTCTCTGTATGGCTACGCCGACTGGTAGTACCTGGCATTGCATCTTCGGATCGTATTCACCGCAACACCTTATAGCCTGCAGTGCGTCTGTTGTTCGGGGCAAGACTGGGTCTGCTCCCTGCCATGGTATGCCAGATACAAGCTGGCCTGAGGGCCATTGCTGATGGGCTGCTTGCCGATGAAATACGGCGTGACAGCTTTCCAAGGGTAGAATTACCGTTCCTGTATTTGATGGGATGGCTAATTCTTTATAACCCCAGAGTGATGTCTCCCGGCTCTGCCAGTAGTTCGGGGAATAATATCTTACTGAATTACAAGAATTCCACCTGGAACGTGACCACCGTCATAGACTGTCGGCGGGCATTAAATTTTGCTCACAGTTGGAAGCTCTTCTGTATCGTTCCTACTGTACATCTCAATCAACAGGGGAGCAGGCTCCAGGACTCGGGTGAAGGGAAGACCGTTCTTTCTCCTAAAGCTTTTTATTGGTTGGTCTGCATTAGACCTTCCCATTTATTGTACAGAAGTGAAGATCATTGCTTCTTGGAGCCCTATCTGCCTAGTCGGTTCGCCAGACAGTTTGGGTATGACCAATTATACGTGGGCAATGCTATCACCAGCTTCAAGTCCAGAGGTGGACTTATTGATGGAGTGAGAGGATGGTGGTACTTCATAATGGGTTATACTGGGGCGACCTTTATTGTGCCCGCGACTTCTCTCTCCATGGAGTTGCGCATCCTCCATTCGTACGCCCAATTTTATGTGGCCATCAATACCTTCCATCACGATTTTGATATACGTAAAAGTTTTAGGATGCCTCCACATAAGTCTGCTGGGAAAGAGGAAGTCCCATCAGTTTCCTCTGACGAGGGTGAAGACTCTGTCATTCCAGATGAGTTTTTGCTGGCAGTACCAAGAGGCATAATACCTCCGCCTGCAGAGCCTCTGGTTATCCCCATTAAGCGAAGGGCTCCTGTTCTGAAGGAGACTTCCCCTCGCAAGAAAAAGAAGACTGTTAGTGGTCCTGTCAGGACTTCCAGCCATGAGGCCCCTAGGAGTGAGCCTGCTGTTTCCCCTGTTGGGGATGATTCTTTGACTAGAGGTCCTTCGCATATTAGAGAGGGAACCTCCACAGTTTCGGCTGGCAGTACCGGAGATTCTTTGCTCAAGGATGCTGTCGCTGCTACCGCTTCAGGTAGTGGTACGAGATTGCCTTTGAGGCCGAGCGAAATAAGAATATCTTTATCCAGACAAGTAACGGGAGTAACCCCTGCCGTGACTGTAAGTATATCCAGTGAGATTCCACCCGGTGAGCCTCGAGCGGATCTTGGTGAAGACTTGGAAGAATACCTGCCAGTATCAGTTGTCACACCCCCTTCTCCAGGTATGATAACTCGCTTAGCATTATTAAGAAATAATATAGCTGTACTGGCTGCCGACGCGACATATATACCATCGGCCATGGGTAAATATCGTCTTTACGCCTCTTTTAGAAAAATTAACATCATGTTGATATTAACTTTCTCTTGTCTTCTTTTCAGGGAAAGACATCTACGGGGAGGGTAGCATCGACGCAACTTTTGGCTCTGTTGCAGCTCCTGCCGACGACACGGAAGTGCCCGACTTTGAAGAGGAAACATTTTTGGGTGTCGGCTCGCCCGAAACAGTTCCGATATCTCAGGAGGAGGATGAGCCTGTCATTACGACTATGCCTCCTTTGAGTACGCCAGCCACTTCGGCCGTTGTCGGTGCCTCTACCTTTGTCGCGCCCTCTACTGAAGAGACGACTATGATGACACCCTCTGCAGTCGTTCCTGGAAGGGGATTTGCCGATATTGCAGTCACTCCCAGCGTCCAATCTGATTTCGCCATGCTGATTGAGCAGTATACTAGTATTTTCTACACCACTTTGAATACGCCGATATCAATGGTGCTGGCGAAGGATCTAGGTTTTGAGGCTCTGAGGAGGTTCTTCCAGTTTATGATAGCGTCAATCAGAGATTTCAACGACGCTGGAAGAGCTAATATACTGGAGCAGATAGTTAATAGTTTGGAAAAATCTATTAACAATTATTTGCAACTATCCCAGGGCAGCCTTGATGACCTGATTCAGGCTGAATATGACTCTTTGGCTGCGAGGCTTGTTGGGGAGATGGAAACCCTGAGCAAGTCTATCGAGGCTCAGCAGAAAGAGATGAATGAGGAGCATGCCGCGTTGGAGTATGTCATTTTCTAGCTGGCTAAGTGCGAGGCCGAATATGAGGAAGAGGCAGCGAGGGTCCGCAGATTGGAAGACGAACTCGCTAAGGCCAAGGAGAAGGCTCTCTCTTTGTCGGCAGCTCGATATGTGTTGAATGGCCGAAGGGAAACGTCTCAGCAGAACCTGGCACGTGTGGGTGTCATCCACGCGGATTTTGTACGTCATTGGTCTGAAATGTCTGCCTTGAACAATGAGGAGGCAAGGTTGGAGTGGGCTCGCGCTACCGTTTTAAGCTCCAGGAATGAGAAGATGGCCGCACTGGCACAACAGATCCGTGATTTGACTGCTCCTCCCAAATGATGTACCATTTTTTTGCTTTTATATGTAATTTTGCTCCTCTGGGAGATAATAAAGAAATTTTATCTGACTTTGGTGGACCTATCATTTTAGAATATAAACGATAGGGTAGAGTGAAAGTGATATCAGAGGTAATATGGAAGTGATATCCCTTCGGTAGGCTTCAGCTAGACATATCTATTCAGAGGTTATATGGACGTGATAGAATATGATCCAACTAAAATTTGTACACAAAACACTATCAGAGGTAATATAGACGTGATAGGTTTTGATGTTCCAAATTAGTTAGACATATCTATTCAGAGGTTATATGGACATGATAGAATATGATCCAACTAAATTTTTTGGAAGTAGTATTGTCAGAATGAGATCTTAACCACACTCCATTTGAGCAAAGGAGATTAAGCGTAGTACCTCTTCAGGAATTTGCCGTTAATAAGAGCCATCAACAAGTCTCCATTAGGCTTGGCTAATCTATAAGTGCCGTTTGAGAACGTCGTCTCGATCACATAAGGGCCTTCCCATTTGGGTTAGAATTTACCTTACTCTTATGAGTAATGATCATTGGCCTTTTCACAGTTAAAACTAGCTCACCAACTTTGAACACTCTTTCCTTCACTTTTTGATTAAAAGCTCTAGAAATGCGTGCCTGGTAGAACGCGATGCATTGTTGGGCTTGAAGGCGTTTCTCGTCTAATCCTTCTAGCTCTTGAAGCCTTAATAGGTCATTCTTTTCCTGCATCAACTCATTAGCCACTGCTATTCTGAGTAACGGAATTTGGATTTCGATGGGGAGAACTGTTTTACTCCCGTAGACCAGTGCGAATGGGGTACAACTCGTCGGTGCTCGTACCGTTGTGCGGTATGCCCAGAGATATTCTCCTAGCTTCTTGTTCCAATCTCTTTTTTTCGAAGAGACGAACTTTTTCAGGAGTTTGATAATGGTTTTGTTGAAAGCTTCCGCCAAACCATTAGCAGCAGGATTTTATGCCGTAGAGGCCACATTTTGTATCCAATTTTTATCGCAAAATCGGTAAAACACTTGGCTGATGAATTGAGGCCCATTGTCATGAATTATCCTTCGGGGTATCCCGAAGCGATAAATGACATGATGCTTGATGAAGCTGATCACATTAGATGTCTTCACCTCAGCAAGAGGGACTGTCTCTGCCCATTTGGAGAAATAATCCGTGATGGCCAGTATGAACCGGTGACCTCTAGAAGAAGACGGGTGAATAGGACCAATGATATCCATACCCCATGCTTCGAAAGGCCAGGATGCAACCGTAGGATATAAATGTTCAGAAGGTTGATGTATAAAATCTGCATGAACCTGGCAGACTTTGCATTGTCTTGCATATTTTATTGCATCTGTGATTATAGTAGGCCAGTAATAGCCCATCCTCCTGATGCGATCCTGTAGCTTAGGACCGGGTTGATGTGCTCCACATACGCCATCGTGAGCTTCACGGATAATCTGTTGTGCCTCATCATCGGAGAGACATCGTAATAGCAATCCATTGTAGGTTCGACGATATAGACATTGTGAAGACGCATCAAAATAGAAGCATAATGATCGTCTTTTGATGGATACTGCTTCTTTAGGATCCTCCGGCAAGATTCCGTATGCCACGAAATCTATAAAGGGACTTCTCCAGTCTCTCCTGGGAGGATCTGTGTTCACAGCATAGCTGCGTTCTATGTGAAAGTTATTTTTTATACAGAATAAATCTCTGTTAAGAAGGATCTCCGAATTCTGTCTTGTTATAGGAATAGCTAAATCTGCAGCTAGACTGGCTAGGGCATCAGCTTCCAGATTCTGAGATCGAGGCACATGCTCTGGGAAGAACCCTTTTAAAGATATGGCTATCTCGATCGTTGCTTGATGATAAGGGATGAGGTCTGGATTACGGACTTTATATATTTCTCTGACTTGATTGACGATCAGCAGAGAATCACCAAATGCTTCCAGGTATTTGACGTCCAATTCTTTAGCGACTTGGAGCCCGATGAGTAGAGCGTTATACTCTGCCACATTATTAGAGCAGCGCTCACTAAGAGAATATGCTCGATAGATGACGAGTTTATCAGGAGTGACCAGGATAATTCCTACTCCTGAAACCACGTTTCCCCTGGGGCCAGTCCTGGAGGCCCCATCGAAGAATAGTTGCCATGTATCACTTTCTATTACGGAATTATATTCTGCAACTTCGTCGAAAATATCCTCGTATAATCTGGAGGTCTCCGGAATCGGATGAGCAGCTAGAAAATCAGCCAATGCTTGGCCTTTGATGGACTTCTGAGGGACGTACACCATATCATATGGTGTTAATAACATCGCCTAAGTCAGGAATTAAGAGCGCTTGGCTTGTTCATCAATACCCGAAGAGGATTGATCCTGGCGATGATATGAATGGTCTGGCCTGTGACATAGTGTCGCATTTTCTAAATGGCGAACATTAGAGCCAAACATTCTTTTTCCACTGGATTATACTGGTGTTCAGCTCCGACCATCATCCTGCTTAAATAGTAGATAGCCTGTTCATGACCCTTATCGTTCTTCTGTGCGAGGAAAGCTCCCAGAGAATTATCCATTGCTCGAACATACAGCAAGAATGGTCTTCCTATGACGGGAGGCACCAGAACTGGAGGATTAGTGAGGTAGCATTTGATATCATTAAACGCTTGCTGACAGGCTTCGTCCCATACGAAGGATACACCTTTTTTCATGAGACGAGAAAAAGGCTGACATCTTCCCGAGAGGTTGGATATGAATCTCCGGATATAAGCCAGACGACCTTGAAATCCCCTGAGTTCTTTCAGATTACGGGGTGGTCGTATTTCTAAGATGGCCTTCACTTTATCCGGGTCCACCTGAATGCCTTTAGCGGTAATAACAAATCCCAGGAATTTGCCACTGGATATACCAAGAAAGGACTTTGTAGGATTCATTTTGAGCTGATGTTGGCGCATCAACTCAAATACTGTCTTCAAGTTTTGGATGTGATTATCCTTGAGGCAGCTTTTGACAGCTATATCATCTACGTAATATTCTACTATTTTGCATAAATGCTGGTGGAATATGTTACTCATAGCTCGTTGGTATGTAGCCCCGGCATTCTTCAGTCCGAAGGGCATGACCGTATAGCAATATACCCCCAATGGTGTCCGGAAGGCAGTATGCTTCTCGTCTCCAGGATGCATCTTGATTTGATTGTATCCTAAAAATCTGTCCATGAAAGGCCTGCGTTCAAAATCGTATGTATTATCGATCATGACGTCTGTAATGGGAAGAGGAAACTCATCCTTGGGGCAGGCTGTATTCAGGTCTCGATAATCAATGCAGACACGTACTTTTCCACTTTTTTTTATGACTGGGACAACATTGGAGACCCAGTCGGGATGTTGTTCTTCCCGGATGAAGCCGCAGGCTATCAACTTCCTGATTTCGGCTTCGATGGCGTCCATCATGTCCGGACAGAACCAGCGTTGATGTTGCTTCACAGGCTTCGAATTGGGTAATATATTGAGCTTATGAGTAGCCACTTTTGGATCAAGACCTGGTATATCCACATAATTCTACGTAAAGACATCGATATATTCTTTTATCAGCTGGATTATTTCTTCTCTTTCTTCTTCGGAAAGATTGTTACTGATAAATATCGACTTTGGCAAACGTTCATCCCCAACGTCAATTTGGATAACTTTATCTTCAGTGGGAGGTTCTCTCTGCTCAAACCTGAGTTCCCACTATGTATCCATTTGCTAAGCCTAAGAGTCATTCTCAAACAGTTCAGATTCTTATTCGTCTACTTCGAGGGAATCTATCAATACCGTATTTACTGATAATGCTCGTTTGAGATCATCATATGAGCCGGAGAACGACGAGCCATCTTGAGAAGAGGAAGAGATATCCTCAATTGACTCAGAAGTTGCAAGGGAGGTGGTATACCCTAACCCGAAATGAGTTCGTTGACAGTAGGGATCACCGTGCAACGGTATTCGCCTGCCTTTCCCGTAGTTAAGGCCTGGTTCCAGCTTCAAGTCATGACCCATACTTTGTATAATCTTCAAAGCTTGCGGGCTGTATCTGTGAACCTGCATTTTACCAGCATCATCATCGGGAGAATCCTCTTGTACAGTCGGTTTATTGTGCATGCGACCAAAGATTATTGGAAGCTGACTGCTGCGAGTAGGCGGCACAACAAAGATAGAATCCTCGTGTGGCCCATATATCATGATGACATTAGATGATGACGCTATTTTCCATACATACGGATGATAGAAGTCTATAGCTTTCAAGAATTTTTGTGCTATAGGTTCTACATCATTATGGGGAGAAGATTTCTGATTTGGAATTTGAGCGTCAATGTACTGGAAAAGAGGATCTTTATTATCGTCATAAACCACGTTCCTGGTTATATTTACATCAATCGGTTGCTTGTTACGCCGAAGGTTGATGACCAAGGGTGGAGGCTTCTGGTTCAAAGTGATCACTAGAGGATCACCTCTTTTTTCCGACTTGGTTTTGTTCAGGTGGATAGCCATGGGTTCCATGACTTTTGGAAGAGTAGTTCTCCCTTTCACCTTGATTGACAGAGGTTGCTCGGCAAAGGGTTCTTCTGGCTCCCGGTGGGATTCCTCCTCTGTCTTGCCTGACACCTTCTCTATGTAGTCTTGAGTGTACAACATGGCATCGGAGTAGTAAAATTCTACTCCTTTAAACGGGTTAAGATCAGCAAACTCCGTTTGTACTGTTCCTTGGGAATCTACATATTTGAAGCTTTGATATAGAGTCGAAGGAACGATGTTGTGATCGTGGATCCCTGGTCTGCCCAGCAGAATATTGTAGGACACCTCTGAATCAATGACATAACATATAGCCACTGATCTGAGGTCGCCAATCTGGATCCTCAGACGAATTTTCCCCAACGGCTTACTTTTTCTGGCGTTGAAACCCACGATTGTAGTGGTGGTGTAAGCCAATTCGCTGGTAGGAATCCTCAGCGGTCTGAGCAGACTATGAGGAATGATACTGATCGATGATCCAGGATCTATGTGAATCCGGTCAACCTTCATGGAACTGACGTATCCGGTGTAATAGAGGGGTCTGTCATGCCTGTTATGTTTTAACAGCATGTCATCTTGAGTGAAAGTGATATTCGGGACCACCTCAATCACACTATGGCATTGAGGACATGCCACAGGTTCTTCATCAGGGGACTTGAGCTGGATCAAGTATGCATCCGCCTGCATTAATGCTTCACTCAGGGCTTGATGAGTGTCTTTAGAGAGCCTGAGTAGTTCAAAAATGGACAATCTGGCTGGTGTATTAGCCAACTGGGCTAGGATATCGAAGTTATATGGCTTCTCCAAACCTTTGTTTTGAATGTTCTTTAGAGTTTTGTCAAAGCGCACTTCTTTTTGCTTGCCCTTGTCCGCCGAAGTTGGTCTCGAAGGACCGGCCTCTGGTATGGCAGGTTCCGGTTCTGAAGGCTTGGCAGCTGAAGCGTCTGCCGATGCATCTTCCTGACTTGCTCCATAGTCCTTGAGGTAGGCTCTCCCTGAACGGGTTCCAGTAGCCAAAACCTCTTCTTCTGATGTCGAGGATACCACAACCATATGACATGGTTTACGCTTCGAGTTCTTCTTAGACTTAGCCTTAGCCGCTTGAGTCTCTTTCTCGATCTCTGACACCAGATCTGGATGAACCCACATCTGGGTAGTTAGGGGTACCAGGTCATGATTTTGACCCCTGGCTGGAGGGAGATTAACGATGTTCATCGTTGTCAGGGAAATAGGTACAACACCATCCGGAACTTCTTGAGGAGGCAGATTGCCAAATTGAAGAGAGATCATGTTGGCTGTGACCGTCTTCTCGCTGTTGCGCAGAGTGATGGCCTTAGCATCGATCAGCTCCTAGATTTTTCTTTTCAGTACATAACACGCCTTTGTGGGGTGATGTATGTACCTATGGAAAATGCAGTACTTGGGGTTATTGGTACTGCCGACTTCGTTAGGCCACTTTACCTCAGGGAGGGTAATCTTGCCGCTTTTGACTAGACACTCGAATATGCTCGGAATATCATCGTCGTCAAAAGACTACACTTCAATGGGCCTGGAAGTCCTAGGTTTCATCTGTGTGGTTGCCGCAGTCTTTTGCCTGGATGTATTGATCGCCAAAGCTTCTTTTCCTTTGGAACCACGAGGATGGTTGCTGTTGGAAGATGACCTCTTGCCTCTATCAGAGGCAGATATCATAATTCCATTATCACGCACCTTTCGATTGTTGTCCTCAGCGGCTACCGCTGAGATAATGAACGAGGGCCAATCATGGAACTGATATGGTCATGTGAATACCGAGATCACCAGAAGGAGATTCTTTCTGCAAATGTCCACCAATGCCGAGTTTGGAACTTCAGGAGGCATTTGCAAAGTGGCTTGACGAAAATGTTTGATGAAAGTGCGAACGTTCTCCTTTTTCTTCTGCTTTACTTCGATGGGAGAGGACATAGACATGTCCATCCCTCCTTCGTAGAATCGCTCGAAGAAAAAAGTCTTGAAATCTTCAAAGGAAGTAATGCAGTTGTCCGCAAGACTACGGTACCACTGATAAGCCACTCCCGAGAGACAGCCTTTGAACACTCGAGTGAGAAGGGCGTCATTCCCTTGCAATAACACCATCATTATACTGAAGTAGTTCATATACTGGCTCGGTGATGTCTTTCCCTCAAACAAAGCCATAGTCTGTGGTTTGTATTTAGGAGGGAAAGGGATCTCATCCCAGATAGCTGGGTAAGGCTGGTTGATTCCCAATTTCTTGAGCTGATCTTTGTGCTTCAAGGCATCAAATTAGGCTTTCAATTCCCGCACTGCCTGTATTAGATCTTCAGCCAGTAGAGGGACCGTAGAGTGGTGAGAGATTGGTTGTATTGCAACTCCAACAGGAGGCAATACATTCTCCAAGTTAGGAAGTGGGGGAGCTGCTGACTCTTGATCTAGAGCAGGCTCCTGGTTCGCGTTGGATGGTGGTAAATCCACCCCCATACGTATCTGAGTCAGAGGTACCGATGCTTGAGCTATAGCAGCTGTGTGTTGAGTCAGCATCATCTGGTGCATATTCTCCATCATGGATTGTATCTCTTTCAGAGATGTCTCCAGCACAGCGATGCGTTGCTCAGTGCTTCCTGATGGGGAAGCTTCTTCGCGTTCATCTCCAACGGCATAGACTCCCATTTCCCTGGGTGTCATTGAAGGGTAAGTATAGGTCTCCGTAGAGATTGACTCTATACTTTCAGCGTCTAATTCGGGAAACTGGCGACCCCCATTGTCGAAATCAGAAGAATACGAAGCCGGTTGTTGTGACCTCGAACGGGTATTTTGGAACACCCCAGCTTCAATGTTCTCAAGGAGTTTGTTGAATCTCCTTTGTCTTAGAGTTTTAGAGGGATGACGTCTTGAATTTGACCTTCCTCTAGGAACGTGTGAAGCCATGTTCACTGATGCATATGTAGGCTCTTCTTCCTGGAAAGACAGAGAGTAGTTCAACCGATCGAAAATCGACCGTTTTGCTTCAGAACAGCAATAATTAACTATAATCCTATGACTATTACAATAGTGCTCCCTTGGAGGCGTAATAGACATATTGGAAGATCCCCTATCCTTGCGCTTCTGGATCAGATATTCACACAAGTCAGGAGGATTAACAGAAGAAGAAGAAGAAGAAGAAGGCTTGTTCCTCCTGTCTACATCAGTTGGCTTGCGGATATTGGGAACCATAACTTTTCTCCTGCCACCCGTGTACAGTAGGTTAGCCATATGAGTAGCAGATAACCCCCGAGGAGTGTGTCTTTCCGCAAACTGGGCCTTCTTTACACTGAGGGGCTTAACCTTGCGTTAACCTTGCGTAACTTGGAGCTCTGCTCAGGCTGGCGTAAAACTGAGGAAGCCCTCAATTGGCCATTAGCTTCTCGCGTAATCTAGAGAGCGGGCAGATTCTTCTATTGCTGGCGTAAAGGCCGAGAAGTTGAGAATTCCGCCACTTGTTTTTTCTTGCGTAGATTGCATGGACCATATGCTTTCCCACAGAGGGCAGATGCATCTTTACGCATAGAGCGCGTTTGGAATTTCTGATTTGGCGCTGAGGCATTATCAAAAATTTTGTCTGCCACGTCACAGACGGGAGACTTCATCAGGGGACTTGAGCTGGGTCAAGTATGCATCCGCCTGCATTAATGCTTTACTCAGGGCTTGATGAGTGTCTTTAGAGAGCCTGAGTAGTTCAAAAATGGACAATCTGGCTGGTGTATTAGCCAACTGGGCTAGGATATCGAAGTTATATGGCTTCTCCAAACCTTTGTTTTGAATGTTCTTTAGAGTTTTGTCAAAGCGCACTTCTTTTTGCTTGCCCTTGTCCGCCGAAGTTGGTCTCGAAGGACCGGCCTCTGGTATGGCAGGTTCCGGTTCTGAAGGCTTGGCAGCTGAAGCGTCTGCCGATGCATCTTCCTGACTTGCTCCATAGTCCTTGAGGTAGGCTCTCCCTGAACGGGTTCCAGTAGCCAAAACCTCTTCTTCTGATGTCGAGGATACCACAACCATATGACATGGTTTACGCTTCGAGTTCTTCTTAGACTTAGCTTTAGCCGCTTGAGTCTCTTTCTCGATCTCTGACACCAGATCTGGATGAACCCACATTTGGGTAGTTAGGGGTACCAAGTCATGATTTTGACCCCTGGCTGGAGGGAGATTAACGATGTTCATCGTTGTCAGGAAAATAGGTACAACACCATCCGGAACTTCTTGAGGAGGCAGATTGCCAAATTGAAGAGAGATCATGTTGGCTGTGACCGTCTTCTCGCTGTTGCGCAGAGTGATGGCCTTAGCATCGATCAGCTCCTGGATTTTTCTTTTCAGTACATAACACGCCTTTGTGGGGTAATGTATGTACCTATGGAAAATGCAGTACTTGGGGTTATTGGTACTGCCGACTTCGTTAGGCCACTTTACCTCAGGGAGGGTAATCTTGCCGCTTTTGACTAGACACTCGAATATGCTCGGAATATCATCGTCGTCAAAAGACTACACTTCAATGGGCCTGGAAGTCCCAGGTTTCATCTGTGTGGTTGCCGCAGTCTTTTGCCTGGATGTATTGATCGCCAAAGCTTCTTTTTCTTTGGAACCACGAGGATGGTCGCTGTTGGAAGATGACCTCTTGCCTCTATCAGAGGCAGATATCATAATTCTATTATCACGCACCTTTCGATTGTTGTCCTCAGCGGCTACCGCTGAGATAATGAACGAGGGCCAATCATGGAACTGATATGGTCATGTGAATACCGAGATCACCAGAAGGAGATTCTTTCTGCAAATGTCCACCAATGCCGAGTTTGGAACTTCAGGAGGCATTTGCAAAGTGGCTTGACGAAAACGTTTGATGAAAGTGCGAACGTTCTTCTTTTTCTTCTGCTTTACTTCGATGAGAGAGGACATAGACATGTCCATCCCTCCTTCGTAGAATCGCTCGAAGAAAAAAGTCTTGAAATCTTCAAAGGAAGTAATGCAGTTGTCCGCAAGACTACGGTACCACTGATAAGCCACTCCCGAGAGACAGCCTTTGAACACTCGAGTGAGAAGGGCGTCATTCCCTTGCAATAACACCGTCATCATACTGAAGTAGTTCATATACTGGCTCGGTGATGTCTTTCCCTCAAACAAAGCCATAGTCTGTGGTTTGTATTTAGGAGGGAAAGGGATCTCATCCCAGATAGCTGGGTAAGGCTGGTTGATTCCCAATTTCTTGAGCTGATCTTTGTGCTTCAAGGCATCAAATTAGGCTTTCAATTCCCGTACTGCCTGTATTAGATCTTCAGCCAGTAGAGGGACCGCAGAGTGGTGAGAGATTGGTTGTATTGTAACTCCAACAGGAGGCAATACATTCTCCAAGTTAGGAAGTGGGGGAGCTGCTGACTCTTGATCTAGAGCAGGCTCCTGGTTCGCGTTGGATGGTGGTAAGTCCACCCCCATACGTATCTGAGTCAGAGGTACCGATGCTTGAGCTATAGCAGCTGTGTGTTGAGTCAGCATCATCTGGTGCATATTCTCCATCATGGATTGTATCTCTTTCAGAGATGTCTCCAGCACAGCGATGCGTTGCTCAGTGCTTCCTGATGGGGAAGCTTCTTCGCGTTCATCTCCAACGGCATAGACTCTCATTTCCCTGGGTGTCATTGAAGGGTTAGTATAGGTCTCCGTAGAGATTGACTCTATACTTTCAGCGTCTAATTCGGGAAACTGGCGACCCCCATTGTCAAAATCAGAAGAATACGAAGCCGGTTGTCGTGACCTCGAACGGGTATTTTGGAACACCCCAGCTTCAATGTTCTCAAGGAGTTTGTTGAATCTCCTTTGTCTTGGAGTTTTAGAGGGATGACGTCTTGAATTTGACCTTCCTCTAGGAACGTGTGAAGCCATGTTCACTGATGCATATGTAGGCTCTTCTTCCTGGAAAGACAGAGAGTAGTTCAACCGATCGAAAATCGACCGTTTTGCTTCAGAACAGCAATAATTAACTATAATCCTATGACTATTACAATAGTGCTCCCTTGGAGGCGTAATAGACATATTGGAAGATCCCCTATCCTTGCGCTTCTGGATCAGATATCCACACAAGTCAGGAGGATTAACAGAAGAAGAAGAAGAAGAAGGCTTGTTCCTCCTGTCTACATCAGTTGGCTTGCGGATATTGGGAACCATAACTTTTCTCCTGCCACCCGTGTACAGTAGGTTAGCCATATGAGTAGCAGATAACCCCCGAGGAGTGTGTCTTTCCGCAAACTGGGCCTTCTTTACACTGAGGGGCTTAACCTTGCGTTAACCTTGCGTAACTTGGAGCTCTGCTCAGGCTGGCGTAAAACTGAGGAAGCCCTCAATTGGCCATTAGCTTCTCGCGTAATCTAGAGAGCGGGCAGATTCTTCTATTGCTGGCGTAAAGGCCGAGAAGTTGAGAATTCCGCCACTTATTTTTTCTTGCGTAGATTGCATGGACCATATGCTTTCCCACAGAGGGCAGATGCATCTTTATGCACAGAGCGCGTTTGGAATTTCTGATTTGGCGCTGAGGCATTATCAAAAATTTTGTCTGCCACATCACAGACGGGAGACTGAATTTTACGCGCAGAGCGCGAAGCAGACTTCTGGATTAGCACTGAGGCATCACCAGAAGCTTTGTCTGCCACGTCACAGACGGAAGACAGAGTTTTATGCGTAGAGCATGAAGCAGACTTCTGGACTAGCACTGAGGCATTGCCAGAAGTTTTGTCTGCCACGTCACAGACGGGAGACAGAGTTTTACGTGCGGGGCACGGAGGTTGTGAAGCTACAAACTTATTGGTCGAAGAAACCAGAGAGTCGGCAGGAATGGTAGGGGATGTCCGGGGCATCCAGACCTTACGCAGTTTCCTGTTGTCTTGGACAGAGAGAGAGTGAGAGCTACCCCCTGCTCGAAGCATATCTTCGTAGGCAGATTGGTCGAACTGGACGACCAAGGTCTTCTTCATTGATCCTACTGATACTGCATCGTGTTGAATAATTGCTTTCTCGTCAGATGAGAAAGAGGTCCCCAGCAGAGTTGCCATCTTGTGTTTGATAATAAACAAAAGAAATAAAACAAGGTTTATACGAAACCATCTCTTTGGTTTACAAACAAGAAGTACAATTAATTCTATACGAGGATGTCAAGTACAAAATTTAATCTGGGTAAATATTGCTATAGGAGTCTGATCTGCGGTCGATCACTTTGTCCCTTGGACCACACGATAATGAAGAAGTGTTGTAGAATACGGAAAAGCTTCAAAGATTGCAAAAGGGGAGTGGATGCTCAATGCCAAAATCGTCGATCACTACTCCTTGTCTGTGCTCTGGATTCTTCTCTCTCTGTTCTCCAAGTTTTTGATTTTTCGACCTTAATTCTTCGACCCTGGACCTCTGTCAATAGAGGTCTCTATTTATAGGGTTTGGTGACAGCAACCGCCCAATCGGCGTAGAAGCCGGATAATGGAGAGTGTGACATTTTTTATGCGACAGTTATAATAACTGCCACCCACATATAAATGATCCTCTGAATCTGCGTGTGACGCATGTCCCATTATAAGATAATGCGTATAACCGCTGCGGATCACGGTATGTAAGCCACGTAGTAACAGCCCCTTGCGTAGAAAAGGTTGGCATAGAAGCTAATAACTATCACCATGGAGTAGAAGCCAAATCATTGTCAAGTTGGCGTAGAAGCCAAATAGGCGTAGAAGCTCAGTAGGCGTAGAACCCTGATGCTGCATGGATAGGTAGCTAGCGTAAAAGATAGCCGATCCTCCTTCCTTGACTGAGGTCTTGAAAGTATTCTGGACCAAATAACCTTATCACGCACCCATACAAATGTAGCCTGATTTGGTGTATTTCGAGGAGATAGCATACGGCGTACTCCTTATAACTGAAAATAGCCAGGTCGACGTATTTCAAGGAGATAGCGTACAGCGTGCTCCTATAGCTGAAAATAGCCTGATGGCGTAATATGCAGAGGTGATGATGTGGACGTATTAGTCATAATTATGGCTCACCCAGTCTTTGAAAATAGAACCAAATCTCGTGCATTGAATGTAGAGATCTGCCCCATCACGCGCATTAACTGCAGAGACGTGCCTCGAGCTCTGTACGAAGAGCAGCTTTTGACATGGAAGTTTGTTTTGTCTTCTGTTGAGCATAAAAGCTCACATCTGCCTGTATAAAACTAGGCAGCATATTCTCTTGTATGCATAAAAGCAATTTGTATCAAGGAAATGTTATTAAACGACAGTCTAGGTCCCTGTGCCGAACCATCATTACAGCCGTCGTCTGGATAGTTGTGCAGTACTCTTTGTCAGGAGTCAGGTTCACTGCATGATCTGACAGGTTCATTCGAGGAATACGAAGAGTTTCCCGTACAACGTCCCACTACATTAAAAGCGAGTAGGTTTTACGCCAAAGTGGCGATGTAACAACATTTTTACGTCGAAGTAGCCTAGGAATACTGCATTACGTGGGTTATTTTGGAGCTATATTTTATGCTGTACTAGCGATGAAACTCTGTTGTACGCCGATGGCTCTGAAGTCACGTCTTACGCCACATAGTACTGAAATACTGCATATAACTCTGCAGCGTATTTTTTTCATGCTTCTACACCCGGTCTAAGTCTAATTAGACTAAAATTATCTCATGACACACACTTGATGTGTCAATCTCGTAATTCCCCTAAAATATGTACAAAATCCTATATAGAGGTTACATTTGGAGTTCAATTGTCCTAGTTCTTCTTCCTATAGGTAGTCTTTTGCCATAGGGTGGTTCCTAAAGGTCCAGTGCATGATTTAGAAGCTAGAAAGAAGAAAAATTCAGATATATACCTATTGGAAGATGGATTTCCAATAATTGCTCACTAGGACACGATCCGGACATGATCTCCTTGCCACAAGCTTCTTCTCCAAGTGCTCCTTGCAAGTCCAATGCTCTTTGCTTGATGAAAATGAGAGAAAATTAGTAAAAATGAGGGTGAATTGGTGGAGGGATGAGGTGAATTGGGGATCTAGAGAATTGGGGATCTAAATAAAATAAATGAAGAGGAGAGAGAATTTTCCCTTTCTATAGGGGCCGGCCCTTTGCTTGGCATCCAAGCAAGGGTGCAAAGTCCAAACTACCCCTAATTGGTTTGTCTTGAGGAATAATTAGGAAGGGCTTTATGGGAAAGGTTCTAAACTAAAGCAATTAATTATAATTCTCCTAATTAACTAAACGGAATGGGTTTAATGGGCCTAGTCTATGTTGGGCTCAATATTGTCATGACAAGTCTAATTGGGTTCACTAGTATCAAGTCTATATAATTAGGCTATCCCACTAACTATAAATAAATAATACAAAGCACCAGTAATTATATAGCACACTAAATAATATTTAATTCCTAAAAATAAAAATAACTAGGCTAAATTACTAAATTACTCCTAATTGGTTAAGTGAGGGTGACACTTGCCTATACTGACTCACACAAATGGACAAGAGCCAAGCCTTGAGGTAAGTCGATACCAACGACTATATCGAGGATATGACTCTAATCCAGGACATAGCTTCACAGTTGGGACACATGATGGACATCATATACCACAAGATACGGAGGCAGAAGAGCGGGACGAGAAACTCATCTTCACTCGCCGAATAAGTCGAGCTAACCGTTGCACTCCGGACATAGTAGAATACAAGGCCATCGACAAGAACCCAAGATGTACTACCACTACGTGATCGGTTACTGAAAGAAAAAACTGGAATAACTCAGGAAGATGGTACCTGCGGCCGTCGAGGTACTGCCCTTTGGCTGACTAGGATATTGAAACTACATCTCGGACTGCGTATATAAACGTGCTCTGCGCTGCCTGACCCTCTAAGCTTGAGATGGGGGAGGATATTGTGCCAATAGTTGTACTATTAGTATTGGCTCATATTGGTCTACCACTACAGGATTTGATAATCGAGGTGACTGAAATATCTGAGATGGCATACCGGGCGTAACTGGTCGTTCTTGAGGCGATAATTGCGATAACATCGCTCATTAGCCTTCCAACAATCTGATCTAAAATGCCCCATCTTCCCAAAGTAGGTACATCATTCTGGTTCTACAGGGTGCTGTTGTGGGTGATATTCTGGTATCGAGGTATGGGGCAGTGCTCATCGTCCGAGTGATAGTTGTAGGCAGAGCGCTGAACATCCGATGGTTTGAGTTCTCCCAAAGTTTTAACCGAGAATGATCTGAATTACAGGCCTCATATGATCGGGTGCTCTACAGAAGATATAGATGATTAACCCTCCGACATGTTATACTGGTGTGTCCTGCCTTCCCGCAGAAGGAACATACGACTGGAGCCTCCGGACATTGATACGAATGACTGTAAGTTGATACTGGTGAGGGATGATAAAATAAAGAGACTAACAGGGGTGCATGATTCCTCTTACGACCCTCAGTTGTTGATGTGGTCCCCCTGACTATATACTCATGTCCTTGCGATGCTTCTACGATAGACCGGGCTGGACAGGCTGACTTACTGAATGGCTAGTACTGTCCTTCTTCAATCCCTACTCTATCTAGACGCAAGTCTTTGGTTTGGAATTTTTCTGACAAACTATACATGTTGAGTTCTAACAACATCTGAAGACTCTGTTGGATGGTACGATTGTGCTTTAGCTGGAACTTCTGGTAAAGCTGGAACACTTGTTGCTGAAGTTGTTGTTGCTGTTATTGCCATGTCATCATCATGGTCCTGATTATATCTAGCATAACCTGCGAGCTTAACTGCTCCGGTTATGCTAAAGAAACTAGTAGAACTAGCTGGCCTGGTATGACTGGCGGAGCTGACTGATGCTAAGAGGTTGTTGGCTCTTGATTATGACTCGGCAATGAAGTATGGTTCTAGCCTACTACTGGAATTGCTGAAACTACTGGAGTAATGGAACCCTCAGAAGGAAGAGCAGGTGGTGTGTCCCTGAAGGATAAGGACATAAGTCAATCAACAAGGGATGGGAATGGAACAATCATGTCGAGCAAATTTTTAGTTCAAGGGTAACGGGATGGTGCAGGTTCAAGTGGAGTTCAATCGAAGAGAAGTAAAGGATTGAGATTCTAATATGAGTAGTCCCCCCCCCCCCCCCCACAACCCCACACATAAGTCTAAAAATATTCATGCATGGGCCACCAAAAAAATCTTTCACGCCTAGCTCCCAGAATACTGGATAAATACGAGGACTGGCATGGCCAACCATACCTTGCAGAATACCGAAGTAAGCCGCAATGTGCTAAGATTGTCTAGAAGAAAAAATGGGTGGACTCTAGCATACTATGACGTCAGTCCTAAGACCGATAATTCCTAGTATCTCAATCCATCAACAACAATTTTAAGAGTATATCATACATGAAAGTAAAGAGGCATACCAAATTATATGTCACATATGATCATGAAGCTAGTGAATACAAAATATTGCACTAGCAGAGTATAATTATACATGATCAAATATACCAACCATGGTCTAATATATACATCATATTAACCAAAGTCAGAGGAGTAATATCTGAATAAAAGAGCTAATATTAGCCCTTGCTAAACACCACAGAACAAGATAACACTACGAGGGGTAGAAGAAGGAAACCCACTCGCAAGCTTCGGCCGTAGTCCTACGAGTGCGAGCCATCTAGCTGGAAGTAAGATGGATCCTTGTTCTCTTCGGGTAAATCTGACCAAGCAAAACCAGTGAGGTCAGAACCCCAAGCAATAAATACCATAAATGAGCTCAAGGTGTCAACCAAAACCACAATCACCAAAAATAAGAGAGAAACAAATAACTAAATAAATACGGGTCGATGTTTGTACGGTACCAATATACTTGTCTCGATAAAATAACTATAAGGAATGGTGCACTAATAACAAACTAACTATAAAGAAAGATAAGGCGATGAGCGACAAGAGGGCATAGGAACTACTTCGGACCAGGACCATAACCCTTAAACCAAACAAGGACCGGGGTTGCAGACCTTCACCTGAGCATAACTTTGCACTCTAACCACGCACCAAAAGAAAATAGAATATAACATGACGAGCTAGATGAATAGACAAACAACATATCATGACCAAACATGCCTACGGCTTGCCATAATTAACTAACTAGGGTTATCACAAACCTAGTTACTAACAAATACATGTCTTGAAGAATATCGCTACCACCGGCACTGTAGTCAACCCGGATGGCCAAGGGTATGCTTGTCTAGTACTTATAGTGCACATCACAAATAATGATGGATAAAGAACTAAAGCAGATAACTGATAACATAACACAACATAACGTAGGCATAAACTGGTTTTGTAAACATAAAGAGGTTTCGTAAACATAAACTGGTTTTATAAACATAAACTAGTTTTGTAAACATAACTTATCTGTAAATTATCTTATAACATAAACTGAAACTGAAACATAACTGGAATATATACCTGAATGGATATACTAAAATACATAATGTTATGAACCGTGGCTCAATAACAACAACTTGTAGTGCCGCAACACATCACAGATCTTGTAACCACATTATGCAACAAATCATATGACTACCACGGTACATCACAAAGTCTTGTATGTACCGTAGCATGCGTAAACTTGGTAGGTCTTGGGGCCCTTGCCTAGCAAGGTTGGTCTATGCTTCATGGGGCCCTTGGAGATTGGGGTAACCGGTAGCGTAATATTCTTTCCTCCCAATGATCAAGTCAAATTTTATCTCGTTTAATCATTATTTCAAGTTCTTGAGTCGTGGACACTCGAGAACTTCCTAGAATGATGAGTTACGAGTATGAGCTATTCATGAATTATCATTGGCGAACTTATCGTATCCACGACACGCGATACATTGGACAATACTCACACTCTATTGTCCGATGCCAAATACAATAGGTTTATCATACACAACAATTTACACGGTGTCATGTGGGTCAGAACATGTGTTAAATTATAAGAGCACAACATCCAACTATATAATACACAAAAAATATTCCAAGCAAAAATGGAAGGAACGCATGATAAAACCAGGCGCACAAACTCGCAGAAACAAGCTTGGCGCACAAACTCACAGAAAGTGCACGAGCTACAAAGGGGTGGTGCACTTTGTCAAGTTGACCAATACGGGGCACTTGACAAACGTACGTGGGCAAGAATAAGGCGTGCTTTCAAAGAAAGTACGCGAGCAAGCTAGCTAAAAGACAAAACATACAATACGAGGTCAAAGCTCGACAGTCGAGAAACTCGTCAGTCGAGGAGCACACAAATCAATAACACAAAAATCGAGAAACCAACCAAAGCTTCGTCCCTAAGGAAACCAAGAGGAAAGAAAGTGCGCAAGCAGACCAAACATAAGAAAAGTGCGTCGGCTGGCAAAACATAGAAAAAGTGCGCCAGATTGTCAAACGCGAAGAACGTGCGCTGACTTACTGTGGCGCACTTTCTCTTGGTTTCCCAGAGAGAACTTTGATTTAATACGCACCAAAGTGCGCCAACTTGGTTTTCTCTCGAAAGTGGGCCACTGACTCAAGGAGTGTGACTGGCGCACTTTTGATAGGTGACTCAGTGCAGTATGATTAGTACGCACGAAGAGTTGGGACAGCACACCAATGCACACAAAGTGTAGCATACGTATTTCTACGCCAAAGGGGTTCTCTTGCATACTCTTCACAGCGCACTGTTCTTGTAAATCCCCTCCCCCAAAAATCATAATTTTGTGGTTTAGATTAGTTAAAATTATTTATTTTATTTTATTTTATTTATATATTTAAATATATATATATATTCTTAATATTCTTAGTTAATTAATTCAAATAAAATCATATCCGTAGCTTTAACAATTAGAGCATGAGCTTTTTGCTTCCAACAAGCTTTACTCTTTTTTATCTAGACTAGCCAACCTACCCTCATGACCTTGGTGTCACATCCAATTGGATTTTCTTGTATTTTTTTATTATTTAATAGATCACCATGACACCTTCTTTTAGTTATTAATTGCCAAACTTTTAATTTTTCTCCGAAATAATCCAAATACCCAACCCAAAACCATGAATTAATTTATTGGACACTAGTGGCTTAAACTAGAGTGATTATATATATATATATATATATATATATATATATATATATATATATATATATATATATATATATATATATATATATATATATATTATGTAGAAATTATTTTACGATCATAGAATTTGAAACCTTCTTGAGATGGGGTCAACATTTACACATTATCCACTTTTAAAGACAATCTAATTCTAATATTTACATATTTGGAAACCCTCTACTTTAAATATTCCATCCATCCATTTTTGGTTGCATCCACCTATTTAAATTCATGAATCAAATCTTTGATTTATTTTTCTACAAATTAGAATCTTAATTAAATATGTAGTTTTCAAATTAGCAACCCATAATTCCAATTGCTACCATGAGTCCCCCATGCCAAATTAGTTAACTTCCCTTTTTGTGCAAGATTTGCAAAATAATTATCTATTATTTTATTCCTTTAGAATCTCAAATCAAATCTTAATTATTAATACCATTGGAATAGTTATTGACCAAATATTACTACCAACCAAATTAGGAAACCACCAAATTAGGAAACACTCAAACATATTCCTACCCCATAACCGAAATATATATATATATAATTCTTCTCCACCCCCATCTCCTTCTAGCCGCCAACACCCCCCCCCCCCCCTCCCCCCCCCCCCGACGTGGATACCCCGAGGCCGACCACTCCATCCAAGATCCAATTCATCATTACTTCTCCTTCTAGTAAGTTCTTTCTTCAATCCTCATCTTCTTCTTTCCCATGATCTTCTTCTTCTCCATGGATTCTTGATAAAAATTATAATTTGCATGTTGTAGTAAAAATTCTAGTTTGCATGTTCTTGATAAAAAAAAAACCATAGTTTGCATGTTCTTGATAAAAACCCTAGTTTGCATGTTCTTGATAAAAATCCTAATTTGTATGTTGTAGTAAAAAAAATTCTAATTTACATGTAAATAAATAAAGAGCCAAACCATAATCTTCTTTTTGGTTAATGATAAACTAAGTTTTCTATGATGATTTCAAGAATCAAGATTTATATATTATGGTGGATGGATAACCTATTTGTGATAATTATATTGTATGTTTAGAACCTATATTGTGGTTGTAAGGTTGAACCCTAATTGGTTCTTGATAGTGAAGAAAACCCTAGTCTAGGTATTCTTCATGTGCTACAAAACCCTAATTAATATTTTATAAAAAAAGAGTATTTATTATTTTAATACTAATTTTGATATAATATATTCAAAATTATTTTTATTTACAAAAAATTAGAATTCAAGGTGTTTTACGTAACAAGTTGACCTAGTTTTGACAAAAACTTGATCCCGACAATTTCAGACATAAACTCCGACCAAAAATTCATATTTTTAACATATAAAATTATATTATTATATTTTAATTCTGATTTTTAAATATTTATTTCAGATTTACTTATTTGTTAAAAATTAATTTTTATGACTTGTCGGCAACCCGTGATGACCTAGTTTTGGGTTCTACTTGATTTTTTGACTCATAAATATTATAAGAGATGACCCTATCACTAAAAACCCTATTTTCCAATAAAATTCAAGAATTAATAGTTTTATTTAATTAATGATTTAAAAATAAAATTTTTGCAATGTTTGATGACTAGTAATAGATAATAACATAATTTAACTACAAAAGCAGAGTCTAACTAGTGTAATAATTAATTTGTAGGTGGTCGAGACGTTCCTGTGGAGAGCTCCGGACCAGATTTGTTGTGCTCGCAGCTTGGCTTGGAAAGCAAGTATACCTTGCATGATTGTATTGTTCAGTTTACATTATTCTTATTTTTATTTGTTTAGTTGTGTGCACTCGTCTTAGAGTAGCAGACTTACCTGGTATATTGTGAAGGTACTTGGTATCTTCTAACCTGACACTTGTTCAACACGTTCACTGAGTGAGGGAGTGCATGGACTAGCGTGTCGACCGTGTCACGCCCCAATCTTCTGCAAGCTCAATGGTCCCCGCTGAATGTGAAATCACCAAGTTGCAGCTCTCCCGCGGGACAATCGTTCTCATCGGGACGTGATGCCGTACGAGCTTGGAGTTGCGCTCGTACAAGGCGATGTTGTTAAACACCAAAGTTATCATCGAAACAACCAAGTTACAGCGGAAGTCATTTTGTGTACCAAGCACACATCAGAGTAATACGCAGCGAAGCTCTCGATAGGGTCTAAATGAAATGCCCCGAAGGCAATGCCACAAAGGCGATGCCAAGGAGACGATAAAATACTCTTGCTCTTTCTCTAGCCCACAAAGGTACTTACAGTTCATACATCTTGTCCCGTATATCCAAGCAGCGCCACTACGCCTGCGTACCTAAAATATTTGCCCACAAACGTGGGTCAGTACACAGCCGTACTGGTGAGGGGGTAACCCACTCGTCTAAGCCGACACTAAGTAAAAAGTGAATGCAAACAGTTATATGGTGATCTTTCTAGTTGAATCCTAGATTTATTTCATGGCATATGAATGACATGTTAAGGAAAGCTGTAAAGCAGTTTACGCATGCAAGCATTCAACTCAAACCAAACGACAAGCATTTATATAACCGACCCGAAGGATTCTAGCATGCAACCCGTCCTACTCAATTCCATCGTTCGCACGATAACATATCGAACCATTCCCAAGCCTCAAATATCCATCATCAACCAAAGTTTATATTCCAATCTCAAGTGCACACTCTTGCCGAGGCAAGGTGGTCGCGCCTACACGAAAGCCAAACCAACAAAAGAAAAGCAAGCCATCACTTATACTATATGAAGTCACTGGCTAAAAGCCACGAAGGACATTGATCGAACCAAGATCAATAGGACAGTCCTACCCGATCCAGGGCTGGGCAGCTACTCCCTCCTGGTGGTATCGGACTACCAGCACTGCGCCTATTTGCGCGATGCCCATTATTTCCTCCATGGTGGAACGGTCCCGGTGCCCCGGTGCCTCATCCCGTTCCAGGAAACCAAATCCTGTGCCACACAGGTTGTCCGTGACATGCAGACACGTAGGTATGACGAGAGGATCGAACATTCTCGCTCCACCAAGCGATCCTAGACTCGTTCAACCGATATCCAACCAAAGCATCCATAAACATTCTTTCAACCTATCCCCAAGGATTCCAAATCTCGACCTCAACATATAGCCCAAGGCACCAAAATATCAAGTGTTTCTTAGGCACAATGCCTCTTCTCAACACAGAGTCCAAATTGGTGCAACACCCATGCTCAAAGCAAACCCATGGCCCAATTCCGTTTTAGTGGCACAATATCCCATTCGTGGTACGATGCCCCATCAAGCGGTACAACACCCTCGCCGATGCAGTTGTTCGGTTTTGAACCACAACTGCTTGCTTTGCAAGACAAAGTGCCCAAGTGATACTCATGCACGGATGCACGCTCGCTCGCCCGAATTCCCGATATTCCTATTGCCTCAAAGTATCATTTCCAACTCGTCCAAGCATAATCCCAATTATCCAATCGACTGCCTCAAATGTAATAATCCAACTCTAGCTCCAACTATCCAACGCATAAATTATTTCAAGCCACAATCCTACCAAGCCAACGACGTACACTCTATGCACGCCTCAGTGTAGTGATTCCCGAGTTTCAGCCCAAGTGTTCAAGCATTTACGTATTTTCTATATTATTAGGCATGAAGGAGTAGAGGAGAAGGGAAAGAGCCCACTCATAATATTTGATCCCGTTAGGCATCCTATCCTGCCGATACGGCCAATCCCTTAAACCCGTGGTCCGATGTAAGCGCGATCTACTCAACTGGTATGACCGTGCAGCAGGCCGTGCTCTCAAAATCATCCGACCGATCGGATTAAGAAAGACGGCATTATCTCTCCCATCTAGCTATTCAGTACTGTTCTGAACGAACACCTGATTTCAATCGAACCCGCTAGCCATCTGCACATGAAACCAACTAAATCAATCATTCTTCCCAAAATCCAACATCTCAAATGTAACCAGCATTTGATTTATTCAATCCGACTCAGCGTAACGCTCCGAACGGTTGTGGGGCGTTACATAATATACCACTTAGAATAAGGTTCATCCACGAACCGTGCTGGTACTCATTCCTATCACATGCCACAATCCAATTCCATAGATCTGCTCTATGCAACTCACATATTCATGATTTTTGACTCAGCATCTCGCTCTGCTGAACGCTCGTACAAATTTTATGAATTCTTATATCCTTCTTGCAGCTCAATATGAATTCTTCGTATCGCTTAGTTTTGGATCATACACATATTTAAGGCGTCCCTGAAATACATGCATTTCAGTCGAGCTTTGCGATAGCAAATTTGAACAAGTTATAAGGGTATCTTTATGTTCGAGGCATCCATTTGGTTTACTCCCAATTGAACCAAATTACGATTTCCATTCCAACATATTCGCTCGAGCGCTATTCTCAAATATGATGATTTTTCACCGACTCAATTCAGTTCGTGTTCCAACTCAATCCATCCAACTATTTCTGAAATCCATACTAGCAACATCTCCAAATATATCTTATGCACCGAACGATCATCTCAACTGATCTACCCAAGCTAGGCGATTTACCCAAATATCAAACTTTTGCTTAGATCATCTCAGTCCAACACCTTTTTCCTCAATCTTAATACCTCGCTGGGTGAACATCTATATTGAGGTTCGTATGATCCACGAAGATCTCGCCGCCACGCCGAAGGGATAGTGTTGCCACGATTTCAACGTGGACACACTCGCCATAATTCCTAGGTTGCGCATGGAATAGTTCTTCGCGCTGCTTCCACTGCCTCGAAGCATAGGATATCACCTTTGCCTTCCGAACGAGCACGCTTCCCAGACTAAGTTCTGAGACATCTTGTAAATCTGAGGCACGTCTGTCCTTTCCAGTATTCGCAAGGATTTGATTTGAACGAGCCGCTGCTTTAACTTTACGAGCTAGTTTCACATTCGTACAATTCATATGAATGCTATTCCCTTCCAGGGCACGATGAGTCAGAGGCGATGCCATCGATAAAAATTTGCGACTCTGAATCTCATCAGTTGACTAGGCTACTTCTACCATCGCTTCGATCTTCCGGCTGCATTTTCAGCTGAAGACTATCCCAAGGGTCTCTCGAATCCAACACTCAGTCGATAAGCCAAATCTTATTGCTCACATCTGCCCTCGACGCATTCCCAAATACGCCCCCTCAAGGGTCGTTCTATGGGTCTATCATATTCAATCTCTGATTCAGCGGACAAGTCGCTAGGGTCAGCTGTCCTGAAGCTACGCTCGATAATTGTAAGTCATCACGATGGACAGTTACTATGAACCATGCTATATCTCATCTGCAAAATCCGAGCCAAAATCCAACCATTCCATCCGAGCGAACTTCCGAATCCGAGAACCGCGCTAGTTGAAACTGCCTTCCGTCAATCCGTCGTTCTGCCCTGAATCCATCAAATTTCCCGAATTGCTATGTTCGTCTACTCGCACCACGACTTGCAATGATTCTCAAAACTCAAGACTTGCTCAAATTCTTATCTGTTTGCCACGTCCCACAATGCACGTCCAACTTACTCGAGCAGCATAGTGATTTGTTTCGACGTTGTTCCCAAATTTAGTTATCTTCAAAAGTCTGTCCGCCATAATCTTTTGCCTTCCGTTGTTGCCTCAATCCGTCCACGTCTTCCGGAGAATCCGTCTACCCTTATTGTACCATCTTGCCCAAAATTACATTTTTGCTAAACCTGAGTCAACTTCTCGAGCAACAATATCCAAAAAATTTCAAGTTTGTGTGAATCCATCGTATTGTTCCTCCAAACCAAGTCGTGTTTTATTGCTCAACCATCAGCTCAAATATGTTGCCCAATATCGTAGTTCGTGCTCGCTATCCTTTCGATAATTCCATCGCTTTGCTCAAGCGTAACCCAAATGTTCGTTCTGATTCCGTCCATCACGTAAGCCCAACAATACTTCCATTTACACGAGTCCGTTCTCGATAAGCTCAACTCAATATCGCTTGCTTCATTTTTATTCTTCCCAACTCAATCAACTGCACCAACCAACTTGTATTCCCGTTACCCGAGTCCGTTCAGGCAATTCCCATTAATGTCCAACCAAAATATTTTCCATGCCTTGCTCACTATGTGGTATCCCATATACCACTCTGAATCAAGTTGCTACTCACATTACGATTTCTTACACTTATCCAACATCCATTCGAACCATCCCTCATGCGTGATCATGCCTTTCCCAATTTGAGTCTGACACAAACTCAAGCAATGCCTGAATTATCCAACTATTTCTATAAATCTTGCGATGCGACTCGTGCTATGTTCCATTCTCGATGCTTCCAGCTATTCTCAAACCGATTGCTACTTTCGCTACACGAGCAACTCGTGCAACGATCTTTTCCAAGTATTCCAACCCAATACTCAATGGTTCCACACATTTGTTATACGAGCAACTCGTGCCAACTATTCTGATATTCCCGAGCCAAACTCAAACATGCCCAACCGATGCGCCACAGCCAAAATTCCAACTTCTATCCAACACAATCGCTAGACGAGCAACTCGTGCAGCAATTCATTCCCATCGAATATTTCTACTCACTATATGCCGCATAGCCAAATCTCGTAAGCCAACCAACTGATCCATTGAGGCAACCAGAAACTCCCCGAACGACAAGCCAAGCCAACCCAACGAAAGCCTACAACTTGTTGCATAAATGCAACAACGCCAACCAACTTGCTGTACGAATGCAACAACGCCTAACGAGGCTAAGCGATCTAACGAAAACCAACCAAGGCAACACAACCAAGAAAAATATGCAGCCAAAACCAGAAATATATAGACTTATTGTATAAAACATCCAATGTGGCACCGAGTAGAGTCAAGAGCTAAACGACACGCGGAAGCTATTTAGAGTTTGTGATGAAGCGAAGGACCAAGTCCGAAGAAATGAACCAGGCGCTCTGATACCAATCTGTCACGCCCCAATCTTCCGCAAGCTCAATGGTCCCCGCTGAACGTGAAATCACCATGTTGCAGCTCTCCCGCGGGACAATCGTTCTCATCGGGACGTGATGCCGTACGAGCCTGGAGTTGCGCTCGTACAAGGTGATGTTGTTAAACACCAAAGTTATCATCGAAACAACCAAGTTACAGCGAAAGTCGTTTTGTGTACCAAGCACACATCAGAGTAATACGCAGCGAAGCTCTCGATAGGGTCCAAATAAAATGCTCCGAAGGCAATGCCATAAAGGCGATGCCAAGGAGACGATAAAATACTCTTGCTCTTTCTCTAGCCCACAAAGGTACTTACAGTTTATACATCTTGTCCCGTATATCCAAGCAGCGCCACTACGCCTGCGTACCTGAAATATTTGCCCACAAACGTGGGTCAGTACACAGCCGTACTGGTGAGCGGGGTAACCCACTCGTCTAAGCCGATACTAAGTAAAAAGTGAATGCAAACAGTTATATGGTGATCTTTCTAGTTGAATCCTAGATTCGTTTCATGGCATATGAATGACATGTTAAGGAAAGCTGTAAAACAGTTTATGCATGCAAACATTCAACTCAAACCAAACGAAAAGCATTTATATAACCGACCCGAAGGATTCTAGCATGCAACCCGTCCTACTAAATGCCATCGTTCACACGATAACATATCGAACCATTCCCAAGCCTCAAATATCTATCCTCAACCAAATTTTATATTCCAATCTCAAGTGCACACTATTGCCGAGGCAAGGTGGCCGCGCCTACACGAAAGCCAAACCAACAAAAGAAAAGTAAGCCATCACTTATACTACATGAAGTCACTGGCTAAAAGCCACGAAGGACATTGATCGTGTAAACTCCCTCACCCAAAATAGGTATTTGTGTATATTTTATATTAAAATATTTATTATAGATGTTGAATTTATTTAGAGTATTCTCTTAGTTAATTAGAAAATAATTTTTTTTAGTATATTTACTTATATAAATATTTATTTAGAATTATTTTAGGTTATTTTAGATTTTTGGAGATTTTTTCTAGAATTTTTGGTAATTAAAACTTAGGAAACATAAATTTTTAGGACTTCTATGATTTACTATATGACCATACTTGCATATCGTTCCTACCAAATATTTATTTTAGTTTAAAATATTTAATTATATTTTCTGTAATTTATTTAGAATTTTAAGAAATTTATTTAGATTTTTTTTAATTATTTAGGATTTATTTGGATATATATAGTCTTAATATTAGATAGATGCTAATTTAGTGTTAATAAATATTAATAAGATTTTATAAATTATTTGTATTATCTTTAATTATATTTAAGATTTTAAATTATTGAGATAAATTCAAACTCTATTTTAAATTAATTCAAATCCTGAACCTACTAGGAAATCAACTTCATGCATATCCTATCCTTATTTAAATTCATCATAATTCTATCCAAATTAACCAATCCTAGTCGTATTTAATTAAGTAGTGTCCACCATTATAAATACCTCATCCTTCATATTTTTTTTTCCAAATTCCTCTCTTTTTCGTCCAAAAATAGTCAAAATTCGTCATAAATTCAGCCTCATTTTCTACTAGTTATGACGAATTAAAAAGACGATATCTCCTAGCTCCGGACTCCAAACGCGCTCCAGTTTTTTTTGTTAGAACGATATTGAGGTTAGCTTTCTGTTTTTATAAATGTTTTTACGAAATTATGAGTATTAAATTCTGGAAAATTCGTAGAGCATAGGATGTCCGAAAATAGACGTATTTCGATGTTTTCGCGATTTCGGGAGAACTAGGAATCAGAATCATGAACCGTTTAAAGTTTCGGAAAGCTAATATCAAGATCATCAACATATGTTTTTTCTAGAATTTAATTCGAAGTATTTACATACTGTTAATTCTGTAGAACTTCTAGGTTAGAATTTAACCATCGGTGCACAATACAAAATTTGTATGTGTCATAATTTCCAAAAGAATTTGAATTCAGATGAGCCGTAAATTCTAGTATATTTTTGATGCTGAAATCTATAGGAAATCATGCATGAAAGTCGAGTTTGTATCAGTTGACTTTTTGGTCAACAGATCGTCTCGATTTGCGTGCCATGAGTCTCGAGTTGATAAAATTCAGTTTCTTTGGACAAAATTTAGGAATTAACATAAATATCAGAATAATAAGATTAAAATAAGATTTTAGAGTAATTATTTCAGAATTAAATAAATTAAAATAAATTAATGGCTATATTATTATATAGTTATATGAATATATATGTAAGTAAATGCTAATTGATAATTATGACTAAATATTCAGACAGTATGACCCTAGGACATCGTAGACTATCCCATACTTACCTTGACCATATTGACCCTAAGAACTTGTGAATTTGTCTGCTTTGCGTACATTAACGTACTGGCATAGACACCTGTCAGTTGACTGACTGATTTCGTACAGTACTTGAAGACGCGACACCCGCGCAATTCAACGCATAATTGACCGTGTTAGATGACTAGTGTTACCCCTAGTATACCCCCTGAGTCCAGTGTAAATGTGGTTGAGTATGTGCTAGTGTAATGACTAATAATTCTATTATATTATATTTATGTGTACATAGGATATTGGATTATTCTGCGCGATTTCTGGAGCAGGTTATTGGTACATTGCAACTTCCTTACCAGGCATTGCCATTGTACTGTTATTTATATTCCCTATGTTGCATGCATCTTTATTTTCTGTCTTTAGTTCATTTATTTTAACTGTTATATAAAATACGCGCGACGGTGTCGTCGCGATATATTTTTATTTATGTATTTGTATTGACCTGTTTATGAGACTACCCCATTAGCATGTAGCATCATTAGGTTCATTGGCCATGATACAGTTGTTACACGAATTGTGAGTCTCATGTAGATCACGGACTTGCGTGACAGATCTGGCCTCCTGTACGTATGGGCCGTGCATTAGGAATAACTGCTGTTAGAAACTTTGCATGCTAGTAGACTTGGCAGTTATTAGAGGTGTTATCGTATCATGGATGTGACATGCTTAGAACATGGGATGGGGAGAACAACAAGTACCGCATTTGAGCTCCTTTACACTTTTTCTATTGTGCGCCCGGATTCTCCGCTGGAGATACGGGTGGTGATGACCACTATATATTATATTATTATCAGGCGGGCCTCCGGTGTTCGAAAGACGCTGTGCCTTTTTAGGCCCCTGGATCTCCAATAGAGAACCATGCCAAATCCCAGGTTTTCAGCCAGATAGCTCACTTGTGGGGAAAGTTGTTCTTAACTGCATTCACTTAGATGGTTAGACGACCCATTGGATATTTATTTCAGTACTTTATTGGCATGTGTTTAAGTATCTTGTTATGTCCCTCTGAGGACCTGGTTCGCTGCCAGGTGTACCTGTTCTTGAGTATTTGCAGGAGCGCAGATTCGGATGGTTATAGATGCTTCGTAGATGTCTTCACTTCGAGCCGTGATCAATAGCTGGTATACTTATATTGGGCTTGATTGTGTTGTACTCATATTGTATTTACTTTTCCATTTGAGTTGGTAGTGGATTTGTTTTCACCCAACTATCATCCTTAGATACTTCTCATTGAGATCTAGTTTCATAGGTACTGTTTATTTATTTCTATATAATTTTGGTGGATGAGATTTAGATTTTACCCTGTTACTTGTATTACATTTTATACCACTTGTGGATTGATATTCATACTACAGCGTACGTATAGATTTGGTTTCCATATATTGGAGTTGCCATATCCATGCGGCTGGCATGCTTACGTGTCCTAGTCCTACGTATATTTTTGGGACTGGGGCGTGACATATTTTTGTGGTGGCCCATGCAGGTCGAGAGCATATTGTCTCGGTTACGTACTGTACCGAACAAGCCTGCACATAGGACTAGAGTATAGGATCTCATCCACAATTGACTATGATTCACCTTCCTCCTCTATGATCTATTCGAACAATTGTATCCTGCTTGATTCCTGTACTTCCCTAATAAGTTCCTTGAGTATATATGGCCTTCTGCTAGGATATAGGAACCCCTGTTATTATGATAATAATTAGAGTAGTACCCCTATTAAGAATACAACGGGAATATAGACACACCACTAAGTTTAGACTAGCTAGTGAACCCTAGAATTCCTTATCTTTAGAATTGGTTTACCATTACCCCCTGATGTATTATAAAGACTTGAGAGTAGTATAGACACTAATAGAGTTAGTTAGAAGTTTTACCATAATGTTTGACCCTAGTATTGAGGAACCAATGGAGAACCAATATTGAACATTAGGACTGAAACTAACCCTCATAATTGGATATTATTAGAGAACTATAAAACTTATGTCATTGTCTTGTTCTTAGTAGACAGCACCCTAGGAAGCCTAGAGGAATGTAATCAACTATTTCCCTTGATCATACCCCGAACATGGCAACTAGCATGCCACCCCCTTAGAGAACCATGATGCTATCTAGAACCCTCTATTTTTGATTTCATAACTTATCCACCTGCAACCTTAGCGTTTGCTAATTGTGTGACGACTAAATTATGATTCTTCTTTCTTCATCATTTAACTCGTGCCACATAACTCGTATGATTGAAGGCCAAGTAATCTTATTCCATGTTAGGACATGTAGTTTGCTAGGGTATAGCTTGGTAATTTGAACTTTAAATTTTATGCGTGATAGTTAGGATTTGATAGTTTGCGTAGTCCCCTTAGGTTGTGACCTAATGATTACCCCTTAGCTTTAAATCACGAAATTTGTACCCATAACTCGATACGAGTTAAATCCCTTTCCCCTTAACGGCTAGTAACTCTTCTATCCCTACGATTGACACCTGTTCTATGAGCACTTGACCCTTACCTATATAATGCAATAGGAGAACCTAATAAGAGTTTTGTTCTATGTGCATGTGCAAGGTTATTTCTGTAGGTATCCTTAAGACAATACAATAGTAGTTAAATTATTTTAAGTTGGATAGTATACCTCACCACCTAGTATCACGTAGTCCCTGTGATCCATTGATGAAGTGTAACTGAATGACATTAATTGTATGATAGCGTAAGATGATAGTGTTTATTCAAGCAATAGAATTTAGAGGTCCATACCCCTATTTGGTCGACTAGCGACTTAGACAAGGAGGTTGTATGATAACTGTAGAGATTGTAGAGTCTTTTATTATTATTGCTTATGTTGTTTTGCTTTTGCAAACTTGAATTATTTTATAACTTCTCTTATCATAATCCAGCGTTACATTTTCTGTGCTACCTCGAATTATGCTGCTATTATAGCCTAGTTTTTGCAAGCTTATTCTTTATCGAGCTTGTTCATGACATATGTATTATTGGGTATACACATTAATATATTTCAGAATCAGTGTACTACGGTCTGATCAACCATAGTGCGCTTGATTCGCCGTTCATATAACTATTTTACGTGGATTGAGATATATAGTGATTAGTAGACGAATGTACTTGCCCTCTAGATATAGTTGAGCACATCGTATCCGTTTCATAACTGAACTGATACGAGCATATGAATAGGAACTACCAAAATAGGATTTCAATCCGTAACTGCTTTGACAATTCCCAAATTAAATTCTTTAAAGCGCCTTGATCCCCATACTTGCAATCTATTACCTCTCCCTTGAACTCTTTATTATTGATCTTTGTCCTTTCTTATCTCGGAAAGACGAAACATCTTGCTTAGTATAAGTTTGATATATAGACAGTACTAGATATACCCCGCAGGCCAATCGCTTTGCTTGGTGACCCTCTTTCATAAATGATTAAGGACATATCATCGACAATATGTTTGGTGTTAAAGACTTTGAGGATTCAATAACATGATTAAATAAATTGGGATATAGCCTTCTTAAGTATATAGCCTTCTGTGATAGATGGATAAATTCTAAGTTGGGTAGCAGTGCATTGTTAACTTGAGAGGAATTTCTTTTAGATTGTGATCAAGTAAGATTAGATTAGGAGATTCAAGTCATTTTAATTTTAAGAAATTTTAAAGGAAGGATTAAGATAATGAGGATTTAACAAATTATGCCTTATTTTAATTTCGAGGACGAAATTGTTTTAAGTTGGGTAGATTGTAAACTCCCTCACCCAAAATAGGTATTTGTGTATATTTTATATTATAATATTTATTATAGATGTTGAATTTATTTAGAATATTCTCTTAGTTAATTAGAAAATAATTTTTTTAGTATATTTACTTATATAAATATTTATTTAGAATTATTTTAGGTTATTTTAGATTTTTGGAGATTTTTTCTAGAATTTTTGGTAATTAAAACTTATGAAACATAAATTTCTAGGACTTCTATGATTTACTATACGACCATACTTGCATGTTGTTCCTACCAAATATTTATTTTAGTTTAAAATATTTAATTATATTTTCTGTAATTTATTTAGAATTTTAAGAAATTTATTTAGATTTTTTTTAATTATTTAGGATTTATTTGGATATATATAGTCTTAATATTAGATAGAAGCTAATTTAGTGTTAATAAATATTAATAAGATTTTATAAATTATTTGTATTATCTTTAATTATATTTAAGATTATAAATTTTTGAGATAAATTCAAACTCTATTTTAAATTAATTCAAATCCTGAACCTACTAGGAAATCAACTTCATGCATATCATATTCTTATTTAAATTCATCATAATCCTATCCAAATTAACCAATCCTAGTCGTATTTAATTAAGTAATGTCCACCATTATAAATACCTCATCCTTCATATTTTTTTTTTCCAAATTCCTCTCTTTTTCGTCCAAAAATAGTCAAAATTCGTCATAAATTCAGCCTCATTTTCTACTAGTTATGACAAATTAAAAAGACGATATCTCCTAGCTCCGGACTCCAAACATGCTCCAGTTTTTTTTGTTAGAACGATATTGAGGTTAGCTTTCTGTTTTTATAAATGTTTTTATGAAATTATGAGTATTAAATTCTGAAAAATTCGTAGAGCATAGGATGTTCGAAAATAGACATGTTTCGATGTTTTCGCGATTCTGGGAGAACTAGGAATCAGAATCATAAACCGTTTAAAGTTTCGGAAAGCTAATGTCGAGATCATCGACATATATTTTTCCTAGAATTTAATTCAAAGTATTTACATACTGTTAATTCTGCAGAACTTCTAGGTTAGAATTTAACCATCGGTGCACAATACAAAATTTGTATGTGCCATAATTCCCAAAAAAAATTGAATTCAGACGAGCCATAAATTCTAGTATATTTTTTATGCTAAAATCTATAGAAAATCATGCATAAAAGTCGAGTTTGTATCGGTTGACTTTTTGGTCAACAGATCGTCTCGATTTGCGTGCCATGAGTCTCGAGTTGATAAAATTCAGTTTCTTTGGACAAAATTTAGGAATTAACATAAATATTAGAATAATAAGATTAAAATAGGATTTTAGAGTAATTATTCCAGAATTAAATAAATTAAAATAAATTAATGGCTATATTATTATATAGTTATATGAATATATATGTAAGTAAATGCTAATTGATAATTATGACTAAATATTCAGACTGTATGACCCTAGGATATCGTAGACTATCCCATACTTACCTTGACCATGTTGACCCTAAGAACTTGTGAATTTGTCTGCCTTGCGTACATTAACGTACTGGCATAGACACCTGTCAGTTGACTGACTGATTTCGTACAGTACTTGAAGACGCGACACCCGCGCAATTCAACGCTTAATTGACCGTGTTAGATGACTAGTGTTACCCCTAGTATACCCCCTGAGTCCAGTGTAAATGTGGTTGAGTATGTGCTAGTGTAATGACTAATGATTCTATTATATTATATTTATGTGTACATAGGATATTGGATTGTTCTGCGCGATTTCTGGAGCAGGTTATTGGTACATTGCAGCTTCCTTGCCAGGCAAGTATACCTTGCCATTGTACTGTTATTTATATTCCATATGTTGTATGCATCTTTATTTCCTGTCTTTAGTTCATTTATTTTAACTGTTATATAAAATACGCGCGACGGTGTCGTCGCGATATGTTTTTATTTATGTATTTGCATTGACCTGTTTATGAGACTACCCCATTAGCATGTAGCATCATTAGGTTCATTGGCCGTGACACAGTTGTTACACGAATTGTGAGTCTCATGTAGATCACGGACTTGCGTGACAGGTCTGGCCTCCTGTACGTATGGGCCGTGCATTAGGAATAACTGCTGTTAGAAACTTTGCATGCTAGTAGACTTGGCAGTTATTAGAGGTATTATCGTGTCATGGATGTGACATGCTTAGAACATGGGGTAGGGAGAACAACAAGTACCGCATTTGAGCTCCTTTACACTTTTTCTATTGTGCGCCCGGATTCTCCGCTGGAGATACGGGTGGTGATGACCACTATATATTATATTATTATCAGGCGGGCCTCCGGTGTTCGAAAGACGCTGTGCCTTTTTAGGCCCCTGGATCTCCAATAGAGAACTATGCCAAATTCTAGGTTTTCAACCAGATAGCTCACTTGTGGGTAAAGTTGTTCTTAACTGCATTCACTTAGATGGTTAGGCGACCCATTGGATATTTATTTCAGTACTTTATTGGCATGTGTTTAAGTATCTTGTTATGTCCCTCTGAGGACCTGGTCCGCTGCCAAGTGTACCTGTTCTTGAGTATTTGCAGGAGCGCAGATTCGGATGGTTATAGATACTTCGTGGATGTCTTCTCTTCGAGCCGTAATCAATAGCCGGTATACTTATATTGGGCTTGATTGTGTTGTACTCATATTGTATTTACTTTTCCATTTGATTTGGTAGTGGATTTGTTTCCACCCAACTATCATCCTTAGATACTTCTCATTGAGATCTAGTTTCATAGGTACTGTTTATTTATTTCTATATAATTTTGGTGGATGAGATTTAGATTTTACCCTGAGACTTGTATTATATTTTATACCACTTGTGGATTGATATTCATACTACAGCGTACGTATGGATTTGGTTTCCATATATTGGAGTTGTCATATCCATGCGGCTGGCATGCTTACGTGTCCTAGTCCTACGTATATTTTTGGGACTGGGGCGTGACAGATCGGACCAAGATCAATAGGGCAGTCCTACCCGATCCAGGGCTGGGAAGCTACTCCCTCCTGGTGGTATCGGACTACCAGCACTGCGCCCATTTGCGCGATGCCCATTGTTTCCTCCATGGTGGAACGGTCCCGGTGCCCCGGTGCCTCATCCCGTTCCAGGAAACAAAACCCTGTGCCACACAGGTTATCCGCGACATGCAGACACGTAGGTATGACGAGAGGATCGAACATTCTCGCCCCACCAAGCGATCCTAGACTCGTTCAACCGATATCCAACCAAAGCATCCATAACCATTCTTCCAACATATCCCCAAGGATTCCAAATCTCGACCTCAACATATAGCACAAGGCACCAAAATATCAAGTATTTCTTAGGCACAATGCCTCTTCTCAACACAGAGTCCAAATTGGTTCAACACCCATGCTCAAAGAAAATCCATGGCCCAATGCCGTTTCAGTGGCACAATGCCCCATTCGTGGCACGATACCCCCATCAAGCGGCACAACACCCTCGCTGATGCAGTTGTTCGGTTTTGAACCACAACTGCTCACTTTGCAAGACAAAGCGCCTGTAAACCCCCTAAATTTTCAAATTATTAAATCTTGGATTTTTCCCAATTTTCTGGAATTTTCTAGAAATTTTCTGTAATTAAAATCAAGGTTTTTAATTAATAAATAATTTTTAATTGGCAATAAATAATATTAAAATATCATGGAAATAATATTTTTGGGTGTAAAATGAAAAATTGGACTTAGGGTAATTTTTCTGGATTTTTTTGGGCCTCAGACCTATTTTTAAATGCCTGAAAACTAATTAATTAATTATTTAAATTAATTTATTTATTATTATTATTTTTCTTATTATTTATTTTCTTTTCCGGCCTGGCCCATGGCCCGTTGGGCCGCGGCCCAACTCGCTCCCTCAGCCCAGCCGCCCGTCCTAACAGGTCGGGTCGGGCATACCCGAACACGACCCGCTAGCCCGCACCCCCCTCGACCCGGTCCCCCTCTCTCCCTCGCCTCCGCGTCGCGCGCCGCCTCCGCCGCGCCCTCCCCCGCACCGGCCGCCCTCGCTCGCCCCACGACCGCCACGTCCTCCGCTTCGCCCGGGCAGCTCCCCTCTCTCCTCCCTATATAAACCCCGCCCCTCCGCCGCAGCCACGACCACTGCCACCGCCACCACGCCGCCCTAGCCAGCTCGCCGCCACCGCTGCCCCTCGCCTCGCCGACCGCCCAGCTCCTCCACCCGCACCACCAGTGCCTCCCTCCTCCCTCGGCGCCGCCCTCCGGCCGACCCCGCAGCTCGAGCAGCCGCAGCCGCCGCTGCCGGCCGCCCTGAGCCACCGCCGCCCCCGTGGACGCCGCGCCGCCCCTCGGCGAACCGTCCCCCGCCCTCGCCGACGCGTCTCCGGCCAGTCTCCGCCGTCCACGGCCGGAAATCCAGAGAACCCTAACCCTAACCCTAATTCCCAAATTTCCGTGTCCGACACGAGTCGGACACGACTCGACCCTGAATTTTCAGGTCCCCTTCAGGTACGTGTAACTTTCGCCTCGTAGCTCTGTTTCCAATTCCGCAAATTGCGTTATGAAGCCTGTATGACCCTCTCGGTGTCCGGACAAACTGTTCGGGGCATCGCGTCCTGTCGTGATCGCACACCGCGATCCAAAAACAGGAAAAACCAGACCCTGTTTTACCCCGGAACTGAGTACGCCCCGCCAAACGGGACGACTTGGTCGCGTGCGGTCTTCACAGATACGTGCGCATCATCGATACGGACGTGTGAGTTTTCGTGAAAGCTGATTCGGGTGTGCGTGTACACCGAAATCAACGCGTATCTACGGACATCGCCCCGTATCTGCCTTTTCTGTAATTTATCCTAACTTCGTGCACACACGTCGGATCGAGACGAAACTTACGCCATCGGACTCGTAGCGATACGCTGGTCCTGTGGGTCAAGTTTAGTTCGATTCTGAGAACGTTGACAAAATCGCGTGTCGTGGGCCCCACAGGCCCCGCTCGATGGGCGATTTTGTGTTCGACTCATCGGAATCCAAATCTGGAAGTTTCGTTGGGTTCGTATCAGCGTTCCTGACCTATTGACACTAAGTTTGGTGAATTTGGAGACCTATGATCCGGACACATTTTTCGGTGCAAAGCGGGCCCACCGGCGGACCCCGTTTTGATCCGAAACTGCCGTTTTTGCCCTTGTCTCCAAATTGGACCCAAGGACAGGCGTTTCTAGCTATTTGACATCTTCTGAGCGTGATGGTAATGTCTATTTCAGCTTTTGGACTCATCTTTGGAATTTTCTCCCGAGAGCCAATATTAATCAGATCCAAACAACAGGCAAGTACCTGCACTTCAAGTTAATCTTTATATATTATGATAATTAATTCCCTGCCTTACATGTACCCTTGATGATTACAACTAATGTTAGAAATGCTGGATTTTATGTCTTGAATATTGGAGTTTCCTGTCTTGTTTTTCATGTCGGGTGGAAGAATACCTAGAAGGCATGTAGTTTACCCTTCCCCTTGTCATGTTTAATAGCTGTTGGTACACGACTGTACCTCAGCCGAATCTCGATTTCCCCTGTTTAATAGCCGTTCATGATGGCCGAATTAGCCTTATAAACCCCTACATGCCAACTATGTATTCTAAAAACAAACACAAGTTCACACAGATAGTTCTGGCCATGTTATATTTCTTGTTGGCTGTTGTAGTTTCATTTCCTGTTTCATGTATTTCTGCATTTCTCATATTCCTGCTTACAGCTTTAACTCTGAGATGATGATGTTCTGTTATGCAGTTTCTTAACTTAAAATTCAATATTTAATTGTCATAAATATTTAGTTTAACATTGTTGTGCACTGTGTACTTTGCTCCTTTCCTGACTGGATCTGTTGATTTAGGCGATGATGAGGATCTTGCCCCTACTTATTATGGTCCCTATGAGGGGACTGATGATACCTATGAGGAGCCAGAATCCACCCAGGAGACCCCTGCGGCTGAGTAGCTAGTAGTAGCTATCTTTCATTTATATTTTTATCTTACTAATCGGGTTTGTCCCCGATTTCATTTTGAATTCCTGTATTAAAATATTTGAATCTGTTGTCACATTTATTTTTAGTTGAAATCTTAAGTTTCAATTCTCATTATTATCTCGCCTATGTTATTTGTGAATGAGCTAGTTAGTAAATTTGGATTTGACCTAGACAGCGTACTACCGCCGATTCTGCGGCGTAGGCTGGACGTACCCACGTACTCGTGCCCGAATTTCCGGGTGCGGGTCGTGACACGTTTTTATGGTGGCCCATGCAGGTCCTATCCTAAAATAGGGTAATACCCTAGGACAGGGTATGGAATAAAATTTGAGGATTCTAGGAAAAGCTCATTCATAGTATAGGGTCCTTATTTCAATTCTTAATATCTTTGCTGCTCAATTTTCCCATCGCCTTTGATTTCCAAGTATTCTATTCTGATCTTCCTATCCCTTAATCTTTCAGAATGGTCCAGACCAGGAACACAGTAGGAGGCACATCAGAACCAGCTGAGCAGAATGTGCCCGAGACTCTTGCACTCGCGCCGCCTCCATCTGTTCCGGCAGTTACTCTGGATGGGGCACAGCTACTTGGAGTGTTCCAGGGATTGGTGGAATCCCAGAAAGAACAGACTGCACTTCTGCGGACCAGCCTCTCAGAAGCTCTTAAGTCCCAGGAGTCGTCACTCAAGAGGCCAGGGAGTGCCAAAGACTTCAAGAATCTAAGACCCCTGGAATTTTACAGAACTGGGGGCATACTCTATGCCGATGAGTGGATAGAGAATGTCGAGAGACTCCTAAAGACTGCTCGGGTCCCTGATGACCTCAAAGTGGAGTCCGCAAGCCTACAACTGTTCGACATTGCTCGAACCTGGTTCAGAGATAAACCCCAACTATCTGCTCCCGACATCACCTGGGAAGATTTTAAAAGGCTATTCAAGGAGAAATTCTACCCCGAAGTGGCTCGGGAAGCTCTCGAAAGCCAATTCGAGAGACTAGAACAAGGTACCCTGACTGTTGATGAATATACTGCTGAATTTAGCAGGTTAAGCCATTTTACGGAGTACATGGTTCGTACCCCGGAGGACAGAGCCCGTAGATTCAAGAAGGGGCTATCTTCGGATATTCGCCTTGCTGTCACCACCAGCCGAGCTCGCATCTATGAAGAAATCCTGAGCGTGGCACAAGGCATTGAAAGAGATATGGGGCATAAACTGAAACGAGAAAGAGATACAGGAAATGCGGGACCCAACAAACGCCCTTTTCAACAACAACAACAACAATAGCAGAGGGCCCCGCAGCAAACTCAGCGTCCTCTCCCTCGAGATCCAGCACCCCAACACCAGGCTCAAGGACAGAACCAACAAGCTGCTGCTTGTAACTTTTGCCAAAAACCAGGTCATACTTGGCAAGTCTGCAGGAAGAGGCTAGGTGCCTGCCTCTACTGCGGCTCAGCAGCGCATCAAATGAGGGACTGTCCAGCTGCTCAAGGACGCACCGCTGCACCAAAGGCTCCAGCCCAGGCCAGGGCCCCAGCAGTACAACAGAGGGGACCCCCACTTCCAACACAACAACAACGCTTTGCTCAGCACCAGCAGCAACAGAGGGGTGCACCGCAGCAAGACCGTGCTTATGCAATGACTCTGGAAGAAGCTGAGGCCACAGCAGACGTGATCACAGGTTCTGTGCTTATAAATTCAATACCAGCTATTACTTTATTTGACTCTGGAGCTTCACATTCATTCATGTCAGTAGATTTCCTTATGAAGCATAGCTTAATCACTAAACCCCTTAGGAATTGTTATAAGATCATTACCGGTGGAGGAATCATCCAGGTTAGTGATGCCTGTAACAATTGTCCTATTACATTGTGTGGAAGAGAACTGTATGCTAGACTACTTGTAATGCCAGTTCCCAGTTTTGACATTATACTGGGTATGGATTGGTTAAGTCAACACCATGCCACAATAGACTGCCACAGAGGTAGTATAATCTTCAGGCCCCCTGACAAGCCAGAATTTGAATTTGCTAGAGGTTCTAGAGAAATGGATAATAACAAAATTTGTGGAGCCCTAATAACAGAAGAAGTGCCACTACCTATCATCTCTGAATACCTTGATGTCTTCCCTGAGGATCTCCCAGGCTTACCCCCAGACCGAGAAGTTGAATTCTCCATTGACTTAGTGCCAGGAGCAGCACCAGTGTCCCAAAATCCCTACAGAATCAACAAGAAGGAGATAATAGAACTAAATGAGCAAATCAAAGAACTAGAAGACAAATGCTTCATTAGGTCTAGTGTCTCATCCTGGGGAACTCCAGTATTATTTGTGCCCAAGAAGGACGAAATATCCCGAATGTGTATTGACTATAGGGCCTTGAATGCCTTGACAATTAAGAATAAGTATCCCCTGCCCAGGATAGATGACTTATTTGATCAGTTGAGTGGAGCTCGGGTATTTTCAAAGATTGATTTGAGGTCTGGTTACCACCAAGTAAGGGTGAGAAAGGAAGACATCCCTAAAACTGCTTTCAATACCCGGAACGGACACTACGAATTCTTAGTAATGCCGTTCGGGTTGACGAATGCTCCAGCAGTTTTTATGAACTTAATGAACAGAGTTTTTCAGCCATACCTAGACAAATTTGTAGTGGTCTTCATTGATGATATTTTGATCTACTCCAAGACCCCCGAAGAACATGAAAAATATTTGAGGTTAGCATTGGAGACTTTGAGGAAGGAAAAACTTTATGGAAAATTATCTAAATGTGCTTTCTTCCTAGACAAAGTAGAATTCTTGGGACATGTTGTGACTGGAGATGGAATAGCAGTAGATCCTAAGAAGATAGCGGCAGTAGAATCCTGGCCCACTCCAGACTCTGTAGCAGAGATTAGAAGCTTCCTGGGACTAGCTGGCTACTATCGGAAGTTTGTGAAGGACTTTGCAAGAATTGCGGAGCCCATGACAAAATTAACAAGGAAGGACGAAGAGTTCACCTGGACCGATGAATGTCAGCATGCTTTTGAGGAATTGAAGAAAAGACTGACTTCTGCCCCTATTCTGACCTTACCCTCTGGAACCGGAGGTTTCACTATTTATAGTGATGCTTCCGGAAAAGGTCTAGGTTGTGTTTTGGAGCAGAACAAGAAAGTAATAGCATATGCCTCTAGACAGCTTCGACCCCATGAAAAGAACTATCCAACTCATGATTTAGAATTGGCAGCTGTCATTTTTGCTCTTAAACTATGGAAGCATTATCTTTATGGAGAAAGGGTGGAAATATTTACAGACCATAAAAGTTTAAAATATATCTTCACTCAGAAAGAGCTGAACATGAGGCAAAGAAGGTGGCTGGAACTAATGAAAGACTTTGATATCACCCTTCAATATCATCCTGGGAAGGCCAATATAGTTGCTGATGCTCTAAGCAGATATCCTATGGCGATGTACTTGACTATGGACAGACACCTGCTGGAGGACTTGGAAAGTTTAGGTATTGAAGTAATCATCCCAGGAAAAGAAGGCCAAATAATGAACTTGCAGATTCAGTCTACTTTAATAGACAAGATCAAGGAGGCTCAGTTTCAAGACGAAGGCCTGCGAAGCCTCCGAGGACAAGTGCAAGCTGGATTAGTGGAAGAATTCAGAATTCATGAAGATGGATCACTGAGGCATGGCAATAGATTATGTGTACCTCAAGGAGACATAAGAGAAGAAATTATGCAAGAGGCGCACAGATCGCAATACTCTATACACCCAGGAGCCAACAAGATGTACAAGGACCTGAGGACGCATGTTTGGTGGCATGGCATGAAAAGAGAAGTAGCCAGGTTCGTATCTCGTTGTTTAGTGTGCCAGCAAGTCAAGGCAGAAAGACAAAGACCTGGAGGATTGCTTCAACCACTACCCATTCCGGAGTGGAAGTGGGAACATATCACAATGGATTTTGTTTCCGGACTTCCAAGGACACCTAGTGGTAAGGATGCAATCTGGGTGATAGTAGATAGACTGACCAAGTCTGCACATTTTCTGCCCTTCAAAGTAGGGCTATCTACAGAGAAGCTGGCAGAGTTATATATCAGACACATTGTCAGGCTGCATGGAGTTCCAGTAAGTATTGTCTTCGACCGAGATTCAAGATTCACCTCTCACTTCTGGAAGAGCTTACAAGCCAGCTTGGGGACGCAACTCAAATTCAGCACAGCTTATTATCCCCAAACCGATGGACAATCGGAACGTACAATCCAGACACTTGAAGATATGCTCCGTACATGTGTTCTGGACTTTGGAGGATCCTGGAAAGACTATCTACATCTTGTGGAGTTCTCTTATAATAACAGTTACCAAGCAAGTATTGAGATGACTCCATTTGAAGCTCTGTATGGACGAAGATGTCATACCCCGCTATCATGGAACGACGTTGGAGAAAGAGCCCTGCTGGGACCAGAGATGGTGATCGATTCAGCTGAGAAGGTAAAGCAAATAAGGGATAGACTTCGAGTGGCTCAAGACAGGCAACGACATTGGGCAAATAGCCACCGAAGGCCCTTGGAGTTTGAGGTAATTAAATTTATGAAATTTAAGTCAATTTAAACATTTTGATTATGGAACTAAGAATTGATTATAGCTTTATTAAAGGTTGGAGAGCTGGTATTCTTAAAGATTTCTCCGACACGTGGCACCATTAGGTTCGGAAGGAGTGGAAAACTCAGCCCAAGATTTATTGGACCTTTTGGCATTCAGGAGAAAATCGGAGAAGTGGCATACCGACTGGCATTGCCACCCTCTCTGGAGGGAGTACATAACGTCTTCCACGTGTCGCAGCTGAGGAAGTACGTGTCAGACCCCAGCCACATTTTGGATCACTCAGAGCTCGAAGTAGGCCCAAGTCTGACTTACCAAGAGCAACCCGTGGAGATACTGGATCGATCAGAGAAAGTTCTGCGGAACCAGATTATCTTCCTGATTCGCGTAGCTTGGAAGCACCATTCTCCCGGCGAATCCACCTGGGAGCGAGAAGACGAGATTAGAGAGCGATACCCCTATCTTTTTGAACCCTGAGGTATATGTCTTCTCGGCTTTTCTTTTCGTGCCTTGTTATTCTTAAATTTCGAGGACAAAATTTTTGTAAGTTGGGTAGGTTGTAAACCCCCTAAATTTTAAATTATTAAATCTTGAATTTTTCCCAATTTTCTGGAATTTTCTGGGAATTTTCTGTAATTAAAATCAAGATTTTCAATTAATAAATGATTTTTAATTGGCAATAAATAATATTAAAATATCATGGAAATAACATTTTTGGGTGTAAAATGAAAAATTGGACTTAGGATAATTTTTCTGGATTTTTCTGGGCCTCAGACCTATTTTTAAATGCCTGAAAACTAATTAATTAATTATTTAAATTAATTTATTTATTATTATTATTATTCTTATTATTTATTTTCTTTTTCTTTTTTTTTTCGGCCCGGCCCACGGCCCGTTGGGCCGCGGCCCAACCAGCTCCCTCAGCCCAGCCGCCCGTCCTAACGGGTCGGGTCGGGCGCACCCGAACCCGACCCGCTAGCCCGCACCCCCCTCGACCCGGTCCCCCTCTCTCCCTCGCCTCCGCGTCGCGCGCCGCCTCCGCCGCGCCCTCCCCCGCACCGGCCGCCCTCGCTCGCCCCACGACCGCCACGTCCTCCGCTTCGCCCGGGCAGCTCCCCTCTCTCCTCCCTATATAAACCCCGCCCCTCCGCCGTAGCCACGACCACTGCCACCGCCACCATGCCGCCCTAGCCAGCTCGCCGCCACCGCTGCCCCTCGCCTCGCCGACCGCCCAGCTCCTCCACCCGCACCACCAGCGCCTCCCTCCTCCCTCGGCTGCGAACTGTCTACGCACCCGTGGACGCCGCGCCGCCCCTCGGCGAACTGTCCCCCGCCCTCGCCGACGCGTCTCCGGCCAGTCTCCGCCGTACACGGCCAGAAATCCAGAGAACCCTAACCCTAACCCTAATTCCCAAATTTCCATGTCCGACACGAGTCGGACACGACTCGACCCTGAATTTTCAGGTCCCCTTCAGGTACGTGTAACTTTTGCCTCGTAGCTCTGTTTCCAATTCTGCAAATTATATTATGAAGCCTGTATGACCCTCTCGGTGTCCGGACAAACTGTTCGGGACATCGCGTCCTGTGGTGATCGCACACCGCGATCCAAAAACAGGAAAAACCAGACCCTGTTTCACCCTGGAACTGAGTACGCCCCGCCAAACGGGACGACTTGGTCGCGTGCGGTCTTCACAGATACGTGCGCATCGTCGATACGGACGTGTGAGTTTTCGTGGAAGCTGATTCGGGTGTGCGTGCACACCGGAATCAACGCGTATCCACGGACATCGCCCTGTATCCGCCTTATCTGCAATTTACCCTAACTTCGTGCACACATGTCGGATCGAGACGAAACTTGCGCCATCGGACTCGTAGCGATACGCTGGTCCTGTGGGTCTAGTTTGGTTCGATTCTGAGAACGTTGACGAAATCGCGTGTCGTGGGCCCCACAGGCCCCGCTCGATGGGCGATTTTGTGTTCGACTCATCGAAATCCAAATCTGGAAGTTCCGTTGGGTTCGTATCAGCGTTCCTGACCTGTTGACACTAAGTTTGGTGAATTTGGAGACCTTTGACCCGAACACATTTTTCGGTGCAAAGCGGGCCCACCGGCGGACCCCGTTTTGACCCGAAACTGTCGTTTTTGTCCTTGTCTCCAAATTGGACCCAAGGACAGGCGTTTCTAGCTATTTGACATCTTCTGAGCGTGATGGTAATGTCTATTTTAGCTTTTGGACTCATCTTTAGAATTTTCCTCCGAGAGCCAATATTAATCAGATCCAAACAACAGGCAAGTACCTGCACTTCAAGTTAATCTTTATATATTATGATAATTAATTCTCTGCCTTACATGTACCCTTGATGATTAAAACTAATGTTATAAATGCTGGATTTTATGTCTTGAATATTGGAGTTTCCTGTCTTGTTTTTCATGTCGGGTGGGAGAATACCTAGAAGGCATGTAGTTTACCCTTCCCCTTGTCATGTTTAATAGCTGTTGGTACACGACTGTACCTCAGCCGGATCTCGATTTCCCCTGTTTAATAGCCGTTCATGACGGCCGGATTAGCCTTATAAACCCCTACATGCCAACTATGTATTCTAAAAATAAACACAAGTTCACACAGATAGTTCTGGCCATGTTATATTTCTTGCTGGCTGTTGTAGTTTTATTTCATGTTTCATGTATTTCTGCATTTCTCATATTCCTGCTTACAGCTTTAACTCTGAGATGATGATGTTCTGTTATGCAGTTTCTTAACTTGAAATTCAATATTTAATTATCATAAATATTTAGTTTAACATTGTTGTGCACTGTGTACTTTGCTCCTTTCCTGACTGGATCTGTTGATTTAGGCGATGATGAGGATCTTGCCCCTACTTATTATGGTCCCTATGAGGGGACTGATGATACCTATGAGGAGCCAGAATCCACCCAGGAGACCCCTACGACTGAGTAGCTAGTAGTAGCTATCTTTCATTTATATTTTTATCTTACTAATCGGGTTTGTCCCCGATTTCATTTTGAATTCCTGTATTAAAATATTTGAATCTGTTGTCACATTTATTTTCAGTTGCAATCTTAAGTTTCAATTCTCATTATTATCTCGCCTATGTTATTTGTGAATGAGCTAGTTAGTAAATTTGGATTTGACCTAGACAGCGTACTACCGCCGATTCTGCGGCGTAGGCTGGACGTACCCACGTACTCGTGCCCGAATTTCCTGGTGCGGGTCGTGACAGCGCCCAAGTGATACTCGTGCACGGATGCACGCTCGCTCGCCCGAATTCCCGATATTCCCATTGCCTCAAAGTATCATTTTCAACTCGTCCAAGCATAATCCCAATTATCCAACCGACTGCCTCAAATGTAATAATCCAACTCTAACTCCAACTATCCAACGCGTAATCATTTCAAACCACAATCCTACCAAGCCAACGACGTACACTCTATGCACGCCTCAGTGTAGTGATTCCTGAGTTTCAGCCCAAGTGTTCAAGCCTTTATGTGTTTTTCATATTATTAAGCATGAAGGAGTAGAGGAGAAGGAAAAGAGCCCACTCACAATGTTTGATCCCATTAGGCATCATGTCCTGCCGATACGGCCAATCCCTTGAACCCGTGGTCCGATGCAAGCGCGATCTACTCAACTGGTATGACCGTGCGAGCCGGCCGTGCTCTCCGAATCATCCGACCGATCGGATTAAGGAAGACGGCATTATCGCTCCCATCCAGCTATTCAGTACTGTTCTGAACGAACACTTGATTTTCATCCAATCCGCTAGCCATCTGCACATGAAACCAACTAAATCAATCCTTCTTTCCAAAATCCAACATCTCAAATGTAACCAGCATTTGATTTATTCAATCCGACTCAGCATAATGCTCCGAGCGGTTGCGGGGCATTACAGACCGTACATCGATATGTGAGTTCGCGTCGTGGGTTAGTAGTTAGTTTTTGGTTTAGTTCCTAAATTTTTATTAACGTCATTGCATTATGTTTGCACCGCGTATACGGTTCGGATAGTACATTGGGAGAGAAGAATCTACTAGTGAGCGTATGGAATTTCTGTTTCTTACTGTGTAAATGGTGTACCCCCGAGTTCTATTGAACGCCTGGTGGGATGACGGGTTCTTCTATTTCTCCCCCCTCATGCACCACTAGTGATGTCTCGAGTGCATATCACATAGATGGTTTAGTTACCCTTTTTATTGTTTACTGCTTTACTTTTATGCATGTCGATTTCTTGTGTACTTGTTATGTCTCTCTGAGGACCTGACACCTTTTCCAGATCCAGACGAGCATTTATACCCGACAGACTACGGAGTTGGAGATTTTGCTAACGAGGACCTTGAGGTGGAGCCACAAGAGTTTCTTTGAGCTATGGATGATAGTTGCTTAGTGTCTTGGGTGTCCTTATCTAGTTAGCTGACACCCGGACTATTTCATTATTGCCTAGTTGTACTTTTCTTTCAGTATTCTTTCGTACTTATTTTGTGGATTGTTCTCCACTAGACTTTATTTGTAGTGGATTCTGAGACTTTATCTATTCATTATCTTACTCAGTGATATTCGTGGATGAGACTAGATTATTTCTTGTCTGTGATATTGTGACTTAGCTATATTTTACAGCGTACTACGACTAGTTACGGCCATTAAATTTGGTTCCTATACTTGTTTGTACAGCTGGCATGTGTACGTATACCTGGTCCTACGTATTTTGGGCCTGGGGGTGACAGTTCTTCTTCTCCAGTCAACCATTTTGATATATGTATTGTATCAAGTTTCAGAACTGAACTTAGATGGACTCAAAATCAAGCACGGCCAAAAGCAAAGTTACATAAAATATGGTGCCTCTACTCTATGAGCTAATTAGTTTTGTAAAACACAAAGTTTTGGAAGGTCAAATCCCAGAAAAACAAGAGTGAACCCATAGACCCAAACTCAAGTTCATGCAATTCCAACCAAGAAAATTAAGAACAACAAATATTAAAGATGAATGAGTGTTCGGTCCCAACAATATGAGTTAGAAATAAACAAAAAATATTAAGAACTAAAAGCATGCATAAATCCATGGTTTTCTCTTGTGCAAGATGTACTTGCCTAGAGTGGCTTCTTAGCCTCTACCTTTCACGGTCTAAGCAACTTCTCCCTAGGGTTAGGGTTTGGTCTTGAGGGAAAGGAGTAAAAGAAGGAGAAAGAAAAAAGAAAGTGGAAAGAGTGAAATGAAGAATGAAAGGGAGGAGAGAAAAAACACTTTATATATATATATATATATATATATATATATATATATATATATATATATATATATGGGGAGAGAGGGATGGTTTAGCCATGGGTTCAACCAAGATGAACCAAACAAACCTGGTGTCCAGTCTACATGCGGGTCCTAAACCAGATCTATGACAATACTAATGGGTATTCATTTTTTTTTTTTTTTTTTATTAGGGTCACACGTTAAAAAAAAGTGAATAAAAAATTAGCAAAAACGTTTTTTTATTTTTTTAAATTTTTTTTTTACTCTTGTCATAGTGGAAACAAAGAGCAAATAAATAAATAAATAAAATTAGTGAAAACATCCTTACCTAGGATTTTATTTTTCCAAATTTTTTTTCTAAAAATAATTATTATTAATAATAATAATAAATTTTAAAAAGTGAAAATGTCACGTTTTATTTATTTTAAAATTTAAATTTATTCTTGTGTTTTGGACCAAAAAAATTTAAACAAAATTCTTTACTAATTTTATTAACTTTTTTTATACATTTTGCTAAGGGATTAGACTTAATAATAGTAAATCATTAAAAATTATTCCTGAAAGGTTATTCGGAAAGGTAATTTTTTTTTGCACGAATATTAAAATTAAAAAATTCGAATATTAAAATATAAAAAAAAATCTGTAGTGAAAATGTCATTTTTCTTTTTCTTTTTTCTTTTTTCTTTTTTCTTTTTTCTTTTTTATGAAAAAATAATAATAATTACTTATATTTGTTGGCCAAATAAAAAATAAAAAAATATAAAATAAGGAATCCGCCTTTAGCATGGGCATGGGTGTTACCATTTTTTTGTTTACATATTTTTGCATATAAGTACCTCCTAACATTGTTTTTTCATATAAGTTATTATAAACGCAAAACAAATCATAAAAAATTTAACAAAATTAACAAAAAGTTAGTATGGCCGCTTCTTTTTGTGCGTGTGTTTTTAAAATATTAACACAAAATTTTTTAGAGTTTTTAAGATTTTTTTTTTTTTTTTAAGTTTAGAGGAACCTATGTGCAAAAATAACGTTAGAAGGGACCTACATGTAAATCAAAAGTAAAACGCCGCTTCCTTATTTATTATTTTATTTTATTTTTTAGTTGTGCAACAATTAATTTTATGCATTTTTTATTATTCTGTTAAAAAAAAGACATAAAATGTGAAAAAAAAGTAAGCATATTTTTACTAAAAAAAATATTCCTATTTTATTTTTAATATCGAAAATTTTTGTACAATGAATTAAAGTATAAATATATTATTTTTAGAGAAAAAACTTTAAAAAATTTGTTAGGAAAGAACAAATACGCACTTGTTAAGTGGGTATTGCACTCACGTATTTTAAAATTATAAAAAAAATTAAAACGTATTTGATATGTGCGTTTTGAGCTAAATAAAATTTAATTAATTTTTTTTTATTTAACTTGAAAACGTACATCATATATGCGTTTTTAATTTATTTATTTTCTATATTTCTTGAAAACGTACGTACTATGTGTGTTTTCGAATTTTAATTTTTATTAGTAAATAAGTAATAAAAAATTTAAAATTTGGAAACGCACATGGTATATGCGTTTTAGAATTATTATTTTTCCATTATAGTCAAAGTAGAAAAGAAAATTGTTTTATTTATTATAATTTTGTTTATAAACTTCAGTCAAATAAAAATAAATAAAAGTTACATTTTTTAGACTTTTTATCTTTTTAAGACCCCAAAAATTTTAAAAATGTTATTTTTTTCTCTAAATATATTTTGTTTTTGTTTTTGGCCCAAAAAAAAGAAACCACCCGTTTGTAAGTGAAATGAGAAAAAAATCAATTAAAAAAACTTTATCTCAAGAATAACCGTTGTAAAATTTATGTTATAAAAAATATATTTTTTATGGAAGCAACTGTCACACACCCTCTGCCAATTATCTCGGTCAAAAGGTACAAAACAGTTGTCACATTCATGTCCATCACGACAGTAGGAGAGAAACCACCCGTTTAAAAAAAATGAAACCACCTGTTTAAGAAAACGAAAAATTGTCAACTAAATTTTTTTTAAACGGGTGGTTTCTCTCGCTGTTGTGGCATGATGGATAAGAATGTGACAGCTGCTTTGCCATTTTTAACTGGGATAATTGGCAGAGGGTGTCACAGTTGTTACGATAAAAAATATTTAACTTACAAACGGGTGGTTTCTCTTCTTTTTTTTTAAATAACAAAATATATTTATAGAAAAAATAACAATTTTTTAAAAAAATTTGCCCTTAAAAACTTAGCAATCAAAAAAATTTAACTTTTTTTTTTTTTTTATTTGGTTGAAGTTTATAAAAAAATTATGATAAATAAAATAATTTATTTTCTACTTTGACTGAAGTTGCAAATAATGAATTATAAGGGACTATAATGGAAAAAAAAATCTAAAACGCTTCTTTTCCAAATCTTAATTATTTTATTAATTTTTTTACTAAAAAAATCAAAAATCAAAAAGCCCACATAGAAATAAAAAAAATTTGATAACGCATATATGATGTACGTTTTAAAGTTAAATGAGAAAAAAATTAATTAAATTTTTTTTAAACTCAAAACGTACATAGAAAATGTGTTTTCGTTTCTTTTATAATTTTAAAATGTGTGAGATGCAATACGAACTTAACAAGTACGTATTTGTTTTCTCCGAACATTTTTTCTTAACTTTTTTCTCTTGAAATAATATATTAATACTTTAATTCTCTGTACAAAAAATTATGTTTTAATATTTGACCAAAAATTAAAAAAGTTAGCACACTTTAAAAAAAAATTATTTACTTTTTTCCATCTTCCAGAAATAACTTTCCAAGAATAAAAAAAATAAACGAAAACTACAAGAAATAAAATGAAAACGTCCTTGGTAGGGACATTTTTCTATATATATTTTTTATTTATATATTTTTTGTTCTGAAACGAAACAAATAAAAAAAAATCGGAAACGTCTTACTAAGGACGTTTTTCGGTCGGTATATATTAAAAAAATTGAAGAGAACGAAAATTCTCTTAGTAATAACGTTTTTGTTTTCTCCATCTAATTTTTGTTTTCTCCATCTAATTTTTAGAAATCTACTTCTCTATAGCTAATATATTAATATTTTAATTCTTTGTAAGAAAAATTCTGTAAGTGTTTATTACTGCGAAAAATTTCATACAGAGCATCAAAAATATAATAAATTTCACGTAAAGCACAAAAGTTTGTAATTTACAAATAAAGCAGAATAACGCCTATCCAAAGGGCGTTTCACAACTTCAAATTTTTTTTTTACGTTCCGTTTGGTTCATATCTTTCCGTTACATTAAAAAATATATATATAATAATAGAAAACGTCCATAGGAAAAACGTCCTTCCTAAGGACGTTTTCTATTATTATATTTTTTTCTCTCTCTTACTAACTCTTTGCGTTCTCTCTATCTCTCTCTCTCTCTCTCTCACTCACTCTTTGCTCTCCTCTCTCACTCACTCACTCTCTGTTCTCCCTCTCTCTCTCTCTCTCTCTCTCTGCTCTTTCTCTCTACCCCTCTCTCTTCCTCTCATCTCTATCTCTCTTGTTGTCACTCTCTCTCTCACTCTCTCGTTTCCGCTCGTCTCTCTCTCTCTCTCCCTCTCTGTCTCTCGTCTCTCTCACTGTCCCTCCCTGTCTTACTCTATCGTCTCTCTCACTGTCCATCTCTTCCGTCTCACTATCCTCTTCTCTCTGTTCTCCGTCTCTCTCTCTCTCTCTTTGTCCTCCCTCTTTGTCTCATTCGTCTGTTTCTTTCTTTTCTCTCTCTCTCTCTCTCTCTCTCTCTCTCTTCCTGACACTCTTTTCTTACTTTTTTCTTTTTCTACAATTACATGCATGCACTTAGGAGCCCGTTAGCATGCTTTATTTGAATGCATTATGAAATGACATAAGGTTCTCAGAAAGAGAGAAAAAGTATGTTCCATGGCATGATATAACCTTTGATCGGAAAAAAGAGAGTAGGTAGTAGAAGGGAGTGTTTATGAACGAGTGTTTCGGTTATAAATTTACAGAAGGAGAAGAAGACAACATTTGTGAGAGTTTCTCCAGGAAGAGAGTTCAATAGGAGAAGGTGGAGGCTACAAGAGTTTGAAAAGAGTTGAAGAGGAAGAAGATACAAAAGGAAAAACAAACAAAATTAATTTATTATAAAAAAACAATTAATTACGTATATTTTTGTGACGTTCTAATCATAAATACAGATGGTTTTTCAAAATGACGGGCGCATACCCGGTGGACCTATAACTTCGGCCATTGAACGTGAGCTAGAGTCTCACATTTCTAGTCTTGTTTTCGCAGGACCGATAATGTAAAATTTAGATAATTGATATTATTGTTGTTAAGCGTATTATATTGTACTAATAATATCTATACATATATTATATAGCGCTATAATTATCCAGATGTAAAATTACGAGAGCATGGTGAGTGACGGTCATCATGGGAGTTGACTGAAGGCATAAAGGTCTTGGTGGAGGCTTTTGGTTTTTACTTTGTTGACGCTATACGAATTAAGCGTCACGATAGCGACCTGATATTAAGTATCGTTGAGCAATGGTGGCCAACACGCAACACATTTCAGCTACCCTTCGGGGAGATAATGATCACATTAGCGGATGTGGCACAGATTCTGGGATTACCAATCGAGGGTAATCATATATATCTTGACGAGAAGTTGGAAGCAAAAGATCTCGTTAGAGAACATCTCGGTGTGGAGCCCCTATTTCACATGGGAGAAACCAGTACTATCAAACTCACTTGGCTCCGGTGTACTTTCATGCATGTTGATCATATCGGCTCTACAACAGTTCTTGTCGATTCTTCGCGGGTATTTATTTACATGTATTAATTATTTTTAATATTTATTTAATGTAGATGGTATCAATATTTAATTATGTTTTCAGGTGATATGTTGCACTCGAGCCTACTTACTATGTCTATGCGGTACATTTTTATTTTTCGGCGCTACGAAAAATATGATCAACGTGCGACTGCTACCATTTCTTGCGGACATCCATTCCAACACAAAACACGCATGGAGTGATGTCACGTCCCAGTCCCAAAATACCGATGGACTAGCCACGTGGCAATAGCCAGCAGCACAACTCTAATGGATAAACCCAATTTAATGGACCCGTTAGAGTGTACTTAAGCTGTAAAACAAATATAATGGTCTACGATACATGTCACAGTCTAATTCTAATCTCATCCACAGAAGGTAAACACAATTCAAATGTCAGACTAATCAAAGAGAAATATAATCCATCAACAAGTTACAATAAAAAGTGTCTCGGGGAACAACCCGATAATAAGTTTAATACAGTGATCCAAGAGTCAGGATATAGAGTAACTAGAAACAGAAATAACTGAGTATATAAAAAAATACTCAGGAGAAATCCTCTGGAACAACCTCGTCCTCTGGTGCCAGTAATGCTCCAGCGTCAGCTCTTGTCCCGTATACCTCGGGGTAAATCTCCTCTGCTATACCTGGGGACTTAATCCGGATCCGGGTCCTCAGGGGACATAGCAAGGTACAAGAATAACTCAAGCCAAATAAAATGCAGTATATAAAAAAAAAGTTCCTCAGGGCAAGCTATGTAACCAGCTATGTGAAATGCAAATAAGAGCATTAATCATACTCGGGCTGAAACTACTATAGGCTTTGTGTCGAGGAAACCCATAGCAGCATGTAATATCTCGAAGGGCTAATAATTGTGCCAAAGACATAGTCTGAGTCACTACCAGTAATGTAATATATAAATATAATTAGCCTGTAGTATAGTGAAACTCTTCCCATCCAATGTAACATTACGTCTCATGTCCATAACATGCAAGTTCATGACCTCTAGCTAATACAACGAGTCATAATGATATCTCTATATATGCAAGTCGTATGTCACAAATCCTATAAGTCTATACAGAATTACCATGAATAACTCAGAAAAGATTATGTCACATGAATAGTATCAAGTGTCCTATTGTAGTGCCTCAAATCCCGATCCGATCGGGATTAGCACTATGTAATTGGGCTTGTGGCTAGTCCGTCTGAGTCATAACTTAGATCTCGGCATCTTCTTGCCACGGACGAAATGCGATGATCCTTTTCAACTCATGGAAAGGCCTCTATTGAAACGAGTCCAATAATTTTCGTGTTTTGGTTGCTTGGTTTTCTTGATTGCCGCTTTAGGATTTTGATTTGGTGTTGCTTTCGATTTGCTTGGTTTTCGCTGTTGGTTTTATCGTTTGGAGATTGGATTTTGGGGAGTTCGGCAAGGAAGGATAGGTAAGATTTCTAACTCGGTGCTTGTGCTGTTTCAAGTCCGCATAACTGACGTTTGATCGTCGCTAGCGGGATTCCTAGTTTCAGCCTCTTTCCCTTAACCAGTGAGTGGTTTGGTCCCTTCTTTCCTACTTCTTTATGCCAACATCTCTAATTTTCAATCGTTCACTCGATGATGCCCGGTTGGACGCCTAGGAAATCCTTAGCCACAGGCATGCCAGCCACTAAGAAAGGAACATGGGATTTGTAGACTAATTTTATCATATGCTTGCACACCTTATAATTTGAGCTTGTTTATAAGGAAGAGTTGGTTGTTGGTGGCGGCCTAGTGCCTCTGATAGAGTTGGACTTATGGGATAACTGAATCGGAACACCGCTTGAGAAAATATGAAATGTTGCATGAGATATATATATGTTGCTGCTTAACTTCTTCTGTTTAATTCGATGCATTGTATGTAATATAAATTATTTTATGCATTTGCATGGTCTGGGACAACTTGTGCACAGGGTTTGGCATTTCCTCGAAACGGCTTTCCGGGGCACTGGAACCGTATCGATCCGGAGGAAAATATTTGATTCGTGCTCGTCACGATGCATAGCGGGACCTCCAGCAGGGCTTGCTACCCGGGCTGATAGGGCGCGCCGCTAAGCTTGAAATATGTCCCTAAGGTGTCGATCACACCAATGACCGCATAGACTAGAACGTATGCTAACTTATTGTCTTGTGCAGATGGTAAGTATACTTGTGTTTCGTTTCAGGGAAGGCGTGCATCGATTGAGTAAGCAATCGGTGTACTGGTTGGATTCAATGCTATTTTTATTCCTATCAAAACATGCAACTGATATGAATTGATTTCACTTGCTTCCTTATAGAAGCTATCTTAATGCATGCTCGCCCCTAACAAGCTAGTGTCGATTTAGTCGAGTGGGATTCATCCCGCTCACCAGTATAAGTTGAGTACTGACCCACGTTGTGGGCAACTATTTCAGGCAATCAGACGGTGCAACGCTAGTGCGTTAGCGAGAAGGCGTTAGGAGCACCTCTATTTTGAAGTATAGCTGGAGTCAGTTCATTTTGGAGGCAGAGACTTCAATCTATACAAGGGCGTAATGTGCAAGCGACGTGGACTATCTGACGGAGCGCGCCCTGCATTTTGAGTTATCTTTTGTAATGTAATTCAATAGCCGAGAAGGCGCATCAATGTAAACTCTATGTAAATTACTCTGAATTATCAATGAAAAAGCATGTTTCTTCCGCATTTGTGTTCAAATCTCTGTGAATGTGTTTTATCAATTGTGTTTCAAAATGGGTTCCTAAAACTGCAAGTTTTTGCCTTGTGCGAGCGCAACCCCAGGCTCGCACGGCATCACGCCCCTAGCGAGGACAAATCGGTTCCGTAAAGGATCCGGCGAGGACGATTGACCCTTTCGGGATCGGAGCGTGACATATTGGTATTAGAGCACAGTTGTACTTCCTTGGGATTTCAAAAGAATATAAAGGAGTTTGATACGCCTCTTAATTGAGTTGCGTTCGGCGTCCGCTGCATCAGATGAGTCGCCTATACAATGAGCCCATAGATATAAAATCTATCGATTTTGGAGTGTTAACAAGCTACTCTCTTTTGTAGCGATGGCTAAGAAAAACATTGCCGCTGCAAGCAGTGCTCTGCCTATCCAGAGCGATCCGACAAGTTCTGGAGAATCCGGAGGAGTGGGTTCAACCGGTATGGCGGAACGGCTTATGCATCTCATGGAGGTGCAGCAACAACAAGCTGTTACGCAACAGGCGCAATTTGCTTCTCAACATAAGCAAATGGATACCATGATGCAACTAATTGCATCCTTGTTACCAAGCAACGGGACTGCCACCGTGACTCCTGCGACATCGCCGGCCGTGGCGGTAGAGGATGAGTCGGAAGAGACGCAGCCTTCAGCTAGGAACACCTGCCGAGCAGCGGAGTTCACAAAAATGCATCCACCTACGTTCAATGGACGAGCAGAACCGGACGTGGTGTTGGGATGGATTGCTAAGCTGGAGGGACTCTTCAACCTGGTTGGCATCCAGGGATCCAAGCGAGTTGCCTGTGCATCGGTTCAGCTGGAACTGCGTGCGCATGATTGGTGGGAGACAATGAAGCAAGGGATTTACGATGCCAATCCCAACTGCAAAATAACTTGGGAGATGTTCAAATCAGCCTTCATTGAATAATACATTCCCAGGGCCGTGCGTCAACAAAAGGAAGACGACTTCAGCAATCTGGTCCAAGGAAGTTTGTCTGTGGATGATTATGATTCTATGTTCGCTAAGCTGGCCAAGTTTGCGGGGCACTTCCTGCCTAACCAGCAGGCGTGGTGCTATCGCTTTCAAAAAGGTTTGAATGATGAGTTGCGTAGGGACGTCATCAATCAGAAATATCAAACCTACAGGGAAAGCTACGAAGCAGCCCTGGACAGCGAGCAGATCTTTGGGCGTTGTCCCCCAAAGGTAGAAGTGCAAACCCCCTGTACCAACAATAATAAACGACCTCAGGAAACGGGAGGGTCTGGAGCACATAAGCGTCAGCATACGTCGGATAACAGGGGTCAGACTCAGGCACTGAACTGTACCAGGTGCGGCAAAGCAGGGCATCGAGTAAACGAATGTCGGGTTACTGGATGTTTCAAATGTGGTCGTCTGGGCCATAAACAATTTAACTGCCGAGAGGGTAAGCCGAATCAAAACAACGGGAATAATCAGAATAAGGGGCCTCCAGCAAGTGATGCAAATGTGGTGCCAGTAAACCCGCAACGTCAGGGTGCTCAAGGCCGAGTCTATGCCTTGACTCGGGATGAGGCATCTGTCTCTGAAACGATCGTGACAGGTACGTTACTTTTCAGAGAATTGCCCGCTAGAGTCTTATTTGATTCAGGTGCTACGCATAGTTTCATATCTGCTGATTTTACTGTTGAGCATAAATTAGCTTCTACTCCCTTAACTATGAATCTTTGCGTAAGCACACCTTCGGGAGTCGACATGCCCGCCCATGCGATTTGTAGGAATGGTTATATTTGCATCGGAGGGAGGAAGCTTTCCTTAGATGTCATTGTACTAGACATTAAGGATTACGATATTATTCTCGGGATGGACTGGTTGGGTGCTTGCCATGCAACAATCGAGTGCGCGGAGAAGCGAGTCGTATTTCGTCTATCCGGTGAGACAGACTTCTACTATTCGTGCAGCGCTGCACCGAAGACGGCAATGATGATATCAGCAATTTCGGCTAGGCGTATGCTGCATTCGGGTTGTGAAGGGTACTTAGCTTCAGTTCGAGACACCCGACAGGAAAGAACAAATGCAGCTCAGGCTGATGTCATAGCAGATTTCCTCGACGTGTTCCCGGACGAGCTGCCTGGAATGCCTACTGATCGTGAGATTGAATTCAGCATCGACACATTTCCGGATGCGCGACCGATATCGAAGGCACCTTATCGTATGGCCCCAGCAGAGTTAAAAGAATTTAAGGTTCAGTTGCAAGACCTATTGGACCGAGGATACATACGTCCAAGCGTTTCTCCGTGGGGTACTCCAGTACTGTTCGTAAAGAAGAAGTATGGATCCATGCGGCTGTGTATTGACTACCGAGAATTAAATAAGGCGACCGTTCGAAATCAGTACCCTTTGCCAAGGATAGATGACTTATTTGATCAACTGTAAGGTGCAACAGTTTTCTCTAAAGTTGATCTCAGGTCAGGGTATCACCAGTTGAAAATCAAACCCGAAGATATTCAAAAATCTGCGTTCAGAACCCGTTACGGACACTATGAGTTTCTCGTGATGTCGTTCGGCTTAACGAACGCCCCTGCATCTTTCATGGATCTGATGAACCGCGTATTTCGGCCGTACGTAGACAAGTTTATCGTCGTATTCATCGACGATATTCTGATATATTCCAAGAACGAGGCGGAACTCAAGGAACACCTAAAGATCGTGTTGCAGACATTACGAGAACATAAGTTGTTCGCTAAGCTCAGCAAGTGCGAGTTCTGGGTGAACAGCGTGGCGTTCCTTAGTCATGTCGTCTCGGCCGAAGGCGTCGCCGTAGACCCGAAGAAAATAGAGGCGGTGGTGGACTGGAAACAACCTACGTCAGCCAGCGAAATTCGAAGCTTTCTCGGCCTAGTAGGATACTACCGTAGATTCGTGAAGGATTTCTCTAAACTGGCCTCGCCTTTGACTTGCCTTACTCAGAAAGGTATTGTATACAACTGGAGTGATGAATGCGAAGCCAGCTTTAGTGAATTGAAGCGACGTCTTGTTTCAGCTCTGATTCTTGCACTTCCGGATGGGGTAGAAGAGTTTCAGATATACCGTGACGCTTCAATACTCGGATTGGGATGTGTACTCATGCAACGGAATAAGGTAATATCGTACGCCTCCAGGCAACTGAAGCCCCACGAGAAAAACTACCCGACGCACGATTTGGAATTGGCGGCGATTGTATTTGCATTGAAGTTGTGGAGGCATTATCTGTATGGTGTTGCTTGCAAAATCTTCACAGATCATAAGAGCCTTAAGTATCTATTCACCCAATGGGAATTGAACCTCCGGCAGCGGCGTTGGCTAGAACTTATTAAGGACTATGATCTAACGATCGCGTATACTCCGGGCAAGGGAAACGTCGTTGCTGATGCTCTGAGTCAAAAGCACGTGGGCTCGTTATCTATAAACAACCGTTTACTTCGAGATCTTGAGACGATGGGCATCGAGTTTCGAGTTCGGCATCAAGGCGTGCAGCTGGCACCACTCCATCTTGAACCGAGTTTACGGGATAGAATCAAGTCAGCTCAGGAGGGCGATCAGTTCCTAGCGAAAGTACGCGGATTGATCTCGGCGGGGAAGACGTCTGACTTTATGGCAGGCGAAGATGGGGCCTTATAAATGAAAGGAAGGCTATGCGTCCCTAGCGACCCTGAACTCCGAAGGGAAATTATGGCGGAAGCGCACTACGCGAAGTATTCTTTGCATCCGGGGAGCACTAAGATGTACAAGGACTTACGCGGTACCTTCTGGTGGCAAGGTATGAAGCGGGATGTGGCGACCTTTGTGTCACAGTGCATGGCCTGCCAATAGGTGAAAGCTGAACATCAGAGGCCCGGCGGGAGATGCAGAACCTCGCTATTCCCGAGTGAAAATGGGACAACATCACTATGGATTTCATTGTGGGATTTCCGAAGACGCCACGGGGGCATGATGCGATTTGGGTCATAGTTGATCGTTTGACCAAATCAGCCCACTTTCTTCCTATAAAAGTTGCGTGGAGCGTCGATCGGTTAGCACAGATTTACATAGATGAGATTGTTCGATTACACGGAGTGCCTGCTTCTATCGTCTCTGACCGTGACGGACGTTTCTTATCTCATTTCTGGACTAGCCTACAGTCTGCTTTGGGAACCAAGCTATAGTTCAGTACTGCATACCACCCCCAGACTGATGGCCAAATAGAGAGGACAAATCAGATACTTGAAGATATGTTACGGCTGTGTGCGATCGATTTAAAGACTAATTGGGACACGCACCTTCCGTTGGCGGAGTTTGCGTACAACAACAGCTACCAATCGAGCATCCAGATGGCACCGTACGAAGCACTCTATGGGCGCAAGTGTCGATCTCCAATCTGCTGGGACGAAGTCGGCGAGCGGCAGGTACTCGGGCCAGAGCTGGTGGAGCAGGCAGTCGAGAAAGTCCGCTTGATTCAGGAAAGACTCCGCACTGCACAAAGCCGACAGAAAAGCTATGCCGATACTCATCGTAGGCCCTTGGAGTTCATGGTCAGGGATCATGTCTTCTTGAAAGTGACGTCGATGCGTGGAGTGATGCGTTTCGGCGTAAAAGGCAAACTGAGTCCCAGGTTTGTCGGACCCTTTGAAATACTAGAACGGGTGGCAGCTGTGGCATACCGAATTGCACTACCTCCCGCCTTGGCTGGAGTGCACGACGTATTCCACGTTTCTCAACTGCGGAAGTATATGCATGACTCAAGTCATGTAGTTAGCTTCGAACAGCTAGAATTGCGCACGGATTTGTCATACTCAGAGGAGCCGACGCAAATCCTGGATCGTAAGGAAAAAGTACTTCGTAACCGTACGATGTCCTTGGTTTGCGTGTTGTGGCGGAACCATACAGTTGGGGAATCAACCTGGGAAGTCGAATCGGAGATGAAGGAGAAGTATCCTTCGTTGTTCATTGAGTCGGAGGTAGGACTTGTTCTTAAGTTTTGGGTCGAAGCTTTTTCTTAGTGGTATATTATGTAGTGCCTCAAATCCCGATCCGACCGGGACGAGCACTATATAATTGGGCTTGTGGCTAGTCCGTCTGAGTCATAACTTAGATCTCGGCATCTTCTTGCTACGGACGAAATGCGATGATCCTTTCCAACTCATGGAAAGGCCTCTATTGAAACGAGTCCAATAGTTTTCGTGTTTTGGTTGCTTGGTTTTCTTGATTGCAGCTTTGGGATTTTGATTTGGTGTTGCTTTCGATTTATTTGGTTTTTGCTGCTGGTTTTATCGTTTGGAGCTTAGATTTTGGAGAGTTCGGCAAGGAAGGATAGGCAAGATTTCTAACTCGGTGCTTGTGCTGTTTCAGGTTCGCGTAACTGACGTTTGATCGTCGCTAGCGGGATTCCTAGTTTCAGTCTCTTTCCCTTAACCAGTGAGTGGTTTGGTCCCTTCTTTCCTACTTCTTCATGCCAACATCTCTAAGTTTCAATCGTTCACTCGATGATGCCCGGTTGGACGCCTAGGAAATCCTTAGCCACAGGTATGCCAGCTACTAAGAAAGGAACATGGAATTTGTAGACTAATTTTATCATATGCTTACACACCTTATAATTTGAGCTTGTTTATAAGGAAGAGTTGGTTGTTGGTGGCGGCCTAGTGCCTCGGATAGAGTTGGACTTATGGGATAACTGAATCGGAATACCGCTTGAGAAAATATGAACTGTTGCATGAGATATATATATGTTGCTGCTTAACTTCTTCTGTTTAATTCGATGCATTGTATGTAATATAAATTATTTTATGCATTTGCATGGTCTGGGACAACTTGTGCACAGGGTTTGGCATTTCTTCGAAACGGCTTTCCGGGGCACTGGAACCGTATCGATCCGGAGGAAAATATTTGATTCGTGCTCGTCACGATGCATAGCGGGACCTCCAGCAGGAGTTGCTACCCGGGCTGATAGGGCGCGCCGCTAAGCTTGAAATATGTCCCTAAGGTGTCGATCACACCAATGACCGTATAGACTAGAACGCATGCTAACTTATTGTCTTATGCAGATGGTAAGTATACTTGTGTTTCGTTTCAGGGAATGCATGCATCGATTGAGTAAGCAATCGGTGTACTGGTTGGATTCAATGCTATTTTCATTCCTATCAAAACATGCAACTGATATGAATTGATTTCACTTGCTTCCTTATAGAAGCTATCTTAATGCATGCTCGCCCCTAACAAGCTAGTATCGATTTAGTCGAGTGGGATTCATCCCGCTCACCAGTACAAGTTGAGTACTGACCCACGTTGTGGGCAACTATTTCAGGCAATCAGACGGTGCAACGCTAGTGCGTTAGAGAGGAGGCATTAGGAGCACCTCTATTTTGAAGTATAGCTGGAGTCAGTTCATTTTGGAGGCAGAGACTTCAATCTATACAAGGGCGTAATGTGCAAGCGACATGGACTATCTGACGGAGTGCGCCCTGCATTTTGAGTTATCTTTTGTAATATAATTCAATAGCCGAGAAGGCGCATCAATGTAAACTCTATGTAAATTACTCTGAATTATCAATGAAAAAGCATGTTTCTTTCGCATTTGTGTTCAAATCTCTGTGAATGTGTTTTATCAATTGTGTTTCAAAATGGGTTCCTAAAATTGCAAGTTCTTGCCTTGTGCGAGCGCAACCCCAGGCTCGCACGGCATGACGCCCCTAGCGAGGACGAATCGGTTCCGTAAAGGATCCGGCGAGGACGATTGACCCTTTCGGGATCGGGACGTGACACCTATGGTATGATGTACTTGGTAAAACAAGCACAAAAAAATATAGGATCGTGGTATCAACTCACTAAGTGACGTTACACGACTCCGCGTATGGCGTCGACACCCGAATCTTGTTCAGACGTAAAGAAATGTCTCCCGGTCCTACGATGAATAGGTACAATACAGAAGTGTATATATATATATATATATATATATATATATATATATATATATATATATATATATATATATATATATATATATATAAATAACTCAGGCAATTAATATCAAAGGAACTACTGCATGTTTGGCAAGGTACACTTGCTTGAGTTTTAAACTCCTTCAGTTGCTCCTGTAACAGCGAAATCTCCAGGTACGCCTCCGGATGCTGAAACAAACATTACCATCGTTCTCAGAATATGTGAAATAGCTAGTATTGACTACCCATAAGTCCAATTTGGATACAGGGACAGAATTGACAGTTTTTGGTCAAAGCGGGGTCCACATGTGGCCCACTTCGCACCAAAAAATGTGCTAGAGATAAAGTTCTCCAAATTCGTCAAACTTAGTGTCTACGAGTCCAGAACGATGATACGAACCCAACGAAATGTCCAGAACTGGATTCCGATGAGCCGGTCACGAAATCGCCCGTAAAGTAGAATCGTGAGGCCCACGAAATGGTGTTTCATTACCGTTCTCAGAATCGAACCAAACTTGGGTCACAGGACCAGCGTAACGCTACGAATCCGATGGTGTAATTTTTGTTGTAAAACGACAAGCATACACGAATTTATGATGTGTCAGAACATATCGATACGGGACTTTTCGACCGATACGTGTGATTTCGGTGTGCACGCACATCCAAATCAACTTCCGCGAAATCTTACACGTCCGCATTGACGATACGCGTCTTTCGATGCAATTCACACACAACGAAGTCGCCTCGTTTAGCGGAATGCACCCAATTTCAAAAAAATCGGATTTTAAAAACCAAGTTTTTTGGTCAACTTCAACCACGAATAAAACATAGCATACAACAAATTAAAATAAACTAATTAAAGGGATTAAAACTTGATTATGTTGTCTAATTTACTGTTCAAGTAAATTTTAGAAATATTAACTAGGTTGGAAGTAAAACGACTATGAACTTGGGGCTTTTGGAACAATTTCCTGGACCATAAACTGTGTTATTATTTTCTGTTTTGCGTCGCGATTTGCGACCGACACAAGACACGATACCCCAAACTAATTGTACAGGGTTCGAGAGGTCATACTGCGAACACAACGCAATAAACTGTTCGAGAATCGATACATCGTGGAAGAAGAAAACTCACTGTAAACAGATGGGGTCGGCTTCGGTGTGCTGCACGTGGACGGTGGCGGCGGCGGTGCTCGATCGTTGGCGGCGGCGACGGCGGAGGTGAATCGGAGGTTCCTGTCGGAGCCATTGTCGAGGTCGTCGTGGTTCGTCGTCGCGGGAGTCGTCGAGGTCGAAGTCGAAGAGGGTGATGGCGGTGGTTGTGATGATGGTGGGGGTTCGGTCACTGGGGGTTTATATAGGAGTTGTGGCCGGCGGTTGCGGGGAGTTGGACGGAGGGGTCGACGGAGGGTTGAGGGAGGTGAATCAAAGGGTTGTCGGCCGGCGGGTGGGCAGACGAACGGAGGGGTCGGCCAGCGTCGCAGCGGAGACTGTAACGGTCGGGAAATAAATGAAATTCTTCGGTTACTATAGCTTAGGGTAGCGGGTCGGGTATGGGTCGGGTACGGGTCGGGTTAGGATCCGATTCATTTGGTTGGTTTGGTTCAGTTTAAGTTTGGTTCGGTCTGGTTTATTTAAAAATAATATTTTTTAGCTATTTAAAAATAGTTCTTGAGTCCAATAAATTTTAGAAAAATTACACAACATCTTATTATTAATTATACACTTAAAAATATAATTTTTATAATATTTTAATATTTAATTTAATTCACAAAAATATTAATCACTGAAGAACATTTATTATAATTAAAAAAATTACTGAAAATCTTGAAGAATCATAATTAAATTTCTAAAAATCTGGGTATTTACAAGTGAAGCAGTGTTAGCATATTTATACCGCTCTATGACGTCTTTTGTGAGTAAGGTATCAAAGTGTAGAACAACAAAAAAATATAAGTGGATGTCTAACACTTATACATGTATGAATAAAGAGAGAGAGAGAGAGAGAGAGAGATGGGGGGTATTAGCTAAATTTAACCGATTAAATTTAAACGTTACAAATTTAACGTTACAATTTGAACGTTACCTAGTGTACAGATAAACGTTACCTAGTGTGCAGGTATTAGCTAGTGTAGATAGCGTACAGGAAAAGAGAGAGAAATAGTGGCAGAGGAAAGAGTGACAGGGAGAGAGAGAGAGTAAAGAGAGGGAGAGAGGGATGAGAGTGATAAAGAGGGAGAGAGGGATGAGAGTGAGAGAGGGTTGAGAGAGAGGGAGTTGAGAGAGAGAGTTGTTATAGAGAGAGAGAGAGAGAGAGAGAGAGAGAGAGCGACAGTTGGGAGAGAGTGTGAGAGATGTGAGGGGGAGTGACAAGGAGAGAGAGAGTGAACGTGAGAGAGAGAGCGCGAGCGTAAAAAAAAAAATAGAAAAATGAAAACGTTTTTGAGCTCTGGAAAAAATATTCCAAGATAAGTTTTTATTTTTCTATTATTATTTTTAGTTAACGGCGTTAAAACGTAAAAAAAAGTAACTAAAAAAATAATATTAAAAAATAAAAAATGTCTATCTGATAAATGTTTGGATGTTCTGAATAATTTTTTTTTTAAATTTAATGTTTTGTATAAAATTAAGTTAAACTATGATGATCAGTATTAAATTTTTCTTTATTATTGAGATGGGAATGTGGCAGGTCACCTCTCTCACGGGTCATTTCATGGGGTTTCATTCATCTCCTGGCTGGCTCGGACATTTATTAGACCCAATTGTCGAAGTTGAAGATTTGGACTGGACCGGAAGATCAACATTGGAAATCACTTTTTTTTTGTTGCTTGCTTTTTGACACAACTTTTGCATGTATGTTCCACTAGAGAGTTAAGAATTCCAAGGCTTCATTAATTAACAAAAGTTTTACAACTAGCTGTCATTAACAGCTAAACTCAATGATCAAAGCATGTTGTTTTGGTCTTATATGCCAAATTTTTTATGGGGGGCGTTTGAATGAAATTTTTATATTCCTATAAATTTATTTTCTATTTTTTTCTCATACCCATATTTCATTATATTACGTTAGAAATATGAAATTTAAATTTTAATTTATTTAGTTTTCCATAAAAAAAATTTATTTTTTCTATTATCTAAATTCACATGTATGAAATAGAAGTTAGAATTTTGAAAGTAAAATAATGGTATTATTGTCCAAACAACATTTATAAGAAAGCAAAACTATCCCTAAAGAGGATATTTGGTTTTACTGTCCCGCAACTATAAAAATTTGAAGTCCCTTTTATTCTCTTCCAATTTTCAATCCTAAACATACCAAACAAACAAGGATAAGAAATATAAAACTCATTCTCAAGCCTCCAAAACATGAACCAAACGTCCCCTTTGAGTAATGCTTCGGAGACACTCCCCTTGAGACTCTTCATATCCACACTGATGTGGCAGTGCATTATTAGACAATGTAACATAATGACTTATATACATCATTGTGGCTATGGAGTGTGTCAATGATAGTGTCCAAAAAAATTGTCAATAGTATGAAATGAATATGTAAACGGAAACTTTCCTACGAGAACATGGCTAAATTTTCAAAATGAGAAACAAAATATCCATAGTAAAGACTTTCTTTTGACAATCAAAAATTTGTGCTATCCAAAATATTCAATCAAGAAAAACGTCCATAGTAAGTACGTATATTGCACAAAAATGCCATTAGTAAGAACGTATATAGAGTAGGCGCGTGAAAAGAAAAATCCTTACTAAGGGAGTTATAATTTAAAACTAGTGTTTTCACAAAAAAAAAAAAAATTTTGCGGAAAAAAATATATAAGTCATTATCTTTTCATGATTTGCATATAAGTATATTTTTAATTTGATTGTAACGTTATAGATTCATCTTTACGTTTAGATCTCGTATCGCGATGAGGCCTATGTTATTAGATTCACAGCTTCGAATTACCTATGTGAGGATATTTTTAACGAATTTTGTGATACTTTTACGGAGTGACATATGCGTGTCCCACGAGTTTGCCGTTTTACAATTTGCAAGTATATAATCAAAAGAATTCCCCTCTCGAAGCACATATTAAATGGAGACCTTCCATGGCTTCTTTAAAAAGGTCTTACAATCTGCTATCAAGTATTTGATATAATTTTTTTGAGAATTTTTTGCATACACATCTTTATATTTTCATGATTTGCATATAAACACACTTTTAATTTAACTGCACCGATACAGTGTCATGCCCCGATCTCCTGCAGGTAATCGGCTGTCCCCGTTAGGCGCGAATCACCGCGCCAGCGCTCCCGCGGGACGATCTTTCCTATCTGGACGTGATGCCGCACGAGCTCAAGCTGCGCCCGTGCAAGGCCATGATCCGAGCAGGCGGTAAAATGACTAAGCCACAGAGTCGCACAGATAGTCCGAATGCAGCAAAATAATAAACGAACAGGCGATTGGTAACAAGTTCACAGAGTCGTCAATAGCGGAAGCATTGAATAACACAAGTATGAAAGTAAAACAAACACTTTATGGATATTGAACAAGTATTACAAGCGGCACTAGGACGAGATTACAAATCGCTCAAGCCCTATCTCTCGAAATAATAAAAATGTGCCAAGTGGCTACAGTTATGGAATAAGGCATAGACGTTGTTCCAACATTATATCTTGTATATGTGCTTCAGTTCCGGACGCAACGCTCCAAGGCTCCAGAGGAAACTCCATGCATTAGCACGCACGAAGGGGGTTTCCGCACCGAACGAGGTCTCCCGCACACTACAAGCAATCTGGTGGGTTATTTGTACATGAATGCACTGGTAGGGAGGCTTCTCGCCCGCTCAACAAATCCAAACACGTTATATAGGTTCCGTGCACCATCTATTAAGTTATATTTCTAGTCTTGCCTTATGATCACTTTTATGGCAATGATGTAAAGCCTAACTCGTGTGGCAGTGCATCGTACGATATAAAAAGGAACACAACGATACTTACCAACTTACCATTCGTCCCTCCCTGTCCAATAATAAAACTAAGTTAAACCAAGCAAAGACATATATAATAAAATCCAAGGGCAATAGCATAAGCAAATACGAGTATCATGAGTGAGGCTCTGGTTCAGGTGCACGAGTTACATGGATTATCCAGAAGATGTTCAAGTGTTCAATTATGTACAAGTGTCTTATACTCATGTCGTTCAGGTATTTCAGTTACTGGATGCGATGCAATGACTCCCACGCGGATTTTCGCTAAACGAGGATGACTTATCTATATGAACATGAGGTCACTGGCTTATCCATAAAGGATGATGCATAGTCTCGGACGGGGATGAGGCATAGCGCAAGAGTTATTGGGCGTTACCCATCATCCCAACCAAACATGGTGAGACTACCATAGATCATAGAGTCATATGGGTTATCCAAGTGCATGATGCACTACCAAGGGCCTGACCACTGAATATATTACGTCGTCCCAAACCGGAGATCATCCTACCGATTTGGTTACGCAATACCCATATTCCTCCTAGGACGGTACGATCCCGGTGCCCCGATGATCGTCCAAGGAATCCATGTTATTACCTCGTATACGAGTTATCCGTGACCATGCAAGTCTAGGATTTAAGATTCACAAAATTCATGACATGACATGTTGATTCTTGATTCTTGTTCAGAACGAGTATGCTCCACGAGCTGTGATTCTTGCTTTACTTGACATGATTCTCGTTCAGAGTTAAACTTGACATGGTGTAATCCCCTAGTTCGGAGATGCCTTGGCGACCCAACGGTCCCAGATACTTTCAGGTTCATACTTGTACGGAACGACTATTAGATAGTCTTCCGGGGAGAACTAGATAAATGTATGACATAGATAGTGTTACCGGGGTTCTGGCATGAATTATGTGACAAGCATTAAAATGAGGCAAACGAGTACAAATTATAATGTAAGCCGGCAAGCTTGCATTTATATTTGAAATATAAGCATTTACGTTAGCACGGTCTATGGTGTAGTGCGAGGAGTGAAGCTGTACAGGGACGTATAATACGACATAATCTAGGGGACGAGCAGTATAAACAAGTGAAACAGTCCACTACGAATAATATAAATGATCTACTCAAGGCATAGCGGGGTCTACTTGCACGAAGCTAAGTTAGCATGCGAGGGTCCGATTATAAGCCAAGTTTTATTTCCATGTTCTAACACAAGCAATACAAGATAGGATTATTCCATTATCTAGGTGCATTGTATTCTTTATTAGCATGCAAGAGGTGATTCACCTAGAGACTAGCATGTATCATCCATATTTTAAGTGTGCTGGCTAAGTAAAGACAAGTTCATCGTAACCACCCACCTTAGCGATGATTCACCTCGGTCAAGCGATACTCCGAACGAGCATTTGAAAGTCTAAGTCTGAACTCCTGTAGGGCCAAGTCTGAAAATACTTTGCCTCAAACGAGTCATCTTGCTGAGCAAAGCGGTGGGTTGTTGCACTTGTGCCGTTTGAATTGACTGTCCGCTTGAACGAAATGGGTTATTACATTATACACCACTGAGAAAAAGTATCATCCTCGAGACTTCATGAGCGCAAACCATTCTATTACACTATCGAATCTATCACAAGCATAAAAATCGGTACCACTAGATCCGTTCGAACATAATTTTCTACTCATTCCTTATACTGTGTCGCGGGTATGCTCGATCGGTCTCATTGAATGACTCTATCATTCAATCCAATCTCTGACTCGGTCTCTAATGCTCCTTAGCACGAAACATATATCGCTTAATACGAAGTACGTTATGATCCATCTTGAATGATGATCTAGGGCTAAGGCAAACTTATCTGAATCGTTATACTTGTCCATACGAAAATAACATATTCACTTGCACCAACATTCTAGATCAGCATATCGCGAGTTTGGATCATGCACATATTCAAAGCGTCCCTCAAACATATGCATGTCAACCAACTTTAGCTATAGCAAAGTTTTTGTACTCGATTTTAACATATCATTGAGTCTTAGATCATGCACACGTTCAAGGCGTCCCTCAAACATATGTATTCACCCAAACTCATCGATAGCGAAGTCGGAGAAGTTACTTGCAAAAATCTCAAGGGTTATCGTCTAACAAATTACGATGATACTTTCGACAGGGTCCGTAAAATCCAAGCCATTTTCAATCCCACTCAAATCAAGCATTGCACTAGCGTTAAGCACGATATATCCGATCAATTGACTAGCATCCATGTCCTATCGTACATTCCGTTTGTGTCAAACATAGCGTACACTTATCGTTCCAAGTCTAACTCTAAGTTTTGTTGTCCCAGTTCTATGGCTTGCTCAAGCAACACTATAAAGTCGGTTACACAAGTTTCTTCACTTGGCACAGGGTCATCTACCTAATTACTAGGTCAGCTCACAAGATCATAGGTACAAGTTTAAGAATATTATTTATCGTAAAAATTCGTCGCACGATGCTCGTCCCAATTTCTAAGGTCAAACCATTGTTCATTGCACGGGATATTCTACCCAAGCTTGTTTTACTCAGATTTCTAAACATCGAGTACAGATTATCCTACTCATATTAACACGTTCGTTTGTACAGGGTTCGAGTATGTTCAGTCAAATTAATAATATATCCAAGTCGCATGACAAGCCTAGTGATTCACATAGTCTATCTCCTCAAACATGTTTTGATAGAATCTCTATATCTATTCTAAATCTTTGATCTCAATCACAAATCTAAGTCGTCCAACAAGGTTCACATGTCCGTTCATGAAACCATCAAGCGTGACTTACTCCAGGTTCTAGACTAACTTATCCTTGAAATACTTTTGATTCACTTCCATTAACAAATTTGTCTTATCGTATCGAACCACAAGTCAAGACGATCCATCAATTATCATGGTCCATTCTCCCATAAGTTCGATCATCCTTGCTGGACGTGGGATCACCACGCCAACGCTCCCGGTGGATAATTATCCTAATCTGAGTGTGACGCATGTACGAGCATAGAGTTACGCTCGTACAAGACAAGAACGTTGAACGTTATGGTTATCATCGAAACGATCGAGACAACTTATTATTTATACTTTGCTCCATCTAAGATATATATAATCCTTCAAGTCATGTCTGTTCATGCCATAATTATAATTCGTCTAGCAAAATCATCCAACTTCATTATTACCGTTTGATAAATCCATAGTCTTACTTCTAGTATTCCTCAATCATCTAAGTTCAATACTCAAGCCAAAGTCTATCCACTTTTGATACGTTCCATTCATCGAGTTCGTTTGAATAATCATCGAGCATGTTTCCATGAGTTCGATCATCCCTGCCGGACATAAAATCACTACACTGACGCTTCCGGAGGATAATCGTTCTCGGCTGGGACTGATTATCGAGAGTTATCTTTCGAACTAGATTCAGGATCATTCTTCCAAACTCCAGATCAAATCCGTTATCGGTTACCTCTTTCATTGAACCACAATATTCCTTCTCGGGCTAACTTCTATCGAGCGATATCCTACTCAAGTTTAATTCATTTAATTCAATTTAAAATCTCTCATACGATCCTCCAAGTTTCCAATAGTTTCCTTGACCAAGTTATTGATTTTATTACCTTGAATCCCTATTCGATATAAGCCTTATCACTTTGTTTAATACCTTCTGAATCGTTCAAACCAACTATCGCACGAGACCTATAAATTTGTTTGAACATTTCCAAAAATTATCCATACTCCACTCAGGAATCGAGCCACCCAATCAAATCCTCAATCGTGTTTGCATCACTCGCTAGCATATTCACCAAGTCATTCCTTAGAACTCCTGCACGATACCTAGGAATCACTTGATAAATCTTAGTCTCTTATATATCCATGTTGATAGTCATCCAAGTAAACCATATCCAATTTGTTTCTTCAAGATACGAAATATCGTTCAAGCTATTTCCCAAAATCTAAGCACGATTCTCTATATTTGCCTTAGCGATGATCTAATAAAGTTTCTATCGATTGTCATTCTAAGTCTGACTTATCCTTATCTGAATGATATCCCAATCTTGCTTGCAACTAGCTCGCACCAAAAGGGTCTTGGCGCGCGATACTTAACACAACTTAGCCGAAAGGCTGTGTACATAGCTAACCGTTCGAAAGATATTCTATCTCACACCCTAACCAGCTGGATAATCATGTATAGGTATTCGGATTTGCACATAACTTACAAATTCTAGCATGAGTCTATTCCCCTAAAGTCTAACACATGTTGAAACAAGGGTCTTTGCATTCCAGTTCAAGCAATCATATCATTCACATAAACTTTTGAAAATATTTAGACTCATTGTATGGAATATCCCTTTGGGACATTGAGAGAGAGTGTATGTACATAACCCACGAACGAGCTTTTGAAATTGAGAAAATCGATACGAAATCCAAGGGCATAAGCCATGCTCTGATACCAATATGTCATGCCCCGATCTCCCACATATAATCGCCTGTCCTCGCTAGGCGAGAATCACCGCGCCAGCGCTCCCGCGGGATGATCTTTCCCATTTGGACGTGATGCCACATGAGCTCAAGTTACGCCCGTGTAAGACCATGATCCGAGCAGGCGATAAAATGACCAAGCCACAGAGTTGCACAGATAGTTCGAATGCAACGGAATAATAAACGAACAGGCGATTGGTAACAAATTCACAGAGTCGTCAATAGCGGAAGCATTGAATAACACAAGTAAGAAAGTAAAACAAGAAGTTTATTAATATTGAACAAGTATTACAAGCGGCGCTAGGCCGAGATTACAAATCGCTCAAGCCCTCTCTCTGAAAATAATAAAAGCTTGCTAAGTGGCCACATTTGTGGAATGATGCATATGTGATATTCCAACATTATGTCTTGTATATGTGCTTCAGTTCCGGATGCAAGGATCCAAGGCTCCAGAGCGAACTCCACGCATTAGCACGCACGAAAAGGATTTTCGCACCGAACGAGGTCTCCAGCACACTACAAGCACCGAACGAGTTGTCCGTGACCATGCAAGTTTAGGGTTTTAGATTCACGGGATTCATGATATGTTGATTCTTGATTCTTGATTCTTGTTCAGAACAAATATGCTCTAGGAGCTGTAATTCTTGCTTTACTTGACATGATTCTCGTTTAGAGTTAAACTTGACATGGTGCAATCCCCTGGTTCGGAGATGCTTTGGTGACCCAACGGTCCCGGATACTTTCAGGTTCATACTTGCACAGAACGACTATTAGATAGTCTTTTTGGGAGAACTAGATGAATGCATGGCATAGATAGTGTTACCAGGGTTGTGGCATGAATTATGTGACAAGCATTAAAATGAGGCAAACGGGTACAAATTATAATGTAAGCAGGCAAGCATGCATTTATATTTGAAATATAAGCATTTATGTTAGCACGGTCTATGGTGTAGTGCGAGGAGTGAAACCGTACAGGGACATATCGAGCGACATAATCTAGGGGACGAACAGTGTAAACAAGTAAAAAAGTATACTACGAATAATATAAATAATTTACTTGAGACATAGTGGGGTCTACTTGTACGAAGCTAAGTTAGCATGCGAGGGTCCGATTATAAGCCAAATTTTATTTCCATGTTCTAACACAAGCAATACAAGATAGGATTATTCCCTTATCTAGGTGCGTTGTATTCTTTATTAGCATGCAAGGGGTGATTCACCTAGCAATTAGCATGTATCGTCCATATTTTAAGTGTGTTGGCTAAGCAAAGACAAGTTTATCGTAGCCACCCACCTTAGCGATGATTCGCCTCGGTCGAGCGATACTCCGAAAGAGCCTTTGAAAGTATAAGTTTGAACTCATGAAGGGCTAAGTCTGGAAATTCTTTGTCTCAAACGAGTCATCTCGCTGAGCAAAGTGGGTCGTTGCACTTGCGCCGTTTGAATCGGTTGTCCGCTTAAACGGAACTGGTCGTTACATACGGTTCACATCTTTTTGTATGGATCTTACATCATGATAAGACATATGTCATTTGTTATGCCCCAATCTTCCGCAAGCTCAATAGTCTCTGCTGAACGTGAATCATCACGTTGTAGCGCTCCCGTAGTACAATCATTCTCATCGGGACGTGATGCTGTACGAGCCTAGAGTTGCGCTCGCACAAGACGATGTTGTCAAACACCAAAGTTATCATCGAAACGACCAAGTTACAGAGAAAGTCAAGTATTGTGTACCAAGCACACATCAGAGTATACGCAGCGAAGCTCTCGATAGGGTCCAAAATAAAATGCCACAAAGGATAATGCCACAAAGGCAATCTAATACTCTTGCTCTTTCTCTAGCCAACAAAGGTACTTACCGTTCATACATAATGTCCCGTATATCCAAGCAGCATCACTACACCTGCGTACCTGAAATAATGCCCATCAACGTGGGTCAGTACACAGCCGTACTGGTGAGCGGAGTAACCCACTCGTCTAAGCCGACACTAAGTAAAATAGTGAATGCAACCAGTTATATGGTGATCTTTCTAGTTGAATCCTAGATTCATTTTATGGCATAGGGTATGACATGTTAAGAAAGACTGTAAAGCAGGTTAAGCATGCAAGCATTCAACTCAAGCAAATAGACAAGCAGATATATAGCCAACTCAAAAGAAAACTAGCATGCAAACCGTCCTACTCAAACCCAAGCAACACGAAAACCTATCAAACCATTATCCAAGCCTCAATATCCATCCTCAAACCAAACCTAATAATCCAATCTTCGATATGCACACTCTTGTCGAGGCAAGGTGGCGGCCGCCTACACGAAAAGCATAAACCAAACCAAAGTAAAGCAAACCAACACTTATCTATATGAAGTCATTGGCCAAGCCATAAAGGACTGATTAACTGCAGTTCTATTCGATCCAGACTGGTAGCTAGCCCGCCTGGTTGTATCGAACTGTCGGTACCGCACCCAAGGCACATTACCATTTATTTCCTCCATGGCCGAACGGTCCCGATGCTCCGGAGCCTATCCCGTTCGAGGAAACCAAACCCCACGCAACACAGGTTTTTCATGACCGATGCAGACACCAAGTAGGTATGACGAGAGGATCGAACATTCTTGCCCCACCAAACGATCCTAGACTCATCCAACCAAATATCCAACCAATTATCCATAACCATTCTCCTACATATAGCCCAAGGCACAAATCTCAAGTTATCCCCATAGGCACTATGCGCTTCTCGACACAGTATTCCAATTGGTGCAATATCCCTCGCTCAGAACAATCCCATGGCACAATGCCCCAACAGTGGCATAATGCCCTCGCCGATGCAGTTGTTCAGTTTCGAACCACAACTGCACGCTTTGCTTGACAAAGTGCCCAAGTGATGCCCGTGCACGGATGCACGCTCGCTAGTCCGAATTATCCGATGTTCCAACCAAGATATCCTAACTATTTCTACAACTGCCCCAAATGTATAATCCAACTTCTAGCTCCAACTATCCAACGCGAAAACCAACTCAAGCCATAAATCTATCCAAGCAAACAACGTACACTCTACGCACGCCACAGTGTAGTGATTTCCAAGTTCCAGTCTAAGTGTTCAAGCCTTTACGTGTATTCCATATTATTAGACATGAAGGAGTAGAGGAGAAGGGACAGAGCCCACTCACCAAGTTTGATTCCGTTAAGCATTCTGCCTTGCTGATACTGCCGATCCCTTGAACCCGTGGTCCGATGCAAAGCACGATATACTCAATTGGTATGACCGTACGAGCAGGCTGTGCTCTCCAAATCATTCAACCAATTGGACTAAGGAATACGGCATTATCGCTCCAATCCAGCTAAACGAATACCTGATTTCCATCGAACTCCACTAGGGATCTGCACATGAAACCAACTCAATCAATACTTGTTCCCAAATTCAACAAATTAAAATATAACCAGCTATTGCCTCATTCAATCTGACTCAACGTAATGCACCGTGCGGTTGTGGGGCATTACATAATATACCACTTAGATTTAGGTTCATCCCCGAACCATACTAGTCCCCATTCTTTACTAGCATTTCGCTTGCCCAATTCATAACTCTACTCCATGCAACTCACATTCTTTTGATCCCAATTCAGTATCTCGCTTTGCGCTGAACGCTAGCATAAATTCTATTTTTCCATATCCTCCTTGCATCTCAATACGAATTCTTTATATCGCTTAGTTTTAGATCATACACATATTTAAGGCATCCCTGAAATACATGTATTTCAGCCGAGCTTAACGATAGCGAATTTGAACAAGTTATAAGGGTATCTTTATGTTCGAGGCATTCATTCGCTTTGCTCCCAATTGAACCAATCTTGACGTTCATTCTAACATATTCGCACAAACGCTATCCTTAAGTATGATGATTTTCCACCGACAATCTTCCCACCTGACTCAATCAGTTCGTATTCCAACTCAATCCATCCAACTATTTCTAAATTCACACTAGCACCATCCAAACTCAAGCATGACTCCAATCACACCATGTTCTGCATGCACTATCTCCAAATATAATCTCTTGCTCCGAACGATCATCACAACTGATACTACCCCAGCTAGGCGACTTACCCAAATATCAAACTTTGCTTTTAGATCATCTCAGCCCAATACCTTTTTCTTAATCTCAATACCTCACTGGGTGAACATCTATATTGAGGTTCATGTGATCCACGAAGATTTCGTCGCCATGCCATAGGGATAATGTCGCCATAATTTTAACGTGGACACATTTGCCATAATTCCTAGGTTACGCATGTAATAGTTCTTCGCTGCTTTCACTGCCTCAAAGCACATGATATCACCTTTGCCTTCTGTACGAGCATGCATCCCAGACTAAGTTTTGATGCATCTTGTAGATCTGAGGCACATATATCCCTTCCAGTATTGCAAAGATTTGATCTGAACGAGCCGCTGCTTTAACTTCACAAGCTAGTTTCACAGTCGTTAATTCATATGAATGATATTCCCTTCCGGACACGACGAGTCAGAGGCGATGCCATCTTCAAAAATATGTGACTTCGAATCTCATCAGTTGACTTAGGCCATTCCCACCATCGCTTCGATCTTCTGGCTGCATCTTCAGCTGAAGACAATCCCAAGGATCTCTTAAATCCAACACTTAGTCACTTAGGCCAATCTCCAACACACACTACTCACATCCACCCTCGACGCATTCCCAAATGCATCGTCGCAAGGGTCGTTCTATGGGTCTACATTATTTATCTCTGATTTGGCGGTCAAGTCGCTAGGGTCAGCTGTCCCGAAGCTACGCTCGATAATTGTAAGTCATCACGAAGGACAGTTACAGCGAACCATGCTATATCTCATCTGCAAATCTGAGCCATAATCCAACCATTCCATCTGAATGAACTTTTGACTCCGAGAATTCATGCACTACCTCTGACGATCTGTCAACCAAACGTCGCTTAACCACCTAGAGTCTTACTATCTATCCAAGCCACAAATTGAGAACTGCGCTCGTTGAAAATGTCTTCCATCAATTCGCCGTTCTGCCCTGAATCCATTAAATTTTTTGAACTGCCATGTTCGACTTTTCGTACTTACCACTTGCAATGATTCCCGAAACCATATACTTGCTCCAATCTTATCCGTATGCCATGTTTCACAGTGCACGTCCAACTTGCTCGGCAGCATAGTGATTTGCTCCAACGTTTCTCTTTTGTTTAACTATCTTTAAAAGTCCATCCGCCATAATTCTTGCTCTCGTTCCATTCCTTAGCCCGTCTTGATTTTCTCTATGTTCTGATTATGTCACGCCCCAGTCCCAAAATGACGAGGGACTGAGCACGTGAGCAATGGCCAGCAGCACGCACCGATGGACAACCCAATTTAATGGATCCATCAGGGCATGCTTAAGCTGTAGTCTAGCAGTACTAAGTATAAGTCTCAGGTATTACTAATCTCATCCACAGAATAAATATAGATTAATTGCCAGAATTAATGCAATGGAAATAAATAAGCAATATTAAATAAGGTTATCTCGGGAAACAAATCCGAGAATTATTCTGTTACATTTAAGGAAACAGACAGGAAATAAAATACTGAAATGGAAATACTGTGAATATGTAGCCGGTGCTCAAGAGAAGTCTTCGGCCACTATCTCGTCCTCGGTTCCGGGTTCTGCTCCAAGGGGTGCTCCTGTACCGTACACCTCGGGGTAGTTCTCCTCGGCTATACCTGGGGACATAGTCCATTCCAGGTCCTCAGGGGACATAACAAGGTACAAAAAATACAAGCCAAAATATATGCAGTACAACAACAAGATAAACAGCAGGGTAAATATATAAACCAGCTAGTGATATGCAAGTGAGAGTTTTAGTCATACTCAGGCTGACTACTACAGGATCAGTGTCGAAGAAACCATAGCAGTATTTTCTCGAAGAGCCAGTAAGGAACCAAAGCTCTGTATCAGAGTCTAAGGCACCGCCAGATATAAGTATTTATATTATATTATATTCAGCCTTGATATGACAATACTCTCCCCACCCCATGTAATCTCACGTCACAGTTCCAGAAAATATCAGGTACAAGTCACGCAAGTTTGAACTAATGCAATGAGTCAGGCTAGAATCTAAGCATGTAAACTGGAAATGAAAATGTAGCCTATACGAAATCACCAGGTATATCTCAGGCAATTTCGTCACATGAATAGTGTCAGGTGTCCTGGGTTAAGCAATTAAACATGTTGCGTAAGAATCTACCAGAAATCAAGTAAATTACTATAACCAGAACTATCCGAGAATTGGTAAGCTTTACTTGCCCACTGATGTATAAAAAAGTCCAGAAAATAGCTAGCAAAGCTGCAAGTTTTGGCAAGGTACACTTGCCTGAGGTTCCTGTTCGGTTTGCAGTTCTGACTTCGGCGGGAATTGCAGGCGGTACTCCGGTTGCTGAAACAAATATCACCATCAGATCCAGAAAATATCAATCAGCTAGAAATGCCTGTCCTTGGGTCCAATTTGGAGACAAGGGCAGAAACGGCAGTTTCGGGTCAAAACGGGGTCCATCGGTGGGCCCGCTTTGCACCGAAAAATGTGTCAGGGTCAAAGGTCTCCAAATTCACCAAACTTAGTGTCAATAGGTCAGAAACGCTGATACGAACCCAACGGAACTTTCAGAATTGAATTCCGATGAGCCGTTCACAAAATCGCCCATTGAGCGGGGCCTGTGGGGCCCACGACACGCGATTTCGTCAACGTTCTCAGAATCGAACCAAACTTGACCCACAGGACCAGCGTATCGCTACGAGTCCGATGGCACAAGTTTCGTCTCGATCCGACATGTGTACACAAAGTTAGGGCATGTTCCAAAAAGTACGGATACGGAGCGATGTCCGCGGATACGCGTTGATTCCGGTGTGCACGCACACCCGAATCAGCTTCCGCAAAATCTCACACGTCCGTATCGACGAGGCGCACGTATCTGTGAAGGCCGTGCGCGACCAAGTCTTCCCGTTTGGCGGGGCATACTCAGTTCCGGGGTAAAACAGGGTCTGGTTTTTCCTGTTTTTGGATCGCGGTGTGCGATCACCACTGGACGCGATGCCCCTAACGGTTTGTCCGGACACCGAGAGGGTCATACAGGCTTCGCGACGCAATTTGCGGAATCGAAAATGGAGCTACGAGCAAAAAGTTACGCGTACCTGAATGGGACCCGAAAAATAGGGTCAAGTCGTGTCCGACACGTGTCCGACACACGTGTCCGACCTAGGGTTTACTGTGCTGGGCTTTGGGGATCCGACGAGGGGCGGCGCTGCGTGAGGTTGCCGGAGGATGGCCGGGGTCGGTGGGGGAGATCGGAGGAGGAGGAAGAGTTTATATAGGGAGAGAGGAGGCTGGGGGGGGCCGAGATGGGCGGCCGACGGGGCGGAGAAGGCGGGGAGAGGTGGACGTGGCCGGGCGGAGCTGCGCCGGCGGCGGAAGCGACGCGGGACTCGGGGAGAGGGAGAGGGTCGTGGGGGGTGCGGGTTCGGGCGGGTTTGCGGGTCGGGCGGCGGCGGATCCGACCCGCAGGCAGAAACGGGTTTGGGGGCTGCGGGTTCGGGTTTGGCCGACCCGACCCGATAGCCCATGGGCTTGGTTGGGCTGGGCCGGGCTCTGGGCTTGGGTATTAAAAAAAAAATAATAATAATAATAATAATAATAATCAGAAACTAATTAATAAATAAATAGTTTTAGGTGTTTTAAAAATAGGTCCGGGGTCCGATAAATTCCAGAAAAATTGCCCTAAGTCCAGTTTTCCATTTTACATCCAAAAATATTATTTCCATAATATTTTAATATCATTTATTATCATTTAAAAATCATTGAATAATTAAAACCCTATTTTTAATTTACAGAAAAATCCCAGAAAATTCCAGAAAATTGTGAAAAATCCAGTTTTTAAAATTTTGAAAATTCAGGGGGTTTACAGATTAGTCCACACACTCTCAATGACTCGTGCACGGTTCCAACATAAATCTCAAATCCATATTGCCTTTACTTGTTGCCTCAATCCGTCTCAGTACTACAAGTGTTAACTTTTAATCTGACTTAACATCAACTAGACTTGCCTCATGTCCGTTTATGTCTTCCGAAGAATCCGTCTACCATTGTTGCACCACTTCGCCAAATTTTACTTTTGTAAAACCTGAGTCAAACTTTCTGAGCATTAATATCCAAAATACTTTAAGTTCGTACGAATCTATCGCATTGCCTCTCCAAACCAGATCGTGTTTCATTGCTCAACCAACAGCTCCAATGTGTTTCCAAAATTTATAGTCCGTGCTCGCTATCCTTTGATTCACCCATCGCTTCACTCAAGCGTATCCCAACTGTTCATTACTTATGCTCAACTCTCTCTTTGCAATCATGAATGCTCCACCGAACTTCTAAATCGTGCAAGAGAACTCTGATATTCAGGTTTCCATCTGATTATCTTAACTTATTTCTAATACTTGGTCTGCCTCAATCTCTCAAATTTTTAAACACTCTTTCCATTGCTTGTTCTGATCTCGTCCATCTCTCCAGTCCAATGATGCTTCCATTTGCACAAGTCCGTTCTCGATTGCTCAACTCAACATTCGCTTGCTCTATTTTTCATTCTTCCTAACTCAGCCGATGTGTACTTACCAACTTGTATTCCTGTTACCCGTGTCTATTGCGGTAATTCCATTGCCAGGTTTTGCGCTCGCACAAGACGATGTTGTCAAACACCAAAGTTATCATCAAAACGACCAAGTTGCAGCGAAAGTCAAGTATTGTGTACCAAGCACACATCAGAATATACGCAGCGAAGCTCTCGATAGGGTCCAAATAAAATGCCATAAAGGCGATCTAATACTCTTGCTCTTTCTCTAACCCACAAAGGTACTTACCGTTAATACATAATGTCCCGTATATCCAAGAAGTGCCACTACACCTGCGTACCTGAAATAATGTCCATAAATATGGGCCAGTACATAGCCGTACTAGTGAGCGGGGTAACCCACTCGTCTAAGCCGACACTAAGTAAAATAGTGAATGCAACCAGTTATATGGTGATCTTTCTAGTTGAATTCTAGATTTATTTCATGGCATAGGGTATGACTTGTTAAGAAAAAATTGTAAAGCAGGTTAAGCATGCAAGCATTCAACTCAAGCAAATAGACAAACAGATATATAGCAAACTCAAAAGAAAACTAGCATGCAAACCGTCCTACTCAAACCCAAGCAACATGGAAACCTATCGAACCATTATCCAAGCCTCAATATCCATCCTCAAACCAAACCTTATAATCCAATCTTCGATATGCACACTCTTACCGAGGCAAGGTGGCCACCGCCTATACAAAAAGCACAAACCAAACCAAAGTAAAGCAAACAAACTCTTATCTATATAAAGTCACTGGACAAGCCATAAAGGACTGATCAACTATAGTTCTATCTGATCCAGATTGGTAGCTAGCCCGCCTGGTCGTATCGAACTGCTGGCACCGCGCCCAAGGCACGTTACCATTTATTTCCTTCATGGCCGAACGATCCCGGTGCTCCGGAGCCTATCCCCTTCGAGGAAACCAAACCCCGTGCAACACAGGTTGTCCGTGACCGATGCAGACACCAAGTAGGTATGACGAGAGGATCGAACATTCTCACCCCACCAAATGATCCTAGACTCATCCAACCAAATATTCAACCAATTATCCATAACCATTCTCCAACATATAGCCCAAGACACAAATCTTAAGTTATCCCCATAGGCACTATGCGCTTCTCGATACAGTATTCCAATTGGTGCAACACCCCTCGCTCAGAACAATCCCATGGCACAATGCCCCAACAGTGGCACAATACCCTCGCCGATGTAGTTGTTCGGTTTTGAACCACAACTGTACGTTTTGCTTGACAAAGCGCCCAAGTGATGCTCGTGCACGGATGTATACTCGCTCGCCCGAATTACCCGATGTTCCAACCAAGATATCCCAACTGTTTCTCCAACTGCCCCAAATGTATAATCCAACTTATAGCTCCAACTATCCAACGAGAAAACCAACTCAAGCCACAAATCTATCCAAACAAACGACGTATACTTTATACACGCCACAGTATAGTAATTTTTAAGTTCCAGTCCAAGTGTTCAAGCATTTACGTGTGTTCTATATTATTAGGCATGAAGGAGTAGAGGAGAAGGGACAGAGTCCACTCACCAAGTTTGATTCTGTTAAGCATCATGCCCTGCCGATACGGCTGATCCCTTGAACTCGTGGTCCGATGCAAAGCACGATCTACTCAATTGGTATGACCGTGCGAGCAGGCCGTGCTCTCCAAATTATCCGACCGATCAGACTAAGGAAGACGGCATTATCGCTCTAATCCAGCTATCTCAGTACTGTTCTGAACGAACACCTGATTTCCATCGAACTCTGCTAGCGATCTGTACATGAAACCAATTCAATCAATACTTGTTCCCAAATCCAACAAATTAAAATATAACCAGCTATTGCCTCATATAATCTGACTTAGCATAAAGCACCGTGCGGTTGTGGGGCGTTACATCATTGGATCTGCAATATCAAATTAACCCTATGAGACTAACAAAATTTGTGACCCTTTTTCGAGTGGCACATGCGGGCCCCACGAGTGACGCTTGGTAAAAGTATCATAAAACTCGCTAAGAATATCATCACATGGATAATTTGAGACAACGAATCCAATGATGCAGGTTACTTATTGTTGCAGTTAAATTGAAAATATACTTAGATGCAAAATTTTAACGACTTATATGCAAAATTTCAAAGAAAAAAAATTGTGAGAAAAAAAATTTCATTCCTAATGACGTTATCTAAAGAACCAACTGGAGTCTATCACATCTATAACACCTATGATAGCCTACCATAAATAATAAACAATTTTCCATATCTAAGGCGCATGTTGGAGTATATTACGTCTATATCACCTCTGATAGTCTACCATAAAGCATCATCTTTTGTATCTCCTCAGTGGCAATACTTAAACGACAACAAAATCTTTCGGGCTGTCAAGGCTTTGAGATATTATCCATACCCAGTCTTGGGTATGATATGGATAGTAGATACACATAAAATTCTCCAGTGGAATCGCCTTTAGATACCTTAATATATTCTCGCTGAGATCAAAAGTAAACGCATGCCACTAAAAAATAGTGTCGTCTTTAGGTCCCAACTGGCTCAAAGACATCTAACTACCAGTCCCCAATTGAATAGGAAGTAACCTGCGAAACTTAACTTAATGTTTATAATTGTTGTTAGTATGATAAAAATAATAAGACTCCCACAAAACCCCTCCGGTAGTATCAGCTTTCAGTGGAAAGCTTTCACGACCTGCATGTCATGCTCATGACAATTTCTATGCAAATGTTGCTACGTGGCTTCGATTATGCAAGAGACATGCCTAAATCTTTGCACAATTGTTGCCACGTGGCAGTATCTCCATACAAGATGCGTGGACGTGCATCCACGTGGCATTTTCTCCTTCAACCCAATACTTTCATGGGTTAGCCAATACTACACGAAGTTTATGATCGTATGACAGTGATTCCTTCAAGCAGCCTTTCCTAAGAGACAATGCTTCCCACGAGTCTTCATTAATAACTATTTTTGAGACTTTGTCGGCTATAAATAATCTTAATTTTGTGCTTGCAAACATGGAGAGCATATACAGAAAGCATACACAATATTTAGCCACCTCGTAATCAGAAGTCTAATCTCTTCTTTCCGAGAATTCTCTGGCCAACAATGCTTGTGTGCTTCACGAACTTTCTAAAGTTTGTCAGATCGTTAATGGAGTAAAGGAATCACATGTCACTTCAATCTCCACCTCTACACATTACAGAATCTCAAGACTTGTTATGAGACTCGTCTCACTATTCTAGTATACGTACCCGAGATACACGTATTATACGTGTATAGCTTGCTTATTATTTAATTGCTTACTTTATGCTTTATGTCATTAATGCATTGTTAGGCTATTTTTGTATATTTCCCTTAGTTGCATGATTTGGACCGTTGGTCCCTTGGTTTTCTTGGTGTATGGCTGTGATGAACCCGGGTGAGGGGCATGGATTATGATCTAATAACCTACAATCCTAGCTTTTCCAATATAATCAATCCCTCTCTCTTTCTCTTTCTTTCACTTTTCTTTTTCTTTCATTTCTCTTTCCTTCTTCTCCAGCCGAGAGCAGCAGCCTGTCTTGCATCAAGGCTATTAGTAGCACCTGTATTGCATGTCATGTATCCCCATGGTTGATTTTAATTGTGCTCGTCAAGCTATGTCTTATCTTACATCATGTCTAAGGCAAATTCCTGAGCACCACGGTCGAAAACCCTTGATAATTGTCCAGGCTAATAATTAGAATAATAATCTAGAAAGTATCTAGAGAGATTTCCTGGCTACATGCAATCCCGGTATCCCAGCGACACATAATGGATTTGGAGCTCTCCGTCGTGAGGGGCATACTTTCAGCATACCGACGAGTGTTGCACTATTAGAAAAGACAAGAAAATAATTTATACCTGATTTATTTATTCTATGTATACTTACGCATGGATAACCCGAATAGTCTGCAGGGCATCTGGCTGTAAGGAATCGCAAACTGCATGTGTTAGTAACTAGGACTGTGATAATCCTAGTTAGTTAATAATAACAAGCCGTAGGGCATGATTGGCCATGATTGCTTGATTTTCAGTCTTGTCCTGATTTAAATTAACAACTGATCCGAAAATGGTAACCGGAGTACTGATTCCCGATGTCCATATTTAATTACTCCAGAACTATTTAACTATTATTTTACCTGTTATTCTTACTGATTTGTCTGTATGCTAGTTTTAGTTTATAAGTTTGGCTCCTTGTGGTACTTATTGTTTGGGGTCTGACCCCACTGATTTTGTATGGCCAAATTTTGGATAGGACCGCAGGATTTTCCGTACGTTTCTCCTCAAGATGGTGAATATGAGGAGCACCCGAGGATATTAGTGGATTTCTTCTTCCTCACCCACTTGAACTTGTACATTATAATTTTGAGGTATTTAGCCACCGAGCACTTTTAGCCCGTGCTTTGGGATTTTTGATACTGCAGCCTGCGGGCCTACATGTATAGCATATTCTAGACTATAGCTAAAGATGATCATGTAATATTGTATTATACTAGTTCTTTATTCTGGTAACTAGTTTCATGATCATCTGTGTATGTATAGTTTCGGATGCCTCATAATTATATGTTTGGTGATCATATATCTCTTAACTTATTGCTTGCTTGAGATTGAGACACATAGGATTCTTGACCCATGATTGCTTGATGGATTGTAGAGTAAACCCTCACATGTCTAAACAACTGTGACTGTATCTCGGGGTATAGAGTACTTTGGTATACGTAGATGGCTTTGTCTTTCCTCGCTCTCAATTATGTTGCTCCTTGATCTCCTCCAGTGTCAAATTTATATCCCCGAAATCTTGATTCAATATCTGCTTTGATTCTCGATCAATTATGTCCGTCCCTTTGATGATTCTTGTGTCATTTATCTTTCAAGGACACTGTTCTTGGTCCTTCCGATCATCCAGTCCGAGTTCCTCCAGTAGCATGACAGCAACCCGATGTCCAGCAAACTCTTGAGGTTCAGCCTCGGCATTCTGGGGCTGGATCCAGAACAGTCCAAAACGAGGAACCCCAGGTTCAGTCAGAGCCTCCAGTTATACCAGCAGTAGCAATCCCGCCAGCATTCTGGAATATAGAAGAAGGTACCCAGGCACTGATGGGGATCATCGGACAATTGTTAGCATCACAGGAACGACGGGATGATGCTCTCACTCAGTCATTACAAGAGATTTTGGAAAGAGGCGGACATCATGCCAATAACTCAGCAAGCAACTTTAAGCGCCTCAAACCCTCGTATTTTTTTGGCACCAAGGATGCGATTGCATCAGACGCTTGTCTTCAGAACACTAAGGCTATTTTAGAGGTAGACGGAGTTTCGGCTAGAGAGCAAGTCTCGGTGGTTCGGTTGCAGTTGCTAGATTTGGCCCGAGACTGGTGGACAGCACTGATGATTTCATTAGCAGTACCCGTCCCTTGGGCTGTCTTCAATAAAAAATTTAGACCATATATTTTGATGCAGTATCGCGTTATGACTTGCATCAGAGATTTAACAACTTGAAAAAGATGAACATGACTGTTAATGATAATGTGTCAAAATTCTGCAGACTTAGTCGGTTTGTTCCAACCGTGGTGGCGACCGAATTAGACCGAGCAAGGAGGTTCCAGCATGGTCTTCACCTGGAGATCATATTGGCAGTAGAACAACATGAGTTACAGACTTTTGATGTTGTATTAAAAGCAGCAAGGAGGCATGAGTATACCTCTCAGAGAATAGTGGATAGAATTGGAGGTCGTAAGAGAACCCATACTTCAGGCGGTTCTTATATCCAGTCTTCAGCACCAGCCCCGACAGTTAGGGCTTTGACCATTGGATCTTCGAGGAGGTCGGTTTCAACAGCCTCAGTCCAACAAACAGCACCAACCCGAACTCAGCAGCAAAGGATATCTTCTTCCGTAGGATGTGCACATTATGAAAAACCATGACACGTGGTTTCAGAGTATCGCAGAGCACAAGGGTTGTGCTTAGCCTGTGCAACGACAGGCCACAGAGTAAGAAATTGCCCACACAAGATTATTTCATCTTCTCCTACAGGACCATATTATAGGGCCCCGGTGTCGGTTTAGTAGAACCATGGTTTGAGGCCTTTGCCGATCCAATCTCAAGTATTCCAGCAGCAAAGGCCACAGCAGTATGTGCATGCCCAAGCTCAAGTACAAGCCAGCAAGGAGGTCCGCAACAGAGAGGACCATCACCGAGAGGACGAGGCCAAGCTATGGCATTCACTGTGGAGGAGCAGTTAGCTTCAGATAAAAGTGGTGGCAGGTACCACTCTCGTCAACTCTCATTCAGCTTTAGTATTGTTTGATTCTGGTGCATCATATTCTTTTATGTCTGCACAATTTGCGACATAAGTTGGATTAGAACCCGAATTATTATCAGTAAGGCTCAATATGGTTACTAGTAACGATATCGTGGGAGTAGATAAAGTTTATACCTCGTGTCGAGTCGTAGTGTGTGGACGAGAGTTTTTCGCTAGATTGATAGAATTTCCTATGGGAGATTATGACATCGTCTTCGACATGGATTGGTTGAGTGCCTGATACGCGATGATATATTGCCATAATGGCAAGGTTATCTTTCATATCCCCAGAGTAGAAGAATTCTCATTCTCTAGAGGAGAGGGGGAGTCTCCATCAGCGATCATAAGCATGGCAGTAATAGAAGAAGTACTATTGCCCAGAGTACTCACTGAGTTTTCAGATGTGTTTCCAAAAGATCTTCCTGATATGCCACCAGAAAGAGAGAGTTTACTATTGATCTACTTTCAGGAACAATACTAGTGTCAAAAATGGTCTACAGGATGGCACCTTCAGAGTTAGAAGACTTGTACCAGATGATTGAAGAATTGAGAACCAAGGGATTCATTTGTGCTAGTGGATCAACTTGGGGATCACCAATGCTTCTAGTGAAGAAGAAGAAGAATGGAACTTATTATTTGTGTGTTGATTATCGTACCCTCAATGCGATAACCATCAAGAACAAGATCCCTTGCTAAGGATAGATGACTTGTTCAATCAACTTAGTGGAGCGATCGTATTTTTGAAAATTGATTTGGGGTCGGGATATCATTATATCATATTCAAAGAGCAATATATACCCAAGACAACATTCAGATCAAGATATGACCATTAGGAGTTTCTAGTGATGCCCTTTGGAGTAACCAATGTGCCAGAAGTGTTTATGGATCTCATGAATCATATTTTTATGCCATACTTGGACAAGTTCGTGATAGTATTCATCGAAGATATCTTAGTTTACAGTCGGAACAAAGCAGAGCACGAGCAGCATCTTCGAGCAGTTCTTCAAGTCCTTAGAGAACATAAGTTATATGCCAAGTTCGACAAGTGTGAGTTCTGGCTTAATCGTATTTCATACTTAGGACATATTATTACAAAATGAGGAGTTGAAGTGGATTCCAAGAAAATAGAAGCCGTTGAGACATGGCCAATATCTAGAACAGTTGTAGAAGTCTGTAGTTTCCTGGGATTAGCGGGATATTATCGACGATTTATGACAGACTTTGCTAGAATTTTTGCACCCTTGACGCAGTTGACTCATAAGGATGTGCGCTTCGATTGGACAGATGGATGTCAAGCTTCTTTCGAGAAAATCAAACAGAAGTTGATCACGACACCCATTTTGACACTTCTAGATGGGACAGGCAATTTTACGGTATATTATGATGCGTTAGGCAAATGATTGGGATGTGTTCTCATGCAACATGGTAAGGTTATAGCCTATGCGTCTAAGCAGCTTCGAGACCATGAGAATAATTATCCAACACATGACTTAGATTTAGTATCAGTTGTCTTTGCACTCAAACTTTGGAGATATTAACTATATGGAGATCGAGTAAAGATTTATACTGATCATAAGAGTTTGAAGTATGTTTTTACTCAGAAGGATCTCAACCTAAGGCAGAGGAGATGACTAGAACTATTGGTTGATTATGACCTTGACCTTCAGTATCACCCTAGGAAGGCCAATGTTGTCACGTCCCGGTTCCGCAGAATTGATCATCCTCGCTGGACGTGATGACGTACAAGTCTGGGGTTGCACTTGTATAAGACAAGAATGTACACATGTGTCAAAAAAATTTGTAAACAGTTCCACAACACAGATATATATTATAAAGCACACATTTGTATAGGAAGAAAATAATTCTTTTATTGATTCATTGCAATGAAGTACAATTTTCTCAGCACCAAAATAGAAATGCGTGAACGGCTTACATAGATTTACATAAACGAAAGACTGATAGGATGACATAAAATAATATTATTATCCCATACATTATGCCCCTTTATTACTTCTTGGAAACTTGAAAGCAACTACTAGAAATCTTTGAAATGCTTTAAAATAAGAAGAAGCTTGAAAAGACTGCAACGAAAGCTTTATCTCACTTGAGTGATCTCGGTATCTTGGTCACCTGGTTTGTCCACAGAGACGTGGGTCAGTACTTAACTTATAAAGGTGAGCAGAACTGGCCTACTCACCTAAACCAACACTTCTTAATTAAGGCAGCAGTTTAATAGGCAACATTATATATATATATATATATATATATATATATATATATATGCGATATTTTAATAGGCAACAGTTCATAAGCAACTGTTCATGAGTGAGATATATATAAGCTTTGCATATATGAAATTATTTCCCCGGTCGATGGTCGTTCCAGTATAATTTACAGGATTATTCTTACCGCCCCTGCATAAGACATTATTAGTATGCAACTCACTCCCACTGGGTCATTTATGATATAGCACCACGATGGAGATGTCATATAAGACTTCGATGGGCGTGTGATACGCCATTTAAAGCAGGTAGTAAGTCATAATGAATGTCTCGCTTATATCCTGCGCTACCAAAGCGCTACTATTTCCCCCGGGCCGAACGGTCCCCAGTGCCCCGGATCCCGTTCGAGAAAATTTACTACCATGTGCACAAGTTGTCCATGACCATACAATGGATCTACGACTATATGATAAACAAAAATAGCAGTGTAAGATATTAAAACATTTAGAGCAACAATGCACATTTTTCTATTCTCATTTCAGCATACTTATTTATTTGATTCAATTGGTAGTCCATAGACTCCAATTTACCGCTAAGTCATTGCACCAAACCACGATACAATGATTATATCCTACCATGTGTTACATAATTAAACTTTCCTCTTATCAATGCAATTCTATTAATTTATAACAGTAGTATAAAACTTGTGGCATTAGTGACTTTATCGATCATTGGACTTAGCAAGGTTACAAGAGAACATTATTGCTTATTGGCATGAAGGAGTAAAGAAGAAGGGACAGAACCACTCAACAAATAGAGAATACCGAGATAAATTAAAGTACGCTTGCTCATTCAGACTCTGGTCACGCGTCTATCTACATTGGCACCAATATTTGGTTAGAATACCATCTTTATTTCTCTCAGAGTTCTCTAGAATGAATGCATACAATCGATAAAAATGGGCTAAACAATCAATCATCGAAAATCAATCAAGAAAATGCATTCATCAAAATCAAGCAGCAAAAATCCAAGAAATCCAACCAAAAATCCAACAAAAACTATTGGACTCATTCCAACAGAAGCCGATCCATCAATTGGAAATGTTCATTGCATTGTCCATGATCGATTATGCCGTAAAGTTTTCCTGTACTCAATTCTGACTGAGTAAATCGAGCCACAAGCCTTATATAGTGCACCTCTAGGATCATGGTACTACAAATGCTGTAGCAGATGCTTTGAGCCGGAGAGCATGAGCTTATTTCCTTATGGCACAACGAAAGATTTTAGAAGATCTACAGGAGATAGACATAGAAGTAGTATTACCTGGTAACGCGGTATTGATGACTTGTCTGCAAGTTCTGTTAAACTCGTCTCACTATTGCGTATATTTTTTTATGTTGTGTTCATAACTTGTATATGTGCGTTATTGCTGTATATTGTTTTCCGTATATTTTTTTGCATTTCTCTAGCTGCTCTCATATAATTTCTAGATTTGTGAATAGTACTAACCACTCTTGATATATAACCCCTCTTTTTCTCTCTCTTCCCCATTCTTTCACTTTTTTCCTCTTTTTATTTTATTTTTCTTTCCTCTCCCCACCTCCCTAGCCGAGAGCAGTACAGGCCGGTCCCCCTCCCCTTTTCCTTGGTAGTAGTAGTAGTAGCTAGTGGTAGTTTTAGGCAAGTACATCTTGCCAGTGAGAAAGAACTTACACTTTTACATTATTGTGGATCTCTTGTATTATATTAGTCTTTATTGTGCTCTATGAACTCCTCTACATGTTTACTTCTTGGTATTTTCAGTTTTGATAGCTTGGTTGACTAGATCCACATTCTTGAGTTTTTTATGGTTTTGATCTCTTAAAACTTGTTATTTTTTAAAACTAGTTGTTCTATGTGAAAGAGCATATAATTTTAAGTGATTTAGCACTTTACTTCTCTGGATTTGGGCTGGAAACGAGGATTTCATCGAGGAACTAGATTTCAGACTTGGAACTTTTCTATGGCTGAAACTTGCTATTTTGGGACGAAGGAGCTCCATGCAGCCTACTTGACATGCGGCCTGGACTTCTAGCTCCAAACTCAGCATGTGACCATCTTGTTGGACGCATGATGAATCTGTACATGCGTCCTTTGGCCAAATGCATGAAACTTAAACGAATTTTTTTTTTTAAGTTTCTGATTCCAGACGGCCCAGAGGAGCATGCGGGCGAGTTGTCCATGCGGCCCCTACCTATGCGTCCCTTTTTTCAATGCATGACTCAGCGCCGCCTTGGATCGGTTTCCACTGATTTTGTCTTTTCCTTCTCTGACACGCTTTATTAGCCAGTCATATCGTTCACTTCTCTGACACGCTTTATTGGCCAGTCACATCAGTCACTTTCTTGAACTTGTGTTTATTCCCTGTCACTCAACCCTTGTCCCGAGGAGTGGACCTTGTTATGACCCATACGGTTAGCTTCATGCATACGGCCAGCTTCTTGCATGAGGCCAGCTTCATACATGTAGCCAGTTTTTTGCATGCGACCAGCTTCTTGCATGCGGTCAGCTTCATGCATGCGGCCAGTTTTTGTATGTGGCCAGCTTCATGCATGTAGCCAGTTTTTTGCCTGTGGCTGTAATACCCCGTTCCATTCTAGCGGACTGCCGACTCAATCGGCAAAAGTGTAACTGTCCCGACCCGCTTTGCCTCAAACGAGAAGCAAAGGATATCCAGACTTGTCCCTACATGAATCCAGCTTAGGATTTCAGAGGCTCGCTTGACGTATCGCTCTACCGAGGTGAATCATCGCTAAGGTGGGTGGCTACGGTGAACTTGTCTTTGCTTAGCCAGCACATATAAAATCTAGAATGATACATGCTAGTCGCTAGGTGAATCACCTCCTGCATGCTAATAAATCCAACGCACCTAGCTAAGGGAATAATCCCAACTTGTATCGCTTATGCTAGAACATGGAAATTAAAATACTGCTTATATTCAGACCCTCGCATGCTAAGTCCCTTACGGTTTCATCTCTCGGCTTACCTTCGGGTCCGAGCAAACGTGTCTGCTTACGTTCCTTAGAAACGCATGCTTGTCTGCTTGTATGTTGCCATATTTTCATCCAAACCTCGGGAGACTACTACGTAGTCGTTCCGTGCATAGAAGAACCTGAAAGTGTCCGGGATCGTTAGATCATCAAGGCAATTCTCGAACCAGGGAATATGCACCCTGAATGAATAAATCACTGAATCACAGCTCGTGGAGCAAAAAAACTACTAAATCAACTGGCCTGGCCTGGCAACTGACTACTGTGAATGAATACTGCCTCAATAAGTTCTGTATATATACTGCCTCGAACTCGTTTCATACCGGACTTGTTCAATATATACACATACTGTCTCGAACTTATTCCTGTACCAGACTGAGACCCTGACCTACATGTCGCGGACAACTTGGAAACAAGGTCATTAGGTTCCACGGGCGGTCACCGGGGCACTGGGACCATTCTGATCCGGATGGAACTGCACGTTAGTCTATTGTATCTGGACAGGATGGTCTGCAGCCACCACTGAATCTTTGTTGCTCTCCATCCTTGTTCAAGACTAAACTGGTCCTTTATGGCTATGACAGCGACAACTGTTCATATAGATAAGTCATCCTTGCTTAGCGGCTATCCGCGTGCTAGTCACTGCATCGCATCAAAAACAACTGAACACCTGAACGATCTTAATATAACGACTCTCGTGTTTTTATATGCTATTGCCCCTGAATGCTTATACTTGCTCGTGCTCAGATTTATAATGTTTGCCTTGGACAGGGAAGGTAAAATGGTAAGTTGGTAAGTCTCGCCGTGTTTCCTTTCATGTTGTACGGCGCACTGTCCGATACGTTAGGTTATTCAATGTTTGCATGAAACTGATCCTAAGGCAACTAGAAAGATAACTTAATAGTTGGTGCACGGAACTAATATTACGTGTTTGGATTTGCCGAGCGGGCGAGAAGCTTCCCCACCAGTGCATTCAATGTACTGATAATCCACCAGTTTGTATGCAGGGTACGGGAGAACCTCGTTCGGTGTGGATGCCTCCTTCGTACGTGCTTGGGCGTGGAGATCACTCCAAAGCAACGGTGCATCCGGGACTGAAGCACATATACAAGACATAATATTGGAACTCGCCTGATCATCGCTTATACAATCATTCCACAATTGTAGCCACTTGGCACGCTTTTACTGTTTCAGAGAGAGAGGCTTGAGCGACTTATAATCTTGGCTATACGCCGCCTATAACACATGTTCATATCAATAAAAGAGCTTGCCTTACTTCAACTTGTGTTTCAATACTTCCGCTATATTGTCGACTCAGTGAACCTGTTACCGATCGCCTATGCGTTCATGACTCCACTGCACTCAGACAATCTGTACGACTCTGTGGCTTAGAACTCTTACCGCCAGCCAATGAACCCTGGCCTTGCACGGGCGTGGCTCACGCTCGTGCGGCATCACGCCCGGATGGGTCAAGCGATCGTTCCGCGGGAGCACTGGCGAGGGTGATTCTCGCCTAGCGGGAACAGTCGATTTGCCTGCGAGAGATCGGGGCGTGACATAGTGGTATCAGAGCCTGGCTTCTACGCCTTTGGACTTTAATTCGATATCTCTATTTCGAAAGCTCGTTCGTGGGTTATGTGCACGCTCTCTCTCAATGCCTCGATGGGATATTCCAACAATAAGTCTAAATACTTTCAAAATATGTTTTGAATGTTATGATTGCTTGTATGATATCATGCTGCGAGTGGCCTTTGTGCCAACTTGTGCGGACCCCTGAGAGTATCGCTAGTAGCTTGTCCGATTTCACTAACTCTAAGTTTGGTTGAATGCATCTATTCGAGGGACGCCTTGAACTAGTGCACCATCCAAGACTTAAGAAAAGGTGAAACTTGAGTGCTAAGACTTCGCTATCACTAAGCTGGTTGACGTGCTCACGCTAGAAGTGCACTTCGAAAGTGCGCACGATCCAGACTAAGCGATATGCTGATTTTGATGCTCGTGCAAGTGAATATCCAATGAAATAAGTACAACGACTTGTCTAGGATTGCCTCAAACCTAGATTACTGCTTGTCCTCAGTAAGTCTCGAGGACGAAACTTTTTCTGAGTTGGGTAGAATGTAACACCTCGTTCCGTTCTAGTGGACTGCCGGCTCAATCGGCAAAAGTGCAACTGTCCCGACCCGCTTTACCTCAAACGAGAAGCAAAGGATATCCAGACTTGTCCCTACAGGAATCCAACTTAGGCTTTCAGAGGCTCGCTTGACGTATCGCCCTACCGAGGCAAATTATCGCTAAGGTGGGTGGCTACGGTGAACTTGTCTTTGCTTAGCCAGCACATATAAAATCTGGAATGATATATGCTAGTCGCTAGGTGAATCACCCCCTGTATGCTAATAAATCCAACATACCTAGCTAAGGGAATAATCCCAACTTGTATCGCTTGTGCTAGAACATGAAAATTGAAATACTGCTTATATTCAGACCCTCGCATGCTAAGTCCCTTACGGTTTCATCTCTCGGCTTACCTTCGGGTCCGAGCAAACGTGTCTGCTTACGTTCCTTAGAAACGCATGCTTGTCTGCTTGTATGTTGCCATGTTTTCATCCAAATCCCGGGAGACTACTACGTAGTCGTTCCGTGCATGAAAGAACCTGAAAGTGTCCGGGACCGTTAGGTCACCAAGGCAATTCCCGAACCAGGGAATTTGTACCCTGAATGAATAAATCACTGAATCACAGCTCGTGGAGCAAAAAAACTACTAAATCAACTGGCCTGGCCTGGCAACTGACTACTATGAATGAATACTGCCTCAACAAGTTCTGTATATATACTGCCTCGAACTCGTTCCATACCGGACTTGTTCAATATATACACATACTGCCTCGAACTTGTTCCTGTACCAGACCGAGACACTGACCTGCATGTCGCGGACAACTTGGAAACAAGGTCATTCGGTTCCACGGGCGGTCACCGGGGCACTGGGACCGTTCCGATACGGATGGAACTGCACGTTAGTCTACTGCATCTGGACAGGATGGTCTGCAGCCACCACTGAATCTTTGTTGCTCTCCATCCTTGTTCAAGACTAAACTGGTCCTTTATGGCTATGCCAGTGACAATTGTTCATATAGATAAGTCATCCTCGCTTAGCGGCTATTCGCGTGCGAGTCACTGCATCGCATCGAAAGCAACTGAATACCTGAACGATCTTAATATAACGACTCTCGTGTTTGCATATGCTATTGTCCCTGAATGCTTATACTTGCCCGTGCTCAGATTTATAATATTTGCCTTAGACAGGGAAGGTAAAATGGTAAGTTGGTAAGTCTCGCCGTGTTTTCTCTCATGTTGCACGGCGCACTGCCTGACACGTTAGGTTATTCAATGTTTGCATGAAACTGATCCTAAGACAACTAGAAAGACAACTTAATAGTTGGTGCACGGAACTAATATTACGTGTTTGGATTTGCCGAGCGGGCGAGAAGCTTCCCCACCAGTGCATTCAATGTACTGATAATCCACCAGTTTGTATGCAGGGTACGGGAGAACCTCGTTCGGTGCAGATGCCTCCTTCGTGCGTGCTTGGGCGTGGAGATCACTCTGAAGCAACGGTGCATCCGAGACTGAAGCACATATACAAGACATAATATTGGAACTCGTCTGATCATCGCCTGTACAATCATTCTATAATTGTAGCCACTTGGCACGCTTTTACTGTTTCAGAGAGAGAGACTTGAGCGACTTGTAATCTCGGCTATACGCCGCCTGTAACACATGTCCATATCAATAAAAGAGCTTGCCTTACTTTAACTTTTGTTTCAATGCTTCCGCTATATTGTCGACTCAGTGAACCTGTTACCGATCGCCTATGCGTTCATGACTCCGCTGCACTCGGACAATATGTGTGACTCTGTGGCTTAGAACTCTTACCGCCAGCCAATGAACCTCGGCCTTGCACGGACGTGGCTCACGCTCGTGCAGCATCACGCTCGGATGGGTCAAGCGATCGTTCCGCGGGAGCGCTGGCGAGGGTGATTCCCGACTAGCGGGAATGGCCGATTTGCCTGCGGGAGATCGGGGCGTGACAGTGGCCAGCTCATCCCATGCACTTCTAGCACTTATAAGTAGAATATTTTCCTTTGCTATATGTTCTCATATGGATTATTTACTCCTTGTGCTTGGCCCAATTAGTTAAATTTATTTGATGCATGTTATTTCTAACTGCTTGTAACATGGATGCTACTCTTACCATAATATGGAATATAATGGCACTGTTAAACTGAGAACTCTCATCACCTGACTTATACTGAATGAACCTAATCCTTGACTCCAGATACCTGACATGTAAGGATAAACCTGATAATGGCTCGGCGTAGCTCACTCCGGACATGATAGAATCTCCAGAACTGAAATGCTTGTACTGATAAGATAAATTTACGTGGTTGCCTACTTGTACATGTCCTGATTGTACTTGTCAAGATATTGTCCAGTCTTGCATCATGTCTAAGGCAGATTCCTGAGCACCACGGTCAGGAATCCTTGATAACTTGCTTAAGTTAATAACTAGAATAATTATCTAGAAGTATCTAGAGATATTTTCTGGCTACATGCAATTCCGGTATCCCAGCGACACCTGATGGATTTGGAGCTCTCCGTCGAGAGGGGCACACTTCAAGTACACCGCCGAGTGTTACAATCTACCAGTAAAGTACTATATACTTAATTAATCTATGTTATGCATTCTTACGTCTGGATAATCTGAATAGTCTGCAGGGTATGTGGCTGTATGGAATCTCAGCTGCATTTGCTAGTAACCATAACCAGGATTGTGACAACCCTGGTTAGTGTCACTACCCAATTCTAGAAAATAGGTTTTTTTTTATTTGGTAAATTGTGTATTGTATATAATTAATTATATTTATATTTAATTAGTGATTGTATTATTATTTTTATTGATTATTTTAGGGTTTTGGCTAGTCTGGACCCGTGTCAGACCCTAGTGGACCCATGTTCGACCCAACCCACACCCTTATGAGACTTATTTTTGGGTTTAGAATATTTATTATATTTTTAGTGGGTTAGTTGGAGAGATTGGGAGTTAGTTTGAGTGCTTTTGGAACCCGAAACCCAAAACCCAAGTTAGGGAGGGCATTTTGGTCATTTGGACATTAGGGAAACCTTATTTCTTGCTTGTGGCCGGTTCCCACAGCCCCTATCCCACCCGACCAGCAGCACACAACAGCCCCACTCTTCATCTTCACTTCTTCTTCTTCTTCTTCTCCATTCTCTATTTCTTCTTCTTTCCTTCTCCCAAGTTCAAGTAAGTACCCTATTTCTCCTCTTTCTTCTTCTATTCTTTATGGATATGAACCCTAAGCCTATATTTTTCTCCAACCTAGGTGTTTAGAGCCTAGACTTAGTGTGGATGCTAGATTTGGAGGCTTGGAGCTTGAGGGAGGTGATTTCAAGTGAATTGGAGACTTTGGCCTTGGGATTCCAACTCTCAAGAGGTAAACCCTAACTTTTCCTTACTAATTACTCTTATATAGTATAATTAGTGGTTTAGAACCTTTTTATACTCTAAGCCTACCCGTGGGAGGAAGTTGGAACAAGTTTGGTTGTGTTTGGAGACTTTGACACTGGATTTTGTGTCAATTTTGGGTAGAATCCGAAATTGGCCCAATTTTGGGTGATGCCCTAGGTTAGACAGACCTATGTAGACGTTGTCGGGTGTCTTGAGGGTTAGTGCGTGTCTCTGTTCGGACAAGTGAAGTCGTGTCGCGGAGAAACGGGCGTTTCGGGTATTTTCGGGATTTTCGTCGTCGCCGGTTCTAAGTGCATGCGTATTTTCGTCACGGGTCTAGAATCGACGAGTTAGCATTTTTTCTAGGATCTAGACATCG
>JAYESA010000006.1:157087425-157092425 GCA_036927795.1 Iris macrosiphon
ACCTAAGCCGATCACATAACGAACTTGTGCTCAAGGCACTTAGCTAGTATTCATGTTTTCTCACATGCAGTTACTTCTCTACTTGTATTGTTCTCTAGTTTACATTGCAGCTACTTATTCTGCTTCATCATGTATTTATTTTCTGTGCATCTTGTATACTTTTCTATTGCTCGTCATATACACCTTACCATGTATTTGGAGTTGCTTTCAGAGTTATGTACTTCGCTCCAGTCCTGACTGGGCATATTTTTTCCAGAGGATCCTGAGAATTTCTGCCCGACGTTCTACGGGCCAGGTGTCGAGGAGTGCTGTGACCCCGAGACTGAGGAGGAGCTCGACGAGGAGACGCCGTTAGCGCCCTAGTTAGCTAGGTGGGTTTTTCTGGATTGTTCCCAGTTGATTATTCTGGATGACTGTACTGTATTATTATTTTGCTACTGTGGTGTTGTAGACTATAGACTTGGACTTTATATTTGGATATTGTATTGCTCTCCTTGGTTCTTGTTTCTTTGTGCTATCATATCGTACTTTTATTCTTTCCCTAGTTATTGTGATTAAGAGTTCATATATATATATTGCGTGGTTGCCCTCCTTTTGGAGAGGATATTGACAGGTTTTTGTGAGATAGATTGTGACCTAGAACGAACCTTACAACGTTCTACCGCCGATTCTACGGCGTAGGCTGGACGTACCCACGACTCATGCCCGATTTTCGGGTGCGGGTCGTGACATAATTTTGGTGGTGGCCCATGCAGGTCTAGTTTTTAGGTTTACCTGCAATAGGATATAGGATATAGGCTGAGAGAGAGTGTGCTCAATCACAACTAGGACTCTTCCTGATTTCTCTTGCTATCTTTAATTTTTCCTAAAATTGTTTTCTTTTACAATATTACTGTCCTTCTTTGATGATATCGTTTCTTGCATTATATTGACTTCTTTTGATCTGTGTTCAGGATGCCTCCGAAGACACAGTCTTAGCGTACCGTTCCAGCAGCTGCCACCGAGAGGTCTGCCACCTCTCGTCCTGCTCGACTTTCGGCAGCCGCTACCGCTCCACTCGCCACTCCTGCGGTTGAGGGAGCGTCTGTTTCTTTCGGAGATCCTCTTACTCCTATCGATCCGAGAGTTACCACAGTTGTTCCGGTGGTACCTCCTCCACCACCGCCTGTACCAGTTGATGCCACGCAGTTGTTTGCGTTCTTCCGAGAGATGATGGACGCGCAGCACCGCCAGGTGGACGTTATGAGGATGGGCATTGAGAATGCTCATCAGGTGGCTATGACAGCGGTGGACAGAGTGGCTCAGATCCAGCCACAGGCAGAGCAGGCTCAGCATCCTAGGCCGGGCACTATTATCGACTTTCAGAGGATGCGGCCCAAGGAGTTCCGGGGTACAGAGGGGATCCTGTACACGGATGACTGGATCGAGCACATCGAGGGCATCTTTAGGCTGGCGCCGATCCCAGCCAGCATGCAGATCGAGGCAGCGGGCAGCTAGATGTTCGACCTTGCCCTTACTTGGTACCGCACAGATACGCGGATAGCAGTACCGGGACTGACTTGGGAGGCTTTCAAGAAGCTTTTCAAGGAGAAGTTCTTCCCGGATGTGGCTCTCAGTGCTTTAGAGAGCCAGTTTGAGGCACTCGTCCAGGAAAGTATGCTAGTGGACGAGTATACATCAGAGTTCTGCCGTCTAGGCAAATTTGTTGAGGGTTTGTCTGAGGCAGCGAAGGCGCAGAAGTTCCGCAAGGGTTTGGTCATGGCGGTCAAGTCCTTGACTAGGAGTGACCGCGAGGCAACCTTCGAGCAGATTATGAGCGACGCTCAGAGGGATGAGGATGACTTGGAGCTGAAGACCAAGAGGAGCAGAGATGCTTTCGGAGCAGGCAACAGTGCAGGCCCAGCCAAGAGGCCATTCCAGCAGACTCAGCAGCACCAGGGTCAGGGTCGTGCGCCCTTCCGGCAGGCACCCCAGCAGCAGAGGCAGGGACAGCAGCAGGGCCAGAGGTAGCCCATCATTTGACCTTTCTGTAGGAAGACAGGGCACGGATGGGACATATGCAGAAAGAGGTTGGGCAGATATTTGTTGTGTGGCACAGCAGATCACCAGCTGAAGGATTGCCCTTCAGCACTTGCTCGTACAGCTCAGGGCGGAGGAGCCGCCCAGAGGGGACCAGCCAGAGTACTTGCAGCACAGCAGAGAGGACAGCCTTTGCAGACTCAGCAGCAGAGGTTTGCTCAGCACCAGCAGCAGTACCGAGGTGGACAGCAAGGGCGAGTTTTTGCCCTGACCGTAGACGAGGTCGAGCCTGTTGGTGATATGATCTCAGGTTCTGTTCTTCTTGATTCCATTCCAGCACTTCCTTTATTTGATTTTGGGGCTTCCCATAGCTTTGTGTCTGTATCTTTTGCTGTTAGACACCATCTTGTTGCTAAACCTTTAGCTAGACTCTGCATGATCACGACCGGGGGTGGTATCATCCTAGTCAGTGATGTCTACAGAGACCGGAGAGTTACCTTGGGAGGTCGGGAGTTGAGTGTGTGCCTACTCATAATGCCACTTTCGAGCAACGATATTGTACTCGGGATGGATTGGTTGAGTATGCATTGTGCTAGTATAGATTATCGTGGAGGCAGGGTGTTGTTTAGTCCGCTGGGTGAGCCAGAGTTTCAGTTTGCCAGAAGAGCAGCGGAGCAGAGCGAGGGAGTCTTTTATGGAGCCCTGGTGGTAGAGTCGAGGTTGCTACATCCACTGATAGAGGAGTACATGGATGTCTTTTCGGAGGAGTTGCCAGGGTTGCCTACGGACAGAGATGTAGAATTCTCTATAGACTTGGTGCCAGGCGCGGAGCCGATATCCCAGCACGTCTATAGAGTCAGCAACAGTGAGCTGATTGAGTTGAAGAAGCAAGTGGATGAGCTTCAGGACAAGGAATTTATCAGATCTAGTTCTTCTTCGTGGGGTGCTCTGGTACTTTTTGTGCCGAAGAAGGATGGGTCGATACGGATGTGTATCGACTACAGGGATCTGAACAACCTCACAATCAAGAACAAGTATCCGCTGCCGCGTATTGATGATCTTTTTGACCAGTTAAGCGGAGCGATGGTATTTTCTAGGATTGATCTGAGGACATGCTACCACTAGGTGAAGGTCAGGCGGGAGGATATTCTGAAGACAGCTTTTCGGACCAGGTATGGTCAGTATGTGTTCATAGTGATGCCGTTTGGGTTGACTAATGCCTCGGCAGTATTCATGAATCTGATGAACAAGGTGTTCCATCAGCATCTGGACAGATTTATGGTGGTGGTTATAGATGATATCTTGGTGTATTCGAAGACCCCAGAGGAGCACGAGGAGCATCTGAGGATAGTGCTGGAGACTCTCAGAAAGGAGAAGCTTTATGGAAAGCTCTCGAAGTGCGAGTTCTTCCTTGACAAGGTCGAATTCCTTGGTCATGTGGTAACTGGAGAGGGGATCTCGGTGGATCCGAGAAAGATCATAGCAGTTGAGGCATGTAGTGCTTCGAGTTCAGTAGCCGAGGTCAGGAGTTTCCTGGGACTGGCAGGTTACTACAGGAGATTTGTTCAGGATTTTTCCCGGATTGCAGAGCCGTAGTCCAGGCTGACCCGGAAGGACGTGGAGTTTGTTTGGTTAGAGGAGTGCCAGATCGCCTTTGATGAGCTGAAGAGGAGGTTGACGATAGCTCCAGTTTTGACGTTGCCATCAGGTTCTGGAGGATTCACTATTTATAGTGATGCATCAGGGAAGGGACTGGGTTGTGTGTTGCAGCAGAATAGGAGGGTGATTGCCTATGCTTCTAGGCAATTACGTCCTCATGAGAAGAACTACCCTACCCATGATTTGGAGTTGGCAGCGGTCATCTTTGCTCTGAAGTTGTGGAAATACTATTTATACGGAGAGCGTGTGGAGATCTTCACAGACCACAAGAGCTTGAAATATGTGTTTACCCAAAAAGAGCTGAACATAAGGCAGAGGAGATGGTTGGAGTTGATGAAACACTTCGACATATTATTGCAGTACCATCCAGGAAAGGCGAACGTAGTTGCGGATACGTTGAGCAGGTATCCGGTAGCTATGTGCCTGACTACAGATCGTTATCTTCTAGCAGATCTAGAGAGCTTGGGCATTGAGGTGATAGTGCCTGGAGTTGAGATGCAGATGTGGGGACTGCAGATTCAGTCAGAGTTGGTAGACAGGATCAGGGCTACACGGTTTGAGGATGAGTCCCTGAGGAGCATCAGGGCGCAGGTTCAGATGGGATTATCAGATGACTTCACCATTGCTGATGATGGTTCATTGTGGCACGGTACCAGGTTGTGTGTGCTGAGTGGATCGTTGCGCGAGGAGGTTCTTCAGGAGGCGCATCGATCCCAGTATTCTATGCATCCAGGTGCCAACAAGATGTATAGAGATCTGAGAGAGCATATATGGTGGTATAGGATAAAATGGGAGGTAGCACGCTTCGTATCCCGATGCTTAGTGTGCCAGCAGGTGAAGGCGGAGAGGCAGAAGCCAGGAGGTTTGCTCCAGCCGTTACCCATTCCAGAGTGGAAATGGGAGCATGTGACCATGGATTTTGTTTTTGGACTTCCCCGTTCTCCAGGCGGGAAGGATACGATTTAGGTCATCGTGGACAGGTTAACCAAATTGGCCCACTTTCTACCATTCAAAGTGGGTACGTCTACAGAGAGACTAGCAGAGATGTATGTACGCCAGATAGTCAGACTGCATGGAGTCCCTGTGAGCATAGTATCAGATCGGGATAGTCGCTTTAATTTACATTTCTGGAGGAGTCTGCAAGCTAGCTTGGGCACCCAACTCAAGTTTAGTAGTGCGTATCACCCACAGACAGATGGTCGGTCAGAGAGGACCATCCAGACACTTGAGGACAGGCTTCGTACTTGTGTTCTGGATTTCAAAGGCTCTTGGGAGGATCACTTGCACTTGGTAGAGTTTGCTTACAACAACATCTACCAAGC
>JAYESA010000006.1:157097425-157118440 GCA_036927795.1 Iris macrosiphon
GTTCCTAAATTGGCTCCCTTGTAGTACTTGTTGTTTTTGGGGTCTGACCTCCCTGGTTTTGTATGGCCAGATTTTGGAACAACACCGCAGGATCTTTCATACTTTTTGCCTCCAGATGGTGAACACCAGGAACACCCGAGGACTTGAGTGGGTTTCTTCTTCATCATCCATCCGATCTTGTACTTATACTTTTGAGGCATTTAGCCACCGAGCACGTGTTTAGCTCGTGTTTTGATATTTGATATTCTAGCCTGCGGGCCTTAATGTAAAGCATATTCTAGACTATAGCTAGAGCTGATCATGTAATATTATACTCTGCTAGTTCTTCATTTTGGGTAACTAGCTTCATGATCATCTATGTATGTATAGTTTGGGATGTCTTACTATTATATGTTTGGTGATTATGCTTCTTGTAACTTGTTGCTTGCTTGAGATTGAGACAACTAGGACTCTTAGCCCAGGAATGTCTGTTGGATTATAGAGTAAACCATCACATGTCTAGACAGCCATGACCGTATCTTCGGGTATAGAGTACTCTGGTGTACGTAGTTGGCTTTGTCAGCCTCCATCTCCAGTATTATGGGTTCTGGGGCGTGACTAGTTCGGTTCAGTATAGTAGAAAGGATCAGAGCAGCACAGTCAACGGATGCCAAGCTTCAGCGACTTAGAGCAGAATGTGAGGCAGAACGTAGAACAAAACTGAACATCCATAGTGCTGAGACAATCTATTTTAGGAATTGTCTTTGTGTACCTAACGGAGACCTTCGTCGCCAGATTATGTCAAAGGTCTATAGTTCACAGTATTCAGTGCATCTCGGAGGAACCAAGATGTATCGAGATATTCGTCAGTATTTTTGGTGGAATGGTACGAAGAGGGAGATAGCATGGTTTGTCTTCCGATGTTTGGTCTGTCAACAAGTTAAAGCTGAGAATCAGAGGCCAGTAGGATTTCTTCAACCTTTACCAATTCCCGAGTGGAAGTGGGAGCACATAACCATAGATTTTGTGACCGGTCTTCCTAGATCTCCAGCTGGCAGAGATGCTATTTGGGTAATAATAGATCGTCTCACGAATGTTGCTCACTTCCTTTCCTTCAGAGTGGGACACTCTACAGAGCAGTTAGCTCAAATGTACATGAATCGGATTGTCATACTTCATGGATTACCAGTCACTATCGTATCAGATAGAGATTCCATATTCATATCTCACTTTTGGCAGAGTCTACAAGAGAGTTTGGGTACCCGTCTGAAGTTCAGTACAGCTTATCATCCCTAGACAGATGGACAATTCGAGCGTACTATCCAGACTCTAGAAGATATGCTTAGATCTTGCACCCTTGACTTTGGTGGTTCATGGGAAGATCATTTACACTTAGTAGAATTCTTTTACAACAATAGTTTCTAAAAAAGTATCCGGATGGCACCCTTCGAGGCACTCTATGGCAGGAAGTATAGATCACCATTAGCTTGGGATGATATTGGTGAGAGGAAATTGATTGGTCCCGAGATGATAGCCTAAACAGTTGAGGTAGTTAAGCAAGTCCAGAAGCATCTTAAGGTGGCTCAAGATCGTCAGCGTCATTGGGGCAATTCGCATCGGTGACCTCTTGAGTTTTCTGTCGGCGATCATGTATTGCTTCGGATTTTGCCTACCCGAGGAGTCATCAGATTTGGTGTACGGGAAAAGCTTAGTCCACGGTATATTGGTCCGTTCGGTGTCCTCGACCGAGTGGGAGATATTTCTTATCGCCTTTCTCTTCGGCCATTGCTTCACAAGATACATAATATTTTCCATGTATCCCAGTTACGACGGTATATACCGGATACAAGCCATATCCTGGATCATTCGGAATTGGTCGTTGGTACCGACCTTTTGTATAAGGAGAGGCATATATCCATTTTCAAATGGAGAGAGAAGATTCTCAAGAACCGGACCATTCAGTTAGTCCGAGTTGCTTGGGGGTATCACTCACCCGCGAGTCAACTTGGGAGCGAGAGGATAATATCCGTGCTCGATACCCATATTTGTTTGACTCGTGAGATATACTTATTTGTATATCTCATACACTGATCTTGTCTTGTGCATGCTTGTCTTATTCTAGGATTGTTCTTGATTCCCGTATTTTATTGCTTCCCTTGATTGCATGTCCCCTGAGTTTTTTTGCTAGACCCCGTGCCTTAATAAAATTTCGAGGAAAAATTTTTTTAAGAGAGAGAGTTGTGAGACTCGTCTCACTATTCTAGTATACGTACCCGAGATATACGTATTATACGTGTATAGCTTGGTTATTGTTTAATTGATTACTTTATGCTTTATGTCATTCATGTATTGTTTATGTTATTTTTTATAAATTTTTTTTAGTTGCATGCTTTGGACCGTTGGTCTCTTGGTTTTCTTGGTGTGTGGCTGTGATGAACCCGGGTGAGGGGCATGGATTATGATCCAATGGCCTACAATCATATCTCTTCCCATATAAGCAATCCCCCCCCTCTCTCTCTCTCTCTCTCTCTCTCTCTCACTTTTCTTTTCCTTCCATTTCTCTTTCCTTCTTCCCCTGCCGAGAGCAGCAGCCGAGCTTGGCCTTGGCCGTGGGTGACTTGGTAGTGCTGGAATTAGGCTAGAGCTTGACCGTAGGCAAGTACATCTTGCCAACTGGATGAACCCATGATTTGGAGCTTCTTGATAACCTAAGTTTACATTTATTTGATAGCTTAGTTATCTGCATATCTTTAGTAGCTTAGAACTGTGTTGTAGACTCTTTTGTAACCTTAATATTTTGTTGCTCTTGTATTTGATCTTGAACGAAAAAGTTGAGAACAACAAAGTCGGAGAAAAAAGTGTGTTACTAGAGAAGAATGAGCAAATTCTACAAAAAATGTGTATAAGACCCTTGAAAACTTGAGCGCACTGTGTACTATCTCATAAAAATGCTTGCGTTCATCAAAGTATTCAATCCTTGAAATATGATTGCGTTCAACACAACATTCAAATTCTTGCAAAAGTACGCCAAGATATGTGAGTATTCTGGGCGCACTTTACTCCCCATGCGTACATTTTGTACTAATGACATTTAATCAAACCCTTGCAAAAGTGCGCCAAGGCCATCAGAAACTTGGGTGCACTTTTGAGGGAAATCCTCAGTGGTGCACATTTGAGCCTTCAATCTCGTCAATCAAGAGAAAGTGTGCCAAGCCTCTGTTGGCGCACTAATTCTTTTCTTTGAGTATTCTTGATGGGCAAGCCTTGACTTTGGCATCACCTCGACTGTCGTATTCTCGAATGTCGTATCTTGACTGATGCGATAGTTTGAGACTTTTGTTTTGTCTTTTAGTAGACTTTCATACACTTGTTTGTGCGCCAAACCTCCATGCTGGCACACTTGGTGAAAGTGCGCCAATTTTATAGCTTGTGTACTTTCATTATTGTGCTCCAACCTCCCTGTTGGCAAGATTGATTAAAGTGCGCCAAGCCCCTGGCTCGTACACTTTTATCATTGTGCGCCAAGGTTCTAGAAGTGCGCATTAGTATGATTTATGCGTCATCTTTTGCTCGGAGCACTTTTTGTATAAAAGTGTGCCAGAACTGTCCAGACTAGTGATTTGTGCACCAATATCGTTTTGGCCATTTCTGCGCCAATAATGGTTTTTTGGCCCATTGTGCGCTGATGATTTATTTTCTTGCCTGATTATGCACCAACCCTTAATTGTTGATTTATGCGCATGTATGCTATTATTATTTTGTTAGTAATGGTTAGCACTTGATGTTTCTCTGTTTCTCTTTTATCTAGTTATTTTAGTTAATACTGGTTATTTTCTGTGGATCTTTATTTCCTGACATGAGCTAAGTGATTGTACATTATAAATGAACTCACGAATCTTGACATGGAAATGATAACCCTGATACTCCTGATCCTGGTTCTCCTTATAGTGGCTCGACATAACGCACCCATGACTAGAGAATTCTTGTCACTGTCCTGATCAAGCCTATTAGTAGCAGATGTATTGCATATCATGTATCCCCGTGGTTGATTTTGATTATGCTCATCAAGCTACTGTCATGTCTTGCATCATGTCTAAGGCAGATTCTGGAGCACCACAGTCGAGAATCCTTGATAATTGTCCAGGCTAATAACTAGAATAATAATCTAGAAAGCATCTAGAGATATTTCCTGGCTATATGCAATCCCGGTATTCCAGCGACACCTGATGGATTTTGAGCTCTTCGTCGTAAGGGAAACACTTCCAGCACACAGACGAGTGTTACACTACCAGAAAAGACAAGAAAATAATTATACCTGATTTATTTATTCTATGTATACTTACGCCTGGATAACCCGAATAATCTGCAGGACATCTGGCTGTAAGGAATCGCAAACTGCATGTGTTAGTATATATGACTGTGATAACCCTAGTTAGCTAATAAAAGCAAGCCGTAGGGCATGATTGGCCGTGATTGCTTTATTTTTAGTCTAGTCTAGTCATGTCCTGATTAAAATTAACAGTTGATCCGAAAATGGTAACCAGAGTACTGATTCTCGATGTCCTTATTTAATTATTCAGAACTGTTTAACTGTTATTTTATCTGTTATTCGTACTGATTTGTCTGTATATTGTTTTTATTTCATAAGTTTGGCTCCCTTGTGGTACTTGCTGTTTGGGATCTGACCCTATTGTTTTGTATGGCCAGATTTTGAAGCAGAACCGCAGGATCTCCCGTACTTTCCTCCTCAAGATGGTATACATGAGGAGCACCCGAGGATATGAGTGGGTTTCTTCTTCCTCACCCACTTGATCTTGTACATTATACTTTTGAGACGTTTAGCCACCGAGCTCGTATTTAGCTCGTGCTTTGGGATTCTTGATACTGCAGCCAGCGTGCCTACATATAAAGTATATTCTAGACTATAGCTAGAGCTGATCATGTAATATTGTACACTGCTAGTTCTTCATTCTGGTAACTAGTTTCATGATCATCTGTGTATGTATAGTTTGGGCACCTTACTATTATATGTTTGGTGATCATATATCTTGTAATTTGTTGCTTGCTTGAGATTGAGACACTTATAATTCTTGACCCAGGATTGCCTGATGGATTGTAGAGTAAACCCTCACATGTCTAGACAACCGTGACCGTATCTTATGGTATAGAGTACTCTGGTATACGTAGATGGCTTTGTCTTCTCCCGCTTTCTAGTATTCTGGTTCTGGGACGTGACACTTGTACTCTGAATTTTTGTTTCAGTGTAACGAACCCTTTATACTCAAAAGTCATATAAAAGTTTTCTTTGAGAAGAATAACACATTTTTTTTGTACGAAAACAATATGTATCCTAGGTATTGATAATGTTCGATACACGTATTGATACAATTTACTAATTGATAATGGAATCAATAGAGTCAAGACCTAATTAGATCAAAGAAAACTAAGAAGAAGCCATAGATTGGCATAAATAAGGTAAATCAAGAGTCGTAAGTTAAGGAACGTATGACACGGAGACCTGGAAGGAACATAAATTTTATTTATAGGAGATAATTAAGTAATAGTTCATTTCAAAATTTATTTAGGATAATGGAATGTAATTTCGGATTTCCTTTAATTTGGTATCGAATATATATACCCATATATGCACAAACGGTATCTGTCAGTATCAGTCTCTATAAGATGGATACCGTAACCCTTCCTAGAAATATATGATTATCAAGATTTAACTTCTATAGAGTCGAAGATATTTCTAATACTATTCTTGAAATTAGGGTTGAAGTTATCCTTGTATAATAGGATAGTGATTTAACTAGATTAGGATATACTTGGTAGGCCACGTATCATTAACCATTAAGAATAAATTACCAAAGCCAAGCTAGGGAATTTATCTTTGGTTAGCAAATAGTCTTGTTGTAGACGAAAAAGTTGGGAGACTTGAGAGTCAGAATATAGTACACCGGAGGAAATTCTAACAAGAATAGTACATATCCTAGCATAGTAATATATAAAGCTATTCGAACTCGAGATTTAGTTTATCAACCTTAAAATCGACTTACATAAGGATTTCCTTGCATTCCCGGTATCAGAATTAGTATCCTATAGTAGGAAAAACCGAAGCCTAATTATATTGAATGGTCAATACCTTTGCAAATATGCAGTAGTATATAAATTGTGAATTTTTTGAAGCCTAATTATATTAAATGATCAATATCTTATTGAATGATCTACATAGAGTTGCTCCGGATCGATTATATAAATTACAAAAAAATTGAAACTTGAAATACAAAGGAGACTGTCAATTTTTTAAGAACTTCGAGAGAGAACCAATTTTGAAACAATTAATTGTTAATCGTGTAAAACCCTAATTAGGTAGTAGTATATCAAATAGAGAGAAACTTCTGATAACTCTTGAATATGTTTAGGGGTCATACGTTATAATTATGACACATAGGACTCGGACACATAGACACACAAGCATAAGCAAAATAAAGAATTTCAATTATGATTCTATTATCCCACTAATTTGGAAGTATCATGTGGGTTTGTATCATAGTATCATGTGATGTTCTGGGCACACAAATTGAGATACTTACATGAACTAGGAAGGGATAATTTAAGTAGTAATTAGATAAGATAATTATTATTGTTGTAGACTTCATCATTGGGAAAAACAAAACATTGTGGATTACGTCGTACAAAATTATTGTATATAATAATAAAAAAATAATTGATCTGTATTACCTTCTTCGTAGGGTCTTGTGAAGATAGGATATGAGAACTTAGCTCATTGTTGGATATCGTAATTAAAAAAAATTTATTATCAATAATTGAATCGATTATTTTTACCGCAACCTATGTGGGCCCGGTATCTAAGTGTCGTGCCAATCTATAAACAACATGATCCTAGGTAAATAAGATTATTGTCGAGAAACTAGTAAAGTGTGAGATCCAAATTATTCTCTAAATTGAGTTAATTGTGTTGTGATTGTATTAATTAATTGTTATTTGTGTAGGTAGTTATATACTAAGTTGCACTTGAGATAGGTTTGTATTTGGACCATATTTCAAGTTAACACTATAATACATCTTTAGAGTTTGATCATAAAAATCTTCCAATCTGAGAATCGAAACTAGACTCTCAATCATATCATATCTTATTTTCGTTTCCTCACCGTTCTTAGACTGAGAACTTGCATGCCTTTGATGACTTAGGCTTCGTTTGGTAGAATGGATGAAAAAGTGGAATGAAGGAAAAAGAGTAGGATGTATTTTTCTTCCATAGGGAAATAAAAATTTATTTTCTTCCTTTGTGTTTGGTAGGAAGGATAAAAAATAGGGAAGATCCACTTTCCTTTGTTTGGTATAGAAAAAAAAGTGAAAGGAAAGAAAATAAAAAATATATAAGTTTAACTAATTCTATCCTCAACTAAAAATATGTATTTGCCATTTGACTTCATGAATCATTTTTAAATAATATAATTCATATGGGGGTATAATTGTTAATTGACATAAGTGTCACGCCCAGATCCCGAAAGGGTCAATCGTCCTCGCTGGATTATTTACAGAACCGATCGTCCTCCCTGGGGCGTGATGTTGTGCGAGCCTGGAGTTGCGTTCACACAAGACAAGAACGTGCAGTGATAGGAACCCATTTTGAAACACAAGTTAGAAAACACATTCACAGATATTTGAACACAAGTATAGGAAGAAATATGCTTTTCATTGATAATTCAGAGTAATTTACATAGAGTTTACATTTGATGCGCCTCTCGGCTACTTAATTTGCATTACAAAAAGGAAACTCAAAAGGCAGGGCACGCTCCATCAGATAGTCCACGTCGTTCATACATTACGCCCTTACATAGATTGAAAGTCCTCCTAACGCTCATACATTATGCTCCATCAGATAGTGAATTTAATTCATATCAGTTGCATGTTTTGATAGGAATAAAAATAATATTGAATCCAACAAGTACAATGGTTGCTTATTCAACCGATGCACGCCTTTCCTGCAACGAAACACAAGTATACTTACCATATGCACAAGACAATAAATTAGCATGTGTTCTATTCTATGCGGTCATTGGTGTGATTGACACCTTAGGGACTTATCCAAGCATTGCGGCGTGCCCTGTCAGCCCGGGTAGCAAGCCCCGCTGAAGGTCCTACAATGCATCACGACTAGCACGATCAAATATTTTCCCCGGGTCGATACGGTTCCAGTGCCCCGGAATACCGTTTCGAGGAAATGCCAAACCTTGTGCACAAGTTGTCCCAGACCATGCAAATGCATGAACAATTCATATATCATACAAGGCATGAAATAAAACAGAAGAAGTAAAGCAGCAATATACATACTTATGCAATAGTTCATATTTTCTCAAGCTGTGTTCCAATTTTGGTATCCCGTAGGTCCAAACTCTATCCGAGACACCAGGTCGCAACCAACCAATAACCAAATTCTTATAAAGAAGCTCAAGTTTATAAGGTGTGCAAGCATATAATTAAGTTAGTCTACAATCCCATGTTCCTTTCTTAGTGGCTGGCATGCATTGTGGCTAAGGATTTCTTAGGCGTCCAACCGGGCATCATCGAGTGAATGTTTAAAATATTAGAGATGTGGGTGTGAAGAAGTAGGAAAGAAGGGTCCGAACCACTCATTGGTTAAGGGAAAAATGCTGAAACAAGGAGTCCCGCCTAGCGACGATCAAACATTAGTTACGCGGACCTGCAACAGCACGAGCACCGAGTTAGAATCCTTTGCCTATCCTTCCTGCCGAACTCCCCAAGAATCAAAGCTCCAAACGAGAAAGCCAAAAGTGAAAACCAAGCAAATCGAAAGCAACACCAAATCAAAATCCCAAAGCGGCAATCAAGAAAACCAAGCAACAAAATACGAAAACTATTGGACTTGTTTCAATAGAGGCTTATCTATGAGTTGGAAAGGATCATCGCATTTCGTCCGTGGCAAGAGGATGCCGAAGATCTAAACTCCAACTACAACTCAGACAGACTAGCCACAAGCCCAATTACCTAGTGCACATCCCGGTCGGATCGAAATTTGAGGCACTACATAATATACCACTAAGAAAAAGTTTTATCCCGAAACTTAAGAACAAGGCATTACCTCCGACTGAATGAACAATGAAGGATACTTCTCCTTCATCTCCGACTCCATATCCCAAGTTGATTGCTCAACTGAATGGTTCCGCCACAACACGCGAACCAAGGACATCGTACGGTTGTGAAGCACTTTCTCCTTACGGTCCAAAATCTGCACGGGCTCTTCTGAGTACGATAAGTCCGTATGCAGTTCCAATTGTTCAAAGCTAACCACATGACTTGGATCATGCACATACTTCTGAAGTTGAGAAACATTAAAGATATCGTGCACTTCAGCCAAGGCGGGAGGTAGTGCAATCTGGTATGCCACAACTGCCACTCGCTCCAGTATTTCAAAGGGGCCAACAAACCTGGGATTCAGTTTGCCCTTAACGCCGAAACGCGTCACCCCACGCATCGGCGTCACTTTCTAGAAGATATGATCCCCGACCATAAACTCTAAAGGTCTACGATGAGCATCGGCATAGCTCTTCTGTCGGCTATGCGCAATGCGGAGTCTTTCTCGAATCAAACGAACTTTCTCAACTGCCTGCTCCACCAGCTCTGGCCCGAGTACCTGCCGCTCGCCGACTTCGTCCTAACAGATTGGAGATCGACACTTGCGCCCATAGATTGTTTCATACGGTGCCATCTGGATGCTCGATTGGTAACTGTTATTATATGCGAACTCCGCCAACGGAAGGTGCGTGTCCCAACTAGTCTTTAAATTGATTGCACACAGCCGCAACATATCTTCAAGTATCTGATTTGTCCTTTCTGTCTGTCCGTCAGTCTGGGGGTGGTATGCGGTACTGAACTTTAGCTTGGTTCCCATAGCAGACTGTAGGCTAGTCCAAAAATAAGATAAGAAACGTCCGTCACGGTCAGAGACGATTGAGGCAGGTACTCCGTGTAATCGAACAATCTCGTCTATGTAAATTTGTGCTAACCGATCGACGCTCCAAGTAACTTTCATAGGGAGGAAGTGGGCTGATTTGGTCAAACGATCAACTATGACCCAAATCGCATCATGCCCCCGTGGCGTCTTCGAAAATCCCACGATGAAATCCATAGTGATGTTATCCCATTTTCACTCGGGAATAGCGAGGTTCTGCAGCTCCCCGCCGGGCCTCTGATGTTCAGCTTTTACCTGTTGACAGGCCATGCACTGTGACACAAATGTCACCATATCCCATTTCATACCGTGCCACCATAAGGTCTTGCGTAAGTCCACGTACATCTTGGTGCTCCCCGGATGCAAGGAATACTTCCCATAGTGTGCCTCTGTCATAATTTTCCTTCGGAGTACTGGATCGCTAGGAACACAAAATCTTCCCTTCATCTGTAAGGCTCCATCTTTGCCTGCCACAAAGTCAGACGTCTTCCCTGCTGAGATCAGTCCGCATACTCTCGTTAGGAACTGATCGTCCATCTGAGCAGATGGGTCAGTACTCAGTTGTACCGGTGAGCGGGACGAACCCACTCGACTAAATCGTACTAGCTTATTAGGGGCGAGCATGCATTAAGATGATCTTTCTATAGAGAAGGAAGTGAATTCAATTCATATCAGTTGCATGTTTAGATAGGAATGAAAATAACATTGAATCCAACAAGTACACTGGTTGCTTACTCAACCGATGCACGCCTTTCCTGCAACGAAACACAAGTATACTTACCATTTGCACAAGACAATAAATTAGCATGTGTTCTATTATATGCGGTCATTGGTGTGATCGACACCTTAGGAACTTATCCAAGCATTGTGGCGCGCCCTGTCAGCCCGGGTAGCAAGCCCCGCTGAAGGTCCCGCAATGCATCGCGACTAACACGATCAAATATTCCCCCAAGGTCGATACGGTTCCAGTGCCCCGGAATACCGTTTCGAGGAAATGCCAAACCTTGTGCACAAGTTGTCCCGGACCATGCAAATGCATGAACAATTCATATATCATACAAGGCATGAAATGAAACAGAAGAAGTAAAGCAGCAATATATATATATTTATGCAACAGTTTATATTTTCTCAAGCCGTGTTCCAATTTTGGTATCCCGTAGGTCCAAACTCTATCCGAGGCACCAGGCCGCAACCAACCAATAACCAAATTCTTATAAAGAAGCTCAAGTTTATAAGGTGTGCAAGCATATAATTAAGTTAGTCTACAATCACATGTTCCTTTCTTAGTGGCTGGCATGCATTGTGGCTAAGGATTTCCTAGGCGTCCAACTGGGCATCATCGAGTGAACGTTTGAAACATTAGAGATGTGGGCGTGAAGAAGTAGGAAAGAAGGGTCTGAACCACTCACTGGTTAAGGAAAAAATGCTGAAACAAGGAGTCCCGCCTAGCGACGATCAAACGTCAGTTACGCGGACCTGCAACAACACGAGCACCGAGTTAGAATCCTTTGCCTATCCTTCCTGCCGAACTCCCCAAGAATCAAAGATCCAAACGAGAAAGCCAACAGCGAAAACCAAGCAAATCGAAAGCAACACCAAATTAAAATTCCAAAGCGGCAATCAAGAAAACCAAGCAACAAAACACGAAAACTATTGGACTTGTTTCAATAGAGGTCTATCCATAAGTTGGAAAGGATCATCGCATTTCGTCCGTGGCAAGAGGATGCCGAAGATCTAAACTCTAACTACAACTCAGACAGACTAGCTACAAGCCCAATTATGTAGTGCATATCCCGGTCGGATCGGAATTTGAGGCACTACAATAAGCATGCACTTTTTCTTCCACTTTTGGAATGATTCAATTTCTTAGGTTATGAGGAAAAACCAATCATTTCACTTTTCTTTCCTTCCACTTTTTTTTTCATACCAAACAAGAAAAAATGAATCATTCCTTTCACTTTTTCCTCCTCAAATTTTTTTTTCTCCCACTTTTTTCTCCTACCAAACACTCCCAATTAGTATTTGTTTGCTAGGTGAAGATGTGACATCTAAAGAGACGCTACTGCCCTACAATGTGGACGAGTATGAAGAATGAAGACCGGAAGCATAGCAGCAAATTTTTATTTGATTGCTGAGTCAATTTTATGTTTATAAATATAAATTAATTATTTTGGGAAAATAGATGTTATGGGATGTAAGTCTAGAACTATTATATGTAAATAGATGTATATATCCCTGGAAATGTGATTAGTCTAGCAATGGCCACACTCAATCCTAGAACTTTACAGACGATAGTCATGGATACGTATACTAGTGTATACTTATGACATGTCACGTGAAGTTTGTTACGTACATGACTTGCCATATTTTGGAAGCGAACGTGACAATACTAATACTTCGATTTTTTTTTTTTAGGAGACATTTGTGTTAGTTTTGATGTTTCTTTGTTTTCTACAAGAAGAACATAATAATTATTATAAAAATTTAACTATATATATAATATCAAATTAAATAATTAAACCTTATCTTATGTTCTCCAAAGCCTAGTTACAATTGTCACAGTTTGGTGCGATGGTCGATTAAGTAGAAGTCTTTTCTCAAACGTTTTACTTTTACAATTTTCTTTGGCACTTCCGTAAACAGCATATTTAGTCAATAAAACACCTTTCACTAGATAGTACCAGATTGATTCAAATTATTTGAAGGTGAGAAAAAAATATTGCGGTAAATTTGGATTAATAATTTTATTTATAAAAAAATTTAGGATGTCAAATGATCATAAATATCCTCGTAATATAATTATTAGAGGTGTTTTGTTTATTTTAGTCAAATGAACCAAAATACTCCCGTCTAATATCCATAAAGGAATAAAATATTAAACCAAACTCGCATTGAACCACTTGAACCGATTGATAGTTCAAAATCGAACCAAACTGATCAATCAAACATGTTCAACATTGAAAAAATCATTAAAATTATGATGTCCTATATTTGGTGCTGTGCTGGAATAACCTATTGAAATGTGAAGCAACATCACATCAACGAGTCTAAAATCTTCATAAGGATATGGACAATAATTCATTTACGTCAATTATAAAATGCCCAAAAGGATGAAAAAAGAATGAATGAAACAAAGAGATCGACTACATAAACTCAAATAACAACTCAAAATAACAACTTAGAGTAAAGACATGACACAAACTTATTTTTCTGTTTAGGCTCTTTATATATTTTTGTTTAGGCTCTCTTAGAAAAAAAAATTAAGTACTAAGATACATGTAATCCAACCACTTTTATTGACGAGTTAAAAAAAAGAAAAAAAAAATTGCTTACCCTTCCACTTTATTTACCATATTAAATGGTACATTCTATAATTTTTCCATAATGTATAAGATCTTCCACTTTTGACGAAATTCGTCTGAAATTGACGGTCAACTGCTTTGATCAAATTTTTTTTGACTAAAATGTCCCTCCCTTGTCTTCTTCCTCTTTCATTTTTTGACTAAAATGCCCCCGCTCTCCCCTCCTGGCCACCGCCCCCTCCTCCAAGCCGCTCGCTCCCCCTCTCCACCACCGTCCCCCCTCCCCGCCCCTGCTATCCCGCAGTAGCAGCAGAAATAGTAGCTGCGGCGAGGAGCACCCGCTACGCACGAGCAGCGACAGCGTGCGAACATCGACGGTAAGCAGCGGCGGCTGCTGTTGCGAGTGTTGGCTAGGGAGGACCGAGGGCAGGGAAGAGGGGCGGTAGCGGGGAGGAGGGAGCGGCGGCGACTTGCCCGTGGGAGGGGGGGTGGGGGGAGGGAGGAGAGGAAAGAGTAAGGAGACAATGTGAGAGACATTTTTGGTCAAAATAGTTAACCCTTTAATTTCAGACGAATTTCGTCAAAAGTGAGAGATATTGTACAATATGACTAAATTGTGGTGTGTACTCTTAAATATTATTATAAAGTGGAGGATAAGTCAAATTTAAAAAAAAAAACTAAAAAAAACTCATGAGTTTGTCTAGAATTTTTGATAAAAAGAAAATCCTAAAAATAAACAAACCATAAATAAAGAGCCCTATAGTTGTGATTGCAAAAAGTAAAAGTTAAATTTCATGAAAACTTTTACCTCCTACAATTCACCCACACACCACACTTTAGTTAACTCCGATACAATGGAAAAACATAAAATAAAGTCCTCGCTTAGGGATCTCCATCCTTTTTCCGCTAAACCTACCGCTGTAATTTCTCCACCTCACCAAGGGCATTCCAGTCCTTTCCAGCATATAGAGAGAGAGAGAGAGAGACAAGAAAATGTAAGCAGAGCTGAAGTGAAGACAGCGTGAGCACTGTCCCTTTCTCTCTCTCTCTCTCTCTCTCTCTCTCTCTCACTGACATTCTAAAAACCCAACGCTCCCCTCTCCCTCTCTATAAAGAAACAAAGAAACCCACCAGAAAAATTCTCACAACATCCACAAACAACAAAAGCCCCAAGAGAATGGAAGAAGGTGCTGGAGAGGTGGAAGCGGGTTCTCCCTTCAGCGACCCGATGGAGTTCCTCTCCCGCTCGTGGAGCGTGTCGGCGCTGGAGGTGTCCAGGGCCGTGTCCTCGATGGGAGGAGGAGGAGGAGGAGGAGGCGACGTGGCGGAGGCGATCCCGGAGGAGCCGGACGAGGAGGCCGCCGCCGTAGCCGGGAGCAACTTCTCCTTCGCCTCCTCCGCCACCTCCCAGCTCGTCCTCGAGAGGATCATGTCCCAGTCGGTGAGTCGGTCACTCACGTCTCACTCATATGTTCTCTTCTCTGGGCTTTATGTTATGTTGTTGCTGCTCTAATTATTTTATATATATTTGGGGTTAATAATGTTAGCAGGAAGTGTCTCCGCTGACGTCGGGACGGCTCTCCCACAGCAGCGGACCGTTGAACGGCGGATCGCTCTCCGACAGCCCTCCCCTCTCCCCCTTCCGATCTCGAAGGACGTCAAGGTTTGCTTTCCATTCTTCTTCTTCTTCTTCTAATTACTCACTGTGTTGCTACACTTATTATTAAGGGGGACCAACTCTGCAAAAAGTACTGTACTATTTCTAGACAGATGGAAAAGAAAAAGATCAGCAAGGAGAGGAGAGGAGAGAGAGAGATGACTTTCTCTTCTCCCCATAAAACACAAACATTGTCTTTCACAAACCAAGGACCGGACAAGTGTGTTTTCCTTTACTCAAAACACCCCGACTCTTTCGGCTGTAGCGTGATTTTTTCCTTTAACCCCTGTTAATCGTCTCTTAAATTTTTAGATTATTTAGTTTCAGAGTCGCGGATGATATTCTAAATTTTTTTTTTACCATTTTAATTCTCATTCACAGTGGTATTCATGTCATTCAATATGTAGAATATCATATCATTTTCCATAAATGAAGCTTATATATTATGGATTGGTTTGCTTTCATGCTACATTTTCCTAAACGTTTTAAACTCCAAAAGGAACGGCACTATTTGGTTTGTGTCCATGTCCAAATAGTACATCCAAACTAGCCCTTTATAACTATTAAGAACAATTTTTTTTTATATTATAAAAATGTCCGGCACATGCTTACATTGCATGCCTATCTGGCCTATCGTCTCCAACCCCCACCATTTATTAAGAACAATTAGAGGAAGGGGTATTTTTGGATATATAAGTAAGTAAAAAAAAGAAACAAGCATATTAATTTTGTTTTGCTTGACAAAGAAGAGAAAAAGGAACTAGTGTTGATTCTTCTTCCGCATAATAGCAGAACTTGTCTGGTGAAGGAAGACGAGGTTAAAAGCAGTCGTACTAAATTTACTTGACAGCCCTTCTCCTGTCTTCTTCACATCACATGCTGCCAATTTCTGTTTGTACTACTCTGTTCACTCGAGTGGCAAACTTGTAAATTGCTTGAAAACAGATGTCACACCATCCGCATGACTCCTGTCGCTTTTGTCTCCTCACACAGTACTGCAGGGCCATCTCAGCTGCCAAGCCCAGGCCCGTGGGGACCAACAGGACCGTCGGCAGGTGGCTCAAGGACCGACGGGAGAGGAAGAAGGAGGAGACCCGGGCCCACAACGCCCAGCTCCACGCTGCCGTCTCCGTCGCGGGCGTAGCTGCGGCGGTGGCTGCGGTAGCCGCCGCCACGGCTGCCTCGGCTGCGTCGGGGGGCAGCAGGAGGGACGACCGTGCGAAGCGCACCGACATGGCGGTCGCGTCCGCCGCGACGTTGGTGGCCGCACAGTGCGTCGAGGCGGCAGAGGCAATGGGTGCCGAGCGCGAGCACCTGGCTTCGGTGGTGGGGTCGGCGGTCAATGTGAGGACACCGGGGGATATCGTTACTCTGACCGCCGCAGCGGCTACTGGTAGATAGATATACATTTATAAACAGAATTTTTTTCATATTCTTAGAACATGTTGGACACTCCAGGATACACTAGGGCACCAAAGCATATGTTGCTTCTAGGTTCATGTTGCTTGAGATTGTAGGTTTCAATGACTAGTACAATTGATTTTGAAAAATTCAGCATTGAGAGGTGCGGCGACGCTAAAGGCAAGGGCGTTGAAGGAGGTGTGGAATGTGGCTGCAGTTATACCGGTCGAGAAAGGGGGAGGTCTTGGGGGAAATCACAGCTGCCCCCGACATGACCGGCAGCGGCAGAAGGACTCGGAGTTAGAGGAGGGTGGTGGTGAATTCGGTGATCCAGAAGAGAATTTCTTGGGGCTTTGTAGTCAAGAGCTTCTTGCTAGGGGGACCGAGCTACTCAAAACGCACCCGCAAAGGTAGTAGTAATGAACTCTCTTTAGTCCATTCATGGGATGGGGATTCTAATTCGCTCGCTCTGCGCAAAATTTTGCAGGTGCTCTGCATTGGAAGATAGTCTCTGTTTACATCAATCGAATGGGTCAGGTCAGCATTTTTAGCTTAAATCCTAACTATTCAAGTTTGTCACCTACTTGAAAAATGTTTTTGTGATCATATAGGTGATGCTTAAACCAAGAGTAGGCATGTTGCTGGAACTATTACTAAGAAGAAAAAGAGTAAAATACTTACACTGATCCTTCCCACCCCTCCCTCCTCTTGAACTTACAATTTCAATGAACTTAGTTGTTTATGTGTAATGAACTTCCAGGTGTGATTATAGATGTCTGCAAAGACGTTCCATCCTGGCCAGGACGGCACCTGCTTGAACGAGGAGAGCAGCGGCGTTACTTTGGGCTGAAGACCGCAGAGCGCAGGGTGATAGAATTCGAGTGCAGGAACCAGAGGGAGTACGAGATGTGGACTCAGGGCGTATCTCGTCTTCTGAGTATAGTTGGCCGGGGAACCGTTCGGAAGAGTTTCGCATGATAACTTGTGTTTTACATTAGGCCTGCGACAGGTTCAAGTGTTAGTAGCTGTTGTAGAGATCTAAGAGGGGGGATAGAGAGCATGACCCACTTGAGTTGGATTGAATAGATTGAGAGGAATGTCTACATTAAGCATCTTGTATTTGTGGGGTTCCATACTTCTGTGCCCTCATTTGTAAAGAAGAGGTGATAACCATATTAATTTACTGAGCTTTTTAGATGTTTTTTTTATTTTTATTTTTGCTGTTTGGTTTTGGGGATTCTGTTAAGAGATTTTTTTTTTCTTTTTTCTGCATAGACCAAATTCTACTCAATTTTGTGGACGTTTTCACTTTTTTTAAATCAATGGAAATGGCTGATTGTCTGACGTTTTTCTTGCCAAAAATGTTAGACCATTTGGCGCTATGGTCTCGAATTTTTGTAGCATTTCTTTTGCAATTTTTTCTATGATAAAATTAATTTTTGCAATAAAAAATACCATTCTCTTCGTTTTTATTATTATTTATTATTATTTGTATTTTTATCTTTGTTATATAAAAAAGTCTATTTTCAAAAATAATGTTGAGATGTGTCTTGAATTTTAAACTCATTTATTTGTATGTCCCATCTATTTGTATCCGAGTATTTTAGAAATTGTCTTTAAATGTAAAATGAGCTTTTTACAGGGGAATGAAATTTTTTTATATCAGTTTTGTTTATTTTATTTTTTGACTTATTAAGTATGCAAAAACTAAAATACCACAGAGAAAATTGCAAAAAGTAAGTGGAAATGAAGAATAGTTTGAACTTTTCTCTATTTAATTTTCAAAAACTTAAATCCATCACAAAATCTCGAATTTTTTTTGTCTCGAGGGAAAATTTTCAGCTCTAGAGAGCAAGGAACTCGTGTACCCCATCGTCTGCGTAAAAGAGAGAAACTCTGTTCAGTCTCAATCTCTTTTTTAACTGTTCTATTTTAGGAGAATCTTTGACTGAAAGATCTTAAGAGAATGTCAGTGTGGGCTCTTCATGTTTCTTTTACTTTGAAAACTTAACATGCAAAAAGAAACTGTAACTGCAATCTCCAGAGAAAGGACACTACACACAAATAAACCTTTTGCTTTTCATAAAACTCCAGCTATAGACCAAGAGCCCAAGCAAAATAATTCTTCAGCGTGCAACACATAAAATTAACGTTAACCTTTTTAAAAATATGCCCACACATTAAACTGCAGAAACTACATAATTCAACATGAAATTACTGTAACTGACAATTTTATAGCTAAGATATGATGTAATTTAAGAAGTTGGGGCCGGGTCTCTGTCTTGCTTAATCCGAAACACGAGAGAACGTCAAAAGGGCCATAAAGAGGTTGACAATGTCGAGGTACAGAGAGAGGGCCGCTACTAAGTAGTTGTCATAAGAGTATTTCTTGATCAGGTTGCCTGTGTCGTAGACGATGAAGGCCGCAAAAACCAGTGCTGCGATGCACCCGTAAATTGTTGCCCCCGACCTTCCCCAGAGGAAAGAAGATCTACAAAGGGAAGGAAACTTGTTAGTTATGATGTGTAGAGAGTGAAGAAGATTAAAAGAGAGTGCAGTGGCATTTACTCACCTGAATTATGCAGTAAACAAGCAGTACCAAGAGTGCTGCAAACAAGAAGGGGCCAAAGAAGCTGAAATCATGGCCCCTCTTGGCTGCCCAGAATGTGTAGAGAGTGAGTCCGACGAAGACCACACCTGTCAGAACTGCACCCTCCATTATCGCTTTACCTGTGTTCAATGCCCATTCTCAATCATTCAAGCTACTCAAAATTAAGAGCAGAGCTGTATGTAGTATCTGAAACAAGTAGCAAGTACTATTTAAGTGCATGTTACAGTTTTGAGAGTAACTTATTATTAAGATATAACTACTGGAGAGCCCACAACACCAGCTACGATGTCCAATCCAAGTCTATGTACATTGCCTGGCTAACATGACACTTGCAATAGACAGGTTCTTGGATCGGAGTCAGTCCGGTGGTTGGCACTTCAATTCAACACTAGTGATCAAATCTCAGACACCAAGCTAGGCTTACTTCAGGTGGGACCAGAGGAACAGCACCCTGGCCAGAGGTTCATTTTTTCTAGTGAAAGTGAAGCACCTAGTGACAGCATTCCTTGACCTTGGCAAACAAAATATGGTTTATGAAACAACTTTGGTTTAACGTTTGATTGTCTTACCCGCTAGCACCTAGGCAGAGAACAAATTCTACGTCCACTTTCTAGCTGTCAGTCAACTGTGCCACAATCATGAACAAAAAACAATGAAGATTCTCTAATCAAATAACATGAACATGGATTATCAATTGTGATTTCAGGAAGGTAACTAGAACGAGTTTCTATTCACGGAAAGATGGGGAAAAAATTAGCCATTCACTTTAACTAAAAAACTAAGATTTACAATGCTTGTTAAATTGGCACGATGAATGTTAATGACAATCAGTAGGTAGGTTGTCGTGCACACACACAAACGAATTTGCTAGGGATTAAGTTGCCCTAACCAAGACAGACTTGAACTTCTCCACCTCGATGCTATTAACATTGCTCGTCATCTCTAAATTCTGATATAGAAATTTTTTCTCAGACCTTGAACCAAACGATTTCAAGAATCTCAATCTATGAAGATACGGTGCTGACTAATTCGCTATCTACAGTTGGCCTAAATTCAAGAATTTAAAATCCCTTAAGGTGCCCTTAGCTTTGATTCAATTGTTGTGAATCATGCACACGCAGCAATAAACTTATGATGACGAATAAAATATCAAGAAAAATAAATCTAATAAATAACACATAATAAATAGCACATAAGAACATAACAATATTTAGCGTGGTTTGAACAAGCTCAACCTATGCCACTGAGCAAGGAAGAAAATAACTTTATTGCATCAATAATAAAATCTTACAAAGATTACATACACAATACATAATGTGAAACCCTCAATTATGAGATCTTTAACGAGCTCTCTCCTTCCTATTGAAGATTCCCTTAATGACCTCCTTAGAAAATACTAAGAAAACCCCCTTCTTTTTTGCTTAAGAACTCTATTTCGAGCCTTTATTCCATTGAGCATCCAAAGCTTTGTCAACCAACTCTAGGGTTGATGACGGTCCTTAAATAAGTTTTCCAACATTTTCCATAAGTCATGAGAAATCTTGATTGTCGAAATACCTCTCTTTAGATCTGAACCGCACACACAAAAGGCCAACCCTGACCCGAGCGATATATTGGCAATAGAGTGTACTCTTGTGTGTGGGTGGGTGGGGTCGATCGCCAGAACTTGCTGGAATTTGAGACGTTGAATAGTGTACTATTAATACTGGTTTGGTTGTACAATCCTGTATCAATGTATCAAATCCTTTCGGGATTCTCTAACACCTTGGATTACATACGTCGCACTTCGTAGTTGACCACAAGTCATACACAACATTACTCGGTCATCTAAATGATTCACAATATATTTGAGAGAGGAAGGCAATGAAAGAAGGACAATTTCGAGTAAGTTCGTCGGGTAATCTACGTTGTGTAATATAACTTTGGTACGTGGCCATGTGCTTTCATGTCATAAAATGCTGCAGACGCATACTGGAAAAACCCCTTTTATATGGGCAGATTCTGACTGAAAAAGATAGATGCACAGATTCCTCTATCTGGTTCCATAACTAAAGAACGTTGTATA